>CM054141.1:54827881-54870381 GCA_028751875.1 Rapana venosa
TGTGTGCAAATATTTTCTTATGAGAGACGGCACAGAAGCAGATGCAAAACTGAAACTGGGCTTACCATAAATCAGGGCGACACTAAGGAACCATAGAATCAGAAACACTCTTCTCTTGTTACCTGGTCATCAATAAGGGCAGAACAGTAGTGATCATTCTCAACAAGCCCCGCTTAAACTGGATTTGTAACCCAGTTACAGGGATTAGTTTACATTTCGTTGGGGGACGGAATAGTCTGATGGTCGGAGCGTTGCGCTCGTTCTCTGAGTGCTGGGGTTTGAATCCAGGTTCAAGCCACCAACTAGAAGCCCGTTGAAGGGAATTTTCCTCTGGAGTTAACATCAGTGCCAACCCTACTCCCCTGAAAGTCCTTCCCCTGAGGCTATGAACTGACGTCCAGTATGTGAATGTACGCAGAACATCTTGCGCATACGTTAAAATAATGTCTATCTTTTGGAAGAGTGTGCCATGTGTTCCTATAGGAACGGATGAAAACATTTACAAAACCATATTTTCACAGGGATTAAATATATTTCATTTTAAAAAGCACGCTAGCATTTATCCTAATATCTTCGAAATAAAAAGAAAAGATACATGCATATATAATATATCCCAGCCTCAACCAGACCCAAGAAATATCAAATCCACAGTGTACATCTGACAATTTGGGTTACACTCTACCATTGCATCTGACAAGGGGCTGATGTACGACTGTATGGTTTCGGTCGATCTTCTGTCTGAGCTCAGAGCAACATCCACTTTGGGTAGCAGCTGGCTGGAGACCAACCCTAATTTTGTGTCTGTAAAAGGGTGACAGAATGAGCGCCCTATCCATACAGAGACCAACAAATCTCTTCTTCTTCTTCTTCTCTCGTTCACTGTACTGCCTTAGTGCGTGCGGTATGAATATAAGAGTTACATAGAAAAACAGAAGGAAAAGAGTGATTTTTTAATACCGGTGTGTAGCCTAAATAGCATGCACCTTTGAAGAATGAGTTCACCTGTCTGGGTTTTTTTTAATTTTTTTTTTTTATCACAGGCATACAGGGGAGAAGGAACAAGTTTCAGCTTTGTAGACATGTGGTGATTTAACCTGTTGTGCCCAGTGCGGAGTCTTAGAATGATGACTTGCTCTTCTGAGATGATGTTATCGTCCTTCTTCACTGTGGGTCCGGACAATGATTTGATGATTGTTTTCTTTTCATAGAAGGCTAGGTTGCTTTCACGCTGTTCTTTCTGTGCCCCCTGTTTTACAAGTTCATCATCAGGCTGTTCGTTGCCAGGTATGTCACAGCGGGCAGGGATCCATTGCAGCGTTAGATGTTTGTTTTGTATAAGGGGCTATACTTCACCCTGGAGTTCTGTTTCTATGTCTGTGGACAGGGCTTGTACAAATCTCAAAGCGATAGTCTGTCATGGTAAACGTAGGTCTTAAAAGGCTGGAGACATCCACTTCAACTTCACCATTTAGAATAGGTCGTCCACCATCCTAAAATGGATGGCTCATACAAATTAGCCTATCAGCGCTCAGTTTGAAGTTTACCATTTATTTATTTATTTATTATTTTATTTGGAAGATAATGGAATAAGCACTCGTGTGATTTTTTTTACATCCAGTCCCCTTTCCCATATTGCCTGAGGAAGCGTGTCTTCTGTATTGACTGAAAATTACAGGACCTCAGACACAAACGTGGATCACACCCAAACTTCTCGCTTTTCAGGCAGGTGCGTTTTCTCTAGACCACATAACCATCATCCCTGGGGTAACCTTGTGTGTGTGTGTGTGTGTGTGTGTGTGTGTGTGTGTGTGTGTGTGTGTGTGTGTGTGTGTGTGTGTGTGTGTGTGTGTGTGTGTGTGTGTGTGTGTGTGCAATTGCGCGCGCGTGTGTATTTTGTTATTTTTTAATGCAACTTTTGCACAATAGTCAAAGGAATAATAATAACAACAACAACAACAACAACAACAACAACACTCTCCAATGTCCATGCCTAAGGGGGTCTTGGTTGATGTTTGAAGTTCGAAACTGCCGTGCATTAATCATGATCGATTCCTATGCATTGACTGGTGGGTACGCATGTCTGTCGGAAAATAAAGCAAACACACAACACACACACACACACACACACACACACACACACACACACACACACACACACACACACACACACACACACACACACACACACACACACACACACACACACATGCAGCAGCAGCAGCAGCAGGCAGCAGCAGCAGCGACAGTATCAATTATTGCCATTGATTCCCAGTGGTGGTGGAGAGTGTGACAAGGCTTCTGCTTTAGTGAAATGCAAATAATGCTGTGTTTGGGATAATTGCAGGCAGACACGGCTGACAGAGTTATATTTCTATGCTGTGGTTGTTTTGTTTTGAAATGACGCTTTGTCCTGCGTTGGTGTGTGTGTGGGAAGGGGGGGTGGGGGATGGAATGTGTGTGTGTGTGTGTGTGTGTGTGTGTGTGTGTGTGTGTGGTGTGTGTGTGTGTGTGTGTGGAGGGGGGTATGGATGTTGTGTGTGTGTGGGGGGGGGGGGGGGAGGGATGGATGTGTCTCTGTGTGTTGTGTACAAGCGTGTGTCTGCGTGAGTGCTTACATACGTGCAAGAGATAGCCTAGTGGTTAGAACATTGCGCTCGCAATCTGACTACCCGGGTTCGATTCCCGTTTAAGGGGATTTTTACCCCTGGAGTTAACATCAGTGCAGACTCCACTCTCTCCAAAAGTCCTTCGGATGAGACTATAAACCGAGGCCCCGTGTGCGAACGCACGCAGAACATCTTGCGCACACGTTAAAATCCTGTTCCGCTTTTTGTAAGAGTAGGCCATTGTGTGCCGGTGAGAACAGATGACAATTTACAAAATCGCATACACACGGGGACTGGATGTAAAAAGGCACACAATTGCTTATTCCATTATCCTCGATATAAAAGAATAAAATAAATAAAAATAAGATAAATATATATTTGTGTGTTTGCGTGTGTGTGTCTATGTGTCTGTGTCTGTGTGAATATACCAGCATCTGTAGGACCGTACAAACACAAACACGTTCAGCATGCACTTTAAGTAAACTCCACCAGTGCACTGAGTTACGCAGCTGATCAGTCATCTCTTACATGGACCAAAATGAACCATGCTCTCAAAAGTGTAGCAAAGCATGTAATAGTGGAATAATTTTGACTACATTAATACTTCTTCGAGGAAACAAAACCCACAAGAACTAAAAACAAACAAAGAAACAAAGTGATGAACACAATTAAAAAAACCACACAAAAACAAAACAAAACTCCTGTTGACCCTGGTTCGAATCCCGTTGTAGGAGATATTTTGCCCTAGAGTTAACATCATTGCAGACTCCACTCTCCTAAAAGTCCTTCGTATAAGACTACAAACCGAGGCCCCGTGTGTGAATGACTTATGAATATATCTTGCGCACACGTTAAAACCTGTTCCAGTTTTTTGAAGAGTAGGCCATTGTATGCCGGTGGGAACGGTTGACCAAATTTACAAAAATTGCATACACACAGGGACTGGATGTAAAAAAAAAAAAAGCACATGAGTGCTTATTCCATTGTCCTCAAAATAAAAAAATATTAATAATATTATTTTTTTTAAAAACAATAGCCAAAGGAATGGGCAACCACATGACCTTGACTCTTGCTACTTTGCGTTAAGAGGTCAAGTTAATGGATATTTGGGAATCCATGAATATTATTAACTGCTGCATAGCTATATCGTTATCATCGGCCTCATAATCAACAGGTTCTCCTCGTTCATTTCCATTTTCCCCTCTGGCTTACGTCCACCATTTAGCAGATGGCTTGTGTTGGCTTAATGATGAGGTGTTTGACATATGCAGGTACGTGCGTGCGTGTTTCATGGCTAGATTGCCTATTTTCTTTTATCTGGAAACTATTAACGTGCGTGACTGCATAGGCGGGGGGAGGGGGGGGGATGGGTTTAGAGAGAAGAGGGCATGAGGAAAAGGAGAGAAGGAAGGGAGAGAAAGAGTGAGATAGAGAGACAGACAGACAGAAAGACAGAGGTAGATAGACAGAAGCAGAGACGGACGGATAGAAGCAGACACAGAAAAAGACATAGACAGAGACAGAGCCACTGGAAAAGAGAGGAGAGAGAGAGAGAGAGAGAGGAGAGAGAGAGAGGAGAGAGAGGAGGACAGACAGACAGACAGACAGACAGACAGACAGACAGACAGAAAGACAGAGGTAGATAGACAGAAGCAGAGACGGACGGATAGAAGCAGACACAGAAAAAGACAGTGACAGTGACAGAACCACTGGAAGAGAGAGAGAGAGAGAGAGAGAGAGAGAGAGAGAGAGAGAGGAGAGAGAGAGAGAGATAGAAGAGAGCAGAAGGGAACAGACAAGGACAGGACAGACAGGAGACACAGAGACAGAGACAGAGACAGACAAAAACACTATCAATCTAGTTTCGAAAATCTCTCTCTCTCTCTCTCTCTCTCTCTCTCTCTCTCTCTCTCTCCTCTCTCCTCTCTCTCTCCTCTCTCTCTCTCTCTCTCTCTCTCTCTCTCTCTCTCTCTTTGCCACTTTGATCTCACCACCACTGCCCTTCATCCCAATAGTATGGCACACATCCTTTATTCCACTCAATGATTTGACACTTTGTGAACATGTAGAGCAGTTTTTGACCGAGGTCAGATTTTCATGCATCAAATTTGGCTTTATGGAAAAGAACGTAGAGTACCATCAATTTGTTTGCCTCTGTCTATGTGTGTGTCTGTCTGTCTGTGTCTGTCTGTCTGTCTGTCTGTCTGTGTCTGTGTCTGTGTGTATGTTTGTGTGTTTTGTATTGTATACCACTTTAAATCATGGAATACCACTTTACAGATTAGTCTTTAGTGATCGACTATGACTCTCTGACTAGGAGGCTTGACTTGCACAGTCGTTATGTGCTGCAGCCCTGGGGGCTAGTTGGCCTTTGGAGAACATCTCCAACGCTGACTGTCCTTATACCCACTTGGCCGAGAGAGTGCGGATGTGCTGTGGGCAAAGCATCTCCACTATAATCAAATTTTTGCCCAATTTCCGAAACAGCAGCTGCCTCTTCTGCTGTTTTGGAGGTCATCGTCGAACACGACGGACAAACATACCACTTTAAATCACGGTAGATTTCACTGTTTGAATTTCAGGCTGCTCTCCCCAAGGAGAGCGTGCCGCCACAAGAGCATCACCACCCGTCTTTTTCTTTTCCTGTCAGCATAAGTATTTGATTCCCTATCAGAACGACTTTTTTCTACAGAATTATCGTTGCCGTGGATTCTTAAACGTGCACTAAAATGAGTATTGCACATGAACCTTGGTTTATTGTCTCATTCGAAAGACTAGCACCCAGACCGCCACTCATGATCTAGAGGATGGGGAAAAGTTTCGGGCGCAAATGGGGATCAAACCACCACACACTTTAAACATGAACTTGTTGCTTACTGAGCAGGTAACCTCTAGACACCCAATCCACCTGTAATGTGTGTTCATATACGCACATGTGTGTATTGTATTGTATACCACTATAAGTGTGTATGTGTGCATGCATGCAGCCATGCATGTGTGTATGCGTTCTTCCACTTCAGGGCGAATTATTCTAATGCACGAAAATCTGACCGTGGTCACAAACTGCTGTACATGTTCACAAAGTGTCAAATCATTGCGTGGAATAAAGGATGTGTGCCATGCTACAGGGATAAAGAGCAGTGGCGGTGACATCAAAGTGACAGAGAGGGGGATTTGCAGGAAGAAGAGGCAGCAGACACACCTTGTCTACCTACCATTAATGTCATATTAGCTTTAGCACCGTACCCAACATCAGTCAGGATGTATGGGGAATGAAGGAGGAGGAGGAGGAAAGCTGAGCTCATTATAGATCTTGAGCTGTCGACCATCTTACAGAGGGGTACGTTGTTTTTTTCCAACCCTCCCTTAGCACTGTTAATGTAATTGTCATTTTGGTAGATTGATGATCTCCCTGTAAAGCAGATGTTTATTGGTAGATTGACGATCTCCCTGTAAAGCAGATGTTTATTGGTAGATTGACGATCTCCCTGTAAAGCAGATGTTTATTGGTAGATTGATGATCTCCCTGTAAAGCAGATGTTTATTGGTAGATTGATGATCTCCCTGTAAAGCAGATGTCTATTGGTAGATTGACGATCTCCCTGTAAAGCAGATGTTTATTGGTAGATTGATTATCTCCCTGTAAAGCAGATGTCTATTGGTAGATTGATGATCTCCCTATATAGCAGATTTTTACTTTAAAAAGCAGAAGGTTCTGAATGTTATTCCTATACAGAAGTGGACTTTTCACCCATCCACTGCTCCATTAAGTGGTGGTTTGATTTTTCGTCTTTCGGAAGAGACGAACACCCCAGGTCTTGTGTATACTATGCATCTAGGGCATGTAAAAGGCCCCACAGCAACTATAGACATGTTCCCAGTAAGATCCTGCTAGGAAAAAACAAGCCTCCCAATGGTCAGGAAAGAGGATAGTCACCCTGGTTTATGTGGCTGTTTGGCAGGCCTTTGTTTGGCTTTTCTTTAAAGCAGGGATAAGATACAGCATTGTGGCAAACGTTATAGCTGAGTGGTCAAGACCATTTGACTTCAAACCCGTGGGTCTATAAAGTCATGGGTTTGAATCTTGGCAGCGGTGTCTTGTGAAGTAAGTGTGAAGGTGTTTACGGTCTGGCAGGCAAAGTTAAAATGCAGGACTACCAGAACCTCAACCACCTTCGTAAGATCAAATAAACACGTGAAAGATCCCGTGACTCGTGTCAGTGTTCGATGCGTTACAAAAACACAAATATACCCAACATGCGCCATGTACAAAGGAAACACAGCTCTGAATTCGAAATTGTCAGCTGAGGCCAGCAGGAAGACCGTCTTGGAAAGTTACAAGCACAGGATAAGACAAGCCGTTCCACGCCCCACACCCTTGTAAAACAAAGGACAGAGAAGGAGACATGCAGAACAAGAAAATCCTATCTGGCAGTTGTCATCTCGTTCGAAGCGCGACGCCAGCTTCCACCGATGCTGATCGATTCCTGTGCTTTGGACATGAGCACCTGGTACATAGACATGTCGGAAAACGTCGACAGGCAATGGCAGTATCAATCATGGTCATCGATTCTCAATCATTGATGAGGGTTTGACAAGGTTTCTGTTTTAGTGACATGTACATGTGACTCTGTTTGGGATCATTGGAAAGGAAAGGACGCTGTGTTAGGATTAAGGTTCTGTAGAGGTGGTGTATTGTCGTGGGCTATGACTAGGGAAAATGTGTGTGTGTGTGTGTGTGTGTGTGTGTGTGCGTACGTGCGTGTGTGTGTGTGTGTGTGCGTGTGTGTGTGTGTGTGTGTGTGTGTGTGTGTGTGTGTGTGTGTGTGTGTGTGTGTGTGTGTGTGTGTGTGTGTGTGTGTGTGTTGTGTGTGTGTGTGTGCGCGCGCGCGCGCGAACTAGAATCAGAAATCATGGTCATAAAAGTCACAGAAACTTGTTAAACATCTCATTATTCGGATTAGCCATGGGCGGGGTAGCCCAGTGATTAGTGTTGCGCTCTTGTTCTGACAACCCAGGTTCGATCCACCCCCGGGGCACCTCTGTTCGAGGAGAATTTTCCTCTGGAGGTAACATCAGTGCAAACTCCGCTCCCCTAAAAAAAAAGCGCTTGGGATGAGACTAAAATCCGAGGTCCCGTGTGCGAACGTTCGTAGAATATTTTGAGCACGTGTCAAAACCCGCTCCGCCTGTCAGAAGAGTAGGCCATTGTGTACTGGTAGGAACAAATGACAAAATATAAACACGGCATGCACACTGGTGTCGTGTCGTGTTAAGACATCAACCCCGAAGTCGGAATGCGGCTACCTTACTGGTGACCCAAACCGGTAGCATACACAGACACCTCACCATTGGTGTACCTCGGAGCTCTAGCCTAGGGACGAAAAAGAAACCGGCCAGTGTGATGGACGTGGGAAACAGGGACACCCCCAGCATGCAGGCAGGCCTCATCAGAGCATTTCTGCTGCTGGTCAGACATCTGTGCACTGGACATTAATTTTCAGCACACATGTGACGGTGCCTGTCTGGACTCTTGTGTATTTTTTCTTTCCCTATCAGAGGGTTCTTTTTTTTCTACAGAATATTGCCAGGGACAATTCTCTTGTTGCCGTGGGATTTTAAAAAAATTTTTCACCTGCGCTAAATATGTGCTGCACACGGGGACCTCGGTTCATCGTCCCATCTGAAAGACTAGCGCCCAGACCACCACTGACGGTCGAGTGGATGAGGGTCAAGTTTCGGGTTTAAACGGGGTTCGAACCTTGACCCATATCGACACAGGACTTTTCTCTTTCGAGCAAGGTGCGTTACCTCTAGACCACTCCAATCCCCATGTGCCCCTATACAAAGACACGTTTGAAATTGTCATAAAGACTCAAACAAGCAAACAGACCGACAGACAAACATAATTTTAAAAAACCTATGCAGGATTACACCAGTGCAGCCACAAAAGCCAAAGAAATAGACCCAAAAAACCAACCAGATTCAGACTGTGGCCTGTGTGTGGCTTGGAGAGGCCATATTGGATGTATCCAGGTTAGGAGGTTGATAATATTGGTAGATCGTGTCTAAATATCATCTTCTTTATGACTTTATTAACTGCCTCACATTCACTCATTTTCTGTCTCGTTTCTATTCCCCGTTCGTCCATTTGCTGTGGACTGATGTGTTTTTGTTGATGTGTTAGTTGGTGGTGGTGGTGGTGGGGGGGTGGAGGTGGGGTGGGCGGGGGTAGGTTTTTGTGCACTATGTGCTGGTCTAGGGACCCAATTGGTCTTGGGAGATAGAAAAAGAGGATAAAAGGGAAAAGAGAGAGAGAGAGGAGAGGAGAGGGAGGAGAGGGGAAGAGGAGAAAGAGAGAGAGAGAGAGAGAGGAGAGTAGGGAGGAGAGAAGGAAAAGAGAGAGAGGGGGAGAGGGAAGAGAAAAAGGAGGAGAGAGAAAAAAGGAGAGAGGAGAGGGGGGGGGGGGGGGGGGGGGGGGGGGGGGGGGGGGGAGGGGGGGGAGGAGGGGGGGGGAGGAGAGAGGGAGAGAGGGGGGGGGGGGGGGGGAGGGGGAGGGGGGGGGGGGGAGGGGAGAGAGAGGGAGAGGAGAGGGAGAGAGAGAGGAGAATCTTTATTCCCAAGGGTATAGGTATGTATTGGCATACTTTTTCTATCCGGCCTTGCCCTGAAAAGGCTCTCTCCCCTCACACACACACGCCCACACGTACACACAAAACCAACACAACAGCACACGGCGCACAGACACACACACACACACGCACGCACACAACACACACCCACACACACACGCACACACACCCCACGCCCCACACACACGACGCACCACACACACACGCACACGACACAACAACACACCCCCACACGCACACACCCCACACGCAACGCCACGCCCCACCCCAAAACCCCCACAGCACCAACACCCCACCCACACACGCACGCACACATACACACACACGCACACGCACACACACATACACACACAAACATTGCTGCCACTTCTGCTGTAAAGAGAAAATTAGATGCCCGACATCGATTGCAGAGTGAAACAGCTTTCAAAAAGTAAACTGCCATTATCTCGATCATTCCATTTTTCTTTCAAGCAAACTGCCCCACAGCTAGTGGGTTAACTGCGATTGGAGCATTAAACCAACTATTATCGATCTTCTGTGTCCTAAAGTTCATTCTGTCCATCTAGCTGCCAATATGATGTCTGCAGCCACGAATGTATGTATGTAAATATGCATGTATGTATCCATCCATCCATCAATCCATCCATCCATCCATCCATCCATTTACCTGTTAATGTATGCGTATCTGTCTAGTTGCATGCCTACATACACACCCATCTATCTATCTATCTATCTATCTATCTATCTATCTATCTATCTATCTATCCATCTTTTTCTTTCTTTCTTTTCTGTCTGTCTGTCTGTCTATCTATCTATCTGTCTGTCTGTCTGTCTGTCACTATCTATCTATCTATCTATCTGTCTGTGTCTTCTATCTATCTATCTACCTACCTAAAACCCATCTATCTGTCTATCTGTCTGTCTGTCTGTCTATCTATCTCTCTATCTCTCTGTCGGGCTGTCTGTCTTGTCTGTCTATCTAATCTATCTATCTGTCTGTCTGTCTGTCTATCTATCTATCTATCTATCTGTCGTGTCTGTCTCTCAATCTGCTGTCTGTCTATCTGTCTGTCTCTAACTATCTATCTATTATCTGTCATCTAACTATCTGTCTGTCTGTCTGTCCTGGTATCTCTCTCTCTGTCTGTCTATCTATCTGTCTATCTGTCTCTCTGTCTGTCTATCTGTCTGTCTGTCTATCTATTATCTGCCTGTTTATCTGTCTGTCTGTGTGTCTGTCTATCTATCTGTGTGTCTGTCTATCTATCTATCTATCTATCTCTCTGCCTGTCTATCTGTCTGTCGTCTGTCTAGCTATCTAGCTATCTATTTTGTATGTGTGTGTCAGTGTGTTATGTGTGTGTCTATGGGTGTCTTGTGTGTGTTTGTATGTGTCTCTATGTATCTCTTTTTTATGTGTGTCTCTGTGTGTCTCTGTGTGTCTGTGTGTCTCTATGTGTGTCTGAGTGTGCCTCTCTGTGTGTCTGTGTGTGTCTCTATGTGTGTCTCTATGTGTGTGTCTCTATGTGTGTCTGTGTGTGCTATATGTGTGTCTGTGTGTTTTTCTATGTGTGTGGTGTGTGCGGCGCGCATAAATTTGAATCTGTCATTCATGATATTGAGGAAAGTTGCATGCGTGTAAATGATTTGAGTGCAAGCGCTTCGGTTTGTTTGTTTTAGAAGATCAGCGCTATATAAATTTCCCTATATTATTATTATTACTACTATTATCCCTCATCCCTCATCATCATCATCATCATCATCATCATCATCATCACCACCACCACCACCACCACCACCATCATTATTATTATCGTTGTTGTTATTATTATGTGTGTGTGTTTGTGTGTCTATGTGTGTCTTTATCTCTCAGTGTCTGTATGTACAGTTAGCACGGTTTGTATATCGCCTTGTGTACAAAGAAACACAGCTGCGTTTGTCATACAGTTTATGCATAGAGCACAGCTGACTCTTTCTGTGTTGAGCTTAGCAACGAATGGGACATTAGAGGAGCCGACAGATGCTCTGACGATATAAAGAAAGAGGAGTCTGTTTGCCAGGTATCAACCATTCTGCAGAACTAAAGCGGTCTTTAATATTTTTACAGGGGTTGTGAAAATATGAAACTTTCCTGTGTGTTGGTTTGGGTGTACTTTTTGCACATACCGAGATGCGAACGCACGCGTGCAAGTGTACACTTGCACACTATACACACGTGAGTGTGCACATGTGCACGCGCTAAAATAAGCGTGCGCGCACTCGCACGCACGCTCGCACGCTCACACACACACACACACACACACACTTCTAGTGTGCACGCTCAGAGACAGACAGACAGACACAGACAGACACACACATCCGCATACAGAGGCAGATAGACAGACAGGCAGACGGACAGTCAGAGAGACAGACAGACAGACGACAGCAAACAGAGAAGCAACATATAGACCAACAAACTGACAAAGCGACAAATTAATCAAAAAAATAATAATAATCTGAGGCGACAAAAGCAGTATTTCCTAAATGGCACTGACCGCAAAATGCACGGCGTGTGTCCCGTAAAGCGCCAGTCGGCTTTATCCTCCCTAATGAGTTAACGCCTCTCTTTAAATACCACGAGCATAATACATATCACAAATCGCCAATAATTCATTCCACTTTATCCCAACGCACCATTTCTCTCTAAGAAAACCACCATATGCCTAGCACAAAATCTCCGCAAAGCATCGACGTCGTCGTCGTCGTTGTTGTTCATAATGTTGTTGTTGTTGTTGTTTGTTGTTGTTGTTGTTGTTGTTGTTGTTTTTGATGATGATGGTGATGATGATGATGATGATGAAGATGATGATGATGATGTTGTTATTGTTGTTGTTGGGCGTTCCACAGCTTAAGATTCTGGGGAGTATACAGAATATGCATTTGTCTCATTCATCACATCTACAAATCGCTATAGACCATAATTTCTGTATCATCATTCTGTGTGTAAAACTAACATGTATGTGGTCCCTTGCTTGGGCCCCCCCCTCCCCCCCCCCCCCCCCCCCCCCCCCCCTCCCCCTCCTCCCGCTAAATTCTTGTAATAGGCAGCCATATTCCAGCTTAAGAGGATTCTGCAAAGTGTGATTTTCTAGATTGAAAAGGAGAATTTGCTCTGCTGGCATTAGCTGTGATTGTGTGACAGGAGAGCAGCATCTGCTAGCGCTGGTTGACACACAGACAACAAGTGTGATGGCGACAGTTCTCCAAGGTAAGGTTGAGGGCAGAAGGAAGAGAGACACATTTACCAACATCCTACAATTCCGAGGTTCACCAATAATGAGATTGTTTGCGTACGCAACTGTTTTTGCCCACCATTATGACAACCGCACTGAGGGCTGGATGAAAAAAAGTCTTGTTACTTAATCTATTACCCTCTTGAAATAAAATAGCGTTTGCGTTTGCGTTTCCGACTTTGTGGCTGATATCTAAACTCAGTACAAGTGTGCATTGGGAGGGGGGAGGGGTATCAACAACAAAATCTGTTCTTACCCTCACAATTACCTTCTCTTCTAAAAGGCAGAACGGTTTATCATGTGTGCAAGACAATGACAATGACAAATTCTTTTATTTCGAGGATAATAAATAAGCACCTATGTGGATAGGGATATATATGAGAGAGAGATGAAAGAGAGAGAGAGAGGAGAGAGGAGGAGAGAAGAGCGAGAGAGAGAGAGAGAGACAGGCAGACAGATAGACAGAGACAGAAAAGTCCAGAGAGAGAGGAGATTTTTTTAATCTATCATTTATTCTTTTATATCGAGGATAAAGGAATAGCGCACTCATGTGCTTTTTTACATCTAGTCCCCGTGTGTATGCGGTTTTGTAAATTTTGTCATCTGTTTCCACCGGCACACAATGGCCTACTCTTCCGAGAGAGAGATGTGTGTGTGTGTGTGTGTTGGGGTGGAATTGAACCTAAGATTGTTCGTATTTTTTGTCCACCTGCTGGATGTTCTGCGTGCGTTCGCACACGGGAGCTCGGTTTTCAGTGTCATCCGAAGGACTGTCAGGGGGTAGGGGAGTCAGTACTGATGTTAACTCCAGGGAATGAAAATCCCCTTGAACGGGCGTTTCGGTGGTCGGTCGACCCTGGACTCGATCCCGGGCCGTCAAACCGCGAGGGCAACGCTCTAACCACTAGGCTATCCCGCCCCCGTATGAACCAGTTCCGTTACCAGCTTCATGATTCTTTACTCCCTATCATTGCCATTCTATTTGATCCCATACCCCACCCCCTTTCCTCTCCCTTAATGAGCTCCCTCCCGCTGTTCCTCCTCCTCCTCCTTCTCCTCCTCTTCCTCTTTCTCCAGCCTCTCTCCTCCCTCCGTTAAAATACACACGGGGACTGGATGTAAAAAAGCACATGAGTGCTTATTCCATTATCCATCGATAATAAAAATAATAAATAAATAAATAAAATTTCCCTAACGAAGCCTGTGTGGTTTAACAGTTTGTCGTCTTTTTGGTGTGACAGTTGTACTGAACGCTGTGTGTCTTCTGTCTGTGTGTCTGTCTGTGTGTCTGCCTGTGTTTTGTAGACATGCTATTCTGTGCAGTTTGTACAAGCTGCACTCTCGTATAAAAGGCACCCCCCAAAAAAATACTCTGAAGTCAGAGAATGGCTGTCGATAATATGGTGAGGTGCTTGAAAATGTCATCCATGCAGACTCCTCTTTCAGCGTGTATTTTCAATCTCGCAGTGATTGTCAGGCGGTGAGGTGAGTCAGAAAACAGATTCTGGGTGATCCCCAGGAGGTTTAACTGGGGAACGTGCAATAACAACAAGAACAACAACAACAACAACGATAGATGTGACCTTATTGCATGCCCTTTAGAAAACAAGTCGGATACTCTAATAACGGAACACTTCTGCAACAGTTTGACAGACAGACAGACAGACAGGACGATAGACACACACTGACAAAAAAAACAATTATAATCTGACATTCATACAATAGCCAGGAATCCACAACTAGCCCAGGCACCGCTGACAAACATCAAAGAGCATCATGCATCCTTGCCGTCTAACTTCTATAATGTCACCGCAATACTATATCACTTCCAAAACATCCCCAAACCCCGCCAACAACAATTCATCATAATGCCCAATCTCTCTTTGAGATCTAGTCTCTGTAATATATCACACGGAGTCCGCGCAGTGTAGTTGTTTTTTTTTATGCTAATAAGAAGAGTACAATCGGCTGGCATTGATTGGGGTGGTTTTGCTTGTGCCGTTGGTTATTTGAGCTGAAGGCAAACAAGCGTGGCGAGAAACTAGACACGCAGCCTCCGTATCAGTCGCCATTTAACGCTTATTTGGTCTGTCCATTTGTGTGGGGGGTCACCCTACCGTGCAAGTGTTGCATAATGTTGGTTTACGCCTAGAAGAAAATTGTGTGTGCGCGCGCCTGTGTGTAGCGATGAACTGCATCACATTTATCGTTTCTGTGTGTTTTTTTGGTTTCAATGTTGGAGATGTGTTCGATTCAAGATTCGATGGAAATCGCTGCAACGTATCGCTAAGTTGTTGAAATGATCTGGTGTGCATTTATGTGACGAACTTGTAGTCTATGTAGTATTATGTGTTGTGTATATCCTTTTGTGTTGGCAAGTGCTGGTAAACTGATACGAGATGTGAAGGTCAATACATTTAAGCCAACAAAATGTTACTGTAAGCTCGTGTGGTGTGTGTGTGTGTGTGTGTGTGTGTGTTGGTGTGTGTGTATGTACGCGTGCGTGCGTGCTTTGCGCGCGCGCGCGCGCGTGTGTGTGGAATAGAACAGAACAATAGTTATTGTTATACAGCCTAGATACGGTTAAAAGACACACACAAAAGGTTCAAACAACTGAAACATAATTCGCTAGAACGTGGTGCATCCTGTTCTTAATAACTGTAATAACTTAACAAGGCAGTACGTTTTCTTCACAAGAAGATAAAATCTGTTTTATTTCTTTTATGAGAGCATTTCTGATATCATTATTTGTGCAAAAGTCCAGACAAAAATCGATTTCGTCTGGAACTTTTCCGCATGTGATACATAATTGAGAAATCTTGTATATTAAGGTTATGACCTCTTTCTTTGGCCAAAGCATAGGCACTCAATCGTCATTTTGCTTAGGAGCTTTCTGTGTTGGCGAATTTAGATGTTGTGATATTTGGCTGCATTATATGCTCTTTACAAATCTATGTAAAAATTTCCACCAGATATCCTTTTTCAGCTTTACTCCTCCCACACTCGGCATAAACAGTAATCTCTCATTTTATTGATATAGTTATCAACTTAATAACTTTTAGATAGTAGCCGAAAAAACCCAGAATATAAACCACAGGCCTATCACAAACAGAGAAGGCAAAAAAAAAAAACCCCAGACCACACTGGACATGCCATACATGACTGTGTGCCGATGTGTGGGGGGTTTCAGGGGGAAATAATCGCCATGATCCAGACTGTGGCAGTGCATAGTGTTGCTGCAGAGTGTGACACTGTCACACGCCGATCGTGCGGGGCCTCTGTCCAAAAGAGAACGAAGGTCAGTAAGAGTGGTCCCCAATGATGCCACCATACAGATACATTCACACACCGCCATCCACACTCACCAGTTCATGCTATGTTTCAACACCAAACGAGCAAAAGGGAACGAAGGTCAGTACAGTGTCTCACCCAATGATGCCACCATAACAGATACATTCACAGTAATGGGTCACCAACCGTCGATTAATTGACCCGTATTAGTGCTTGTTGTTTTTTTGATTTTTTTAAATTGTTGGGGGAGGGTGTGGGTGTTAGGGTTAGGTGGCTTTTTTTCCTTCTTCCTTCCTTCTCATCAGATGTGTTATGGTCGTTTACCTTTCATTGCAAATAACTCATTGTACAATAAGTTTTCCATATTTTGTCTTTACTGTAAAAAAAAAAAAGTTGGGCTGATTGCTTCCTTTGGTTGTTGAAATGCATATGGGCTGTGTGAGTGTGGATGGCGGTAGTGTGAATGGTATCTTTATGTGTGGAGGGAAATTTTGATATGTAACAGATATGTAATTATCAATTTTTGTATTGATTGTAGTCCTTTATAATATTAATTGGAATGATAATGCTGTTAAATACCTAGTGTTGTTATCGACAACACACTCTCCTTATGTGCAAAAACTTCATCACCCAGACCTGTCAGTCGTGCTACCATCAGTTACGGCGTATTTAGTGCAATTCGAAAGTAACCTGTCCACACGAGCTAACAGCCAAAACTTGTCACTTCTCTCATTCTTCCACGTCTGGACTATTGGCAATTCTCTTTTTGTCTGGTCTGCAGCATCATCTATCCACTCCCTTCAACGATACAAAACTCCTAGCAGCTCGACATTTCTCAGAAAGAAAAATTCGGAGCACATTACCTCTCCTCAATAGATCCACGGGCTACCCTCAGACCCCCTCCGTCTCCGGTTTTCTTACCACCGGAAGTTCAACTTTCCTCAGCCCCAGGTACCTCTTGTACTCACTACCCCATCTCCGCGTCTTTCTGCACCCACCGCTACGCATCTACAAAGGCCCCCTCACTCTCAGATAGTGATGGTCTGTTGCGATCTCATCACTGGCTTCCTGGCCAAGAGAGTATGAATATAAGATATAATCAGTACCCTCTGTTTACAAATGTCTCACAACAACTGCACACCCCCTACCTCTGATGAACTTAACCTGTACACTCCTTCACGTTTCCCCTCGCTCCTGCTGCAGATACTAGTGGCCTATACGAATACCTATATTCAACCAATCTACTGTTGTGGCCGCCGCTCTTTCCTCATTTCGGGTCCATTCGACCTGGAATAAGCTCCTCTCTCTTTCTTCGCCAGCAACAGCCTATGCTACGACAACTTTTGGATCAAGCCTCAAGACATAGTTTATTTCAAACCAAAGATTTCCCCCTCTCTCGGTCCATATCATAACTATCCCACCCTTCACTAACCCATTTCCTATCACACCTGCTAAAGTATAGACCTCTGGAGTGTGTGTGTGTGTGTGTGCGTGTGTGTGCTTTTTAAAAACATTTGACTATTGCAATTTTTATTTCATAGATTTGGCTGCAGTACCATGATTGTAATATCTGTTTTGAACTATTGATTAATTGTCATTGTGTATGACTGGGTAAGAATTAGGTCGAATGATGCGCTTGATTTGTCTTTGCAAGAATATAGACGCTATATAAGTTCCATTTATTATTATTATTATTATTAAATGAGATCTGCGATGCATGTATCTACTCAGTAGATTCAAGTTATTGCACGCTTTATTGGCTTATATGTTATACATTTTTCTTCCAATGTTTGTTTTGCCTTTGGGTTTTTTTTATGTAGGGCCCTGGTGTATAGAAACCCATGGCTTATTCCATTTACCTCTCTCCCCCCTTTAAAATAAACGGGGATGATGAAAAAAAGCAATGAGTGCTTATTCCTTTCCCTCGATTAAAATAATTTAAATAAAAAAATTTCCCCTAACAAAGCCTGTGGGGTTTAAAAACGTTTGTCGTTTTTTGGTGGCAGTTGTACTGAACGCTGTGTGTCTTTCTGCTTGTGTCTGTCTGTGTGTCTCCCTTTTTTTGTAGACAGCTTTTCGTGCAGTTTGTACAACTGCACTCTCGTAAAAAAAGGCCCCCCCCAAAAAAATACCTAAAGTCGGATTGGCTGTCGAAATAGGGTGGGGGTTTTGAAATGTCATCCATGCAGATCCTTTTTCAGCGTGTTTTTTCCCAATCTGCAGTGATTGTCAGGCGGTGAGGTGATCAGAAAACGTTTCTGGGTGACCCCCAGGGGTTTAAATGGGGAACTAAATAACAACAAGAACAAAAAAAACAACAACGATAGATGTGACCTTATTGCATCCCCTTTGAAAACAAGTCGGATTTCTAAAAGGGAAAACATTCTGCAACGTTTGACAGAAGACAGACAGGACAAAAGACACCCTGAAAAAAAAAACAATTATAATTTGACATTCATAAATAGCCAGGAATCCACAACTAGCCCGGCCCCCCCGCTAACAAACATAAAGAGCATCATGGATTGCCATCTAACTTTATAAGTCCCCGAAAATTTAAATATTTCCCAAAACACCCCAAAAAACCCCCCAAACAACAATTCAATAACCCCCAAATCTCTCTTTGAGATTAGTCTCTGTAAATATCACACGGGTCCGCGCAGTGTATTTGTTTTTTTTTTGTAATAAGAGAGTAAAATCGGCTGGCATTGATTGGGGTGGTTTTGTTGTGCCGTTGGTTATTTTTAGCTGAAGGCAAACAAGCGGGCGAGAAACTGCACGCAGCCTCCCTATCGTCGCCATTTAAAGCTTTTTTGGTCTGTCCATTTTTGTGGGGGGTCCCCTACCGTGAAGTGTTTGCAAATGTTGGTTTTCGCCAGAAGAAAATTTTGTGTGCGGCGCCTTTTGTGTAGCGTGAACTGATCCATTTATCTTTTTTTGTTTCTTTTGGTTTCAAGCTGGAGACTTTTCGATTCAAAATTCGATGGAAAACGATGCAAAGTATCGCTAAGTTTTTGAAATGATTGGGGTGCATTTATGTGACGAACTTGAGTCTATGTGTATTATGTGTTTTTATATTTTTTTGGTTGGCAAGTGTGGGAAAAATGATACGAGATGTGAAGGGCAATACATTTAAACCAACAAAATGTTTCTGTAAGCTGTGTGGGTGTGTGTGTGTGTGTGTGTGTGTGTTGGTGTGTGTATGTACGCGTGCGTGCGTGCTTTGCGCGCGCGCGCGCGCGTGTGTGTGGAATAGAACAGAACAATAGTTATTGTTATACAGCCTAGATACGGTTAAAAGGCACACACAAAAGGTTCAAACAACTGAAACATAATTCGCTAGAACGTGGTGCATCCTGTTCTTAATAACTGTAATAACTTAACAAGGCAGTACGTTTTCTTCACAAGAAGATAAAATCTGTTTTATTTCTTTTATGAGAGCATTTCTGATATCATTATTTGTGCAAAAGTCCAGACAAAAATCGATTTCGTCTGGAACTTTTCCGCATGTGATACATAATTGAGAAATCTTGTATATTAAGGTTATGACCTCTTTCTTTGGCCAAAGCATAGGCACTCAATCGTCATTTTGCTTAGGAGCTTTTCTGTGTTGAATTTTAGATGTTGTGATATTTGGCTGCAGTTTATGCTCTTTACTAATCTATTGTAAAATTTCCAGCCAATATCCTTTTTCAGCTTTACTCCTCCCACACTCTGTATAACAGCATTCTCTCATTTTATTGATATAGCTATCAACTTACTAACTTTTAGATAATAGCCTTAGAAATCCAGAATATAAACCATAGGGCCTATCACAAACAGAGAAGGCAAAAAAAAAAACCCAGACCACACTGGACATGCCATACATGACTGTGTGCCGATGTGTGGGGGGTTCAGGGGGAAATATCGCCATGATCCTGACTGTGGCAGTGCTAGTGTTGCTGCTGTGTGTGACACTGTCACACGCCGATCGTGCGGGGCCTCTGTCCAAAAGAGAACGAAGGTCAGTAAGAGTGTCACCAATGATGTCACCATACAGATACATTCACACTACCGCCATCCACACTCACACAGTCATGCATTTCAACAACCAAACGAAGCAAAAGGGAACGAAGGTCAGTACGAGTGTCACCAATGATGCCACCATACAGATACATTCACAGTAATGGTGTCACCAAACCTGTCGATTTGACCGTAGTGTAGTGCTTGGTTGTTTTTGACTTTTTTTTAAATTGTTGGGGGAGGGGGTGGGGGGTGTTAGGGGTTAGGGTGGCTTTTTTCCTTCTTCCTTCTTCTCATCAGATGTGTTATGTCGTTTACTTTCATTGCAAATAACTCATTGTACAATAAGTTTTTTCCATTTTTTGTCTTTGACTTTAAAAAAAAAAAGTTGGCCCTGATTGCTTCCTTTGGTTTTTTGAAATGCATATGGTGTGTGAGTGTGGAGGCGGTTAGTGTGAATGTATTTTATTATGTGTGAGGGAAATTTTGATATGTATAGATATGTAATTAGCCCAATTTGTATTGATTGGTTCCTTTATTATAAAATTTGAATGATAATGCTGTGAATACCTAGGTGTTGTTATCGAAAACACACTCTCTATGAAAAAAATTCATCACCCAGAACCTGTCAGTCGTGCTACTATCAGTTACGGCGTATTAGTGCAAATTCGAAAGTACCTGTCCACCGATGAAAACAGCCAAACTTGTCACTTTCTCTCATTCTTTCACGTCTGGGGCTATTTCAATTCTCTTTTGTCTGGTCTGCCAGCATCATCTATCCACTCCCTTCAACGTATAACAAAACTCCGCAGCTCGAAATAGTTCTCAGAAAAAAAAAATCGGAGCACATTACCCCCCTCTTGCGATCTCTCCCCTGGCTGCCTGTGCCACAGAGAGTAGAATATAAGATCAGTACCCTCTGTTACAAATGTCTCCACAAAACTGCACCCTCCTACCTCTGTGAATGTCTAAAACCTGTACCTCCTTTAAAGTCCCTCCGCTCTGCTGCAGATACCTTGTGCCTACGAAAACCTAGATTTAACCAATCACTGTTGGCCGCCGCTCTTTCTCTATTTCGGGTCCATCGACCTGGAATAAGCTCCCTCTCTTTCTTCGCCCGAAGCCTAGCTATGACACTTTTAATCAAGCCTCAAGACATATTTATTTCAAACCTAAGATTTCCCCCCTCCTGTCTCATATCAGAACTATCCCACCTTCACAACCCCTGTCCTATCACCCCGCTAAAGTATATGACCTCTGTGTGTGTGTGTTTTGTGTGTGTGGGGCTTTTAAAAAAAATTTGACTATTGCAATTTTATTTCATAGATTTGGTCTGCAGTACCATGTTTGTAATATCTGTTTGAACTATTGATTAATTGTCATTGGTTGTATGACTGTGTAAGATTAGGTCGAATGCATGCGCTTTGATTTGTCTTTGCAAGATATAGCGCTATATAAGTTCCATTTATTATTATTATTATTATTATTATTATTTTAAATAGTTGATTGCATGTATAACTAAGTGATTAAGTTTATTGTCAGCTTTATTGGTTATATGTTATACATTTTTTCATGTTTGTTTGCCTTTGGGTTTTTTTTTATGAGGGCCTGGTGTATAGAAACCCTTGGCTTATCCATTTACCCTCATTAAAACAGTCGAGTTCGAGTTCTCTCTCTCTCTCTCTTCTCTCTCTCTCTCTCTCTCTCTCTCTCTCTCTCTCTCTCTCCCCTCTCTCTCTCTCTCTCTCTCTCTCTCTCTGTCAGTGTCTTTGTCTGTCTGTCTGTTTCTGTCTCTGTCTGCCTGTCTCTGTTTCTGTCTGTTCGTCTTCTCTGTCTGTTAGTCTCTCTCTCCTCTCTCTCTTCTCTCTCTCTCTCTCTCTCTCTCCTCATCTCTCTCTCTCTCTCTCTCTCTCTCTCTCTCTCTCTCAAAAGGAAGAAGATATCAGATATAGATCTAGCTCGATTCAAACTGTTGAGAGATACAGGGCAAGGTATCAGCGCGAAGGATGCTGAACATGTAAACTAAGCTGTAAAAACAGCAACTTGTGAAGAACTGCCGCACTGTCGGTATTCTTATCAAAGTAAAGTGACTTGTGAAGGGATTTAGTGTACACCTGTTCAGTTTTTCTTTGGTTTTGTTTGGTCGTTTTTTTTCTGTTTGTTGCTCTCTTTTCCTTTTTTTTCTCTTCTTTTCGTTCTTTCTTTCTTCTTCTTTTTTTCTTTCTTTCTTTCTGTCTTTCTTTCTAGTCTCTTCTTTCTTCCTTCCTTTTCCTTTCTTTCCTTCATTCAGTCTCTTCTTTCTTTCTTACTTTTCCTTCTTCTTCTCTTCTTCTTCTTCTTCTCTCTTCTTCTTCTTCTTCTCCTCTTCTTCTTCTCTCTCTCTCTCTCTCTCTCTCCTCTCTCTCTCTCTCTCTCCTCTCGTCTCCCTCTCTCTCTCTCCTCTCTCTGTCTTTCTGTCCTTCTTTATCTGTTCTTCCGCTTTCTAGAATTTTCTGTTATCTCCCTCTTTCTTTTTTTGTTTTTTTCACTTTTCTATTCCTCATCCTTCTCTCTTTTATTCCTTCCTTCTTTTTTTCCCTTTTCACCCGTCTTTCTTTCTTTCTGTCTTTCTATCTGTCTTTCTTTCTGTCTTTCTTTCTGTCTTTCTGTCTGTCTGTCTTTCTGTCTGTCTTTCTGTCTGTCTTTCTTTCTTTCTGTCTTTCTTTCTGTCTTTCTGTCTTCTTTTTGTCTTTCTTTCTGTCTCTCTGTCTTTCTTTCTGTCTGTCTTTCTGTCTGTCTTTCTCTCCTGTATAATTTCTGTTAACGTAAGTGTTATCTTTTGGACTAAATGTGTGCTTTCATCTTCAGTTGATGAATGCAACACTGTCTCATGAGCGGATTTTTGTCGAAGAATTGGGTTATGGCAGTGTGTGTATGTCTGTATGTGTGTGTGTGTCTGTCTGTCTGTCTATCTGCCTGTCTGTCTGTCTGTATGACTGTCTGTATCTGTGTCTCTGTGTGTGACATTGTGTGTCTGTGTATTTGAGTGTGTGTTGTGTGTGTGTGTGTGTGTGTGTTTTGTGTTGTGTGTGTGTTGTGCAGGCACGCTTATGTGTGCTTGTGTGTATTCCAAAAGGCGGAATCTGTTTTATAAGCTGTGCGCAAGATGTCAGGTGTTGCGATCACACACAGGATCTCGGTTTATAGTCTCACGTATCACCCGAACTACTTTCAGGACAGTGAAGTTGGTACAGATGTTAACTCCAAGGGGAAAATCTCTTCGACAATTATCGTGTTAATAATGGTGAGTGAATGAGTGATTGACTGACTGACTGACTGACTGACCGACGGACTGATTGTTCGACTCACTGACTGACTGACTGGCTGATTGTTTGACTTACTGACTGACTGGGATGTGTACTGATGTTGCAGAGAGAAGGTGATCCAGGATTTACTGAGGAAGCATGACGCAACCATCCCTCCCAACTATGAAGACAGTTAGTATAGTTTGTGTGTGTGTGTGAGCGTGCGCGCGCGCGTTTGTGTGTGCGTGTGAGCGTGCGCAGGCGCGCTTGTGTGTACAGAGCAAGGGGAGACAAAATTCTTGACTCCAAGAACAATAAATAAGCACTGACGTGTTTTTCCTGTGGTGAGTCTCCATCTTATTAACAATTGATATTATTATGACATAAAAGAAAGAAAAAGAAAAGAAATACGTAGTACAATACATTATACAACAACAACAAAAAAGGAGATAATGATAATCTTACAGTGAAGATTGAAAAAAAAATTCGTACGATTTTGAAAAGAAAAACTGAAAAGATCGACATTGAAAAAATTTGAAAAAACACACACACCCCAACAAAACACCACACACACCACACACAGAGTTTCTTTTAAATTTTTTAAATGGGAAAAAGGGGGAAAAGGCAGAAGGGAAAAAGGTGGAGAAAAAGAAGAACAGACAACAAACGACGAGCACCAGACAAGGCACAGAGACACGACAAAAGACACAGAAACAGAGACCACAGAAAATAGCATGTAGACAGACAGAAAAACAACAAATTTTTGGGGGGGTTGTTTTTTTTTTGTTTTTTGTTTACTATGCTAGAGATCCCAGGAAATACAACAAAAAAAAAAAAATCAAACCACCAGCCCCCAAGCCTATACTAATCCCTGCTTGACAAACTAGGGGCACAGTCTGCAGTGTGCTGTGCGCGAGTGTTTTACTCAAAAAAACCCAACAAATTTTTTAACACTAATGAGGGACACCCCCTTTTTAAAAAGGATTTTGCCCTAAATGTTTGCGACATTTTTAGAGGGCATCAAAAACGTGGTTTTTCCTCCTGCTTTGTTTTGATAAAAATCTGGGGACATTTATTTCTGAAGTTTCTTTTTTGCTTTTTTTGATACCAAACGCATCATATCTTCTGTGTGTTTGTGTGTGTGTTGTGTGTTTTGGGGGCGTCGTGCGTGCGTGCGGGGTGTGTGTGTGTGTGGTGGTTGTGTGTGTGTGGGGTGGTGGTTTTGTTGGGTTTTTTGGATAAAATAAAAGTTCACAATGTTCATTTCCCTACATGAAAATTGTGACCACAAGTTTTCAGTTGTAGCTTTCTTTTTAAAAAAAAATCCATTTCCCGCTTTGTCTGTCTCTTTTACCCCGTTTTTCTGTCGTTTTGCTGCTTCACACACACACACACACCCCACACACAACAACACAAACACACACACACACACACACACGAGCGCGCGCACCACTCACCACGCAACGCCACACATCCAATCAAATACATATGACAGCAGTAATTTTTTTCACACACATACGCGCCGCGCGCACACACAACCCCACACACACCGCACACGCACCCCAACGCACCTCACGTACGCACACCACACACACCACACACACAACACACATATTAGGCACGCCAATTTTAGAGTCCAAAAAAGAATATTCTAAGAATTCAAAAATTCAAGCTGCGTTAGTTAACCTATTCTTGCATCACGCTGACTTTAGAGGGAGAAGGGGGGGCACATAATCTACCAAGTGTACATCAATCCTTTCCAAGTGTCATTAAGTCTACCAAGTGTCTTTAAATCTACCATGTGTACATTAAAGTAACCTGTAATACATTAATTCCCAAAGGTAATAAGTCTACCTGTGAACATTAGTCTACCAAGTGTACATTAAGTCTACCATGTGTACATTAAGTCTACCATGTGTACATTAAGTCTACCATTGTACATTAAGTCTACCATGTGTACATCAAGTCTACCAAGTGTACATTAAGTCTACCAAGTGTACATTAAGTCTACCAATGTACATCAAGTCTACCAGTGTACATAAGTCTCAGTGACCTTTAAGTCTACCATGTGTACATCAATCACAAGTGACAAAGTCTACCATTTTACATCAAGTTCACCAAGTTACTTAAGTCTACCATTTACATCAAGTCTACCAAGTGTACATTAAGTCTACCAGTGTACATCATCTACCATGTTACATTATCTTTCCATTTTGTACTCCCAAACTACCAAGTGTACTTAAGTCTACCATTTACATAACTACCCAAATGTACTTATGTCTACCAATTTAAAAGCGACCATGTCCCAAGTCTACCAAGTGTACATTAAATCTACCATGTGACATTTAAGTCTACCAAGTGTACATTAAGTCTACCATGTGTACATCAAGTCTAACATTTTGTACAATAAGTCTACCATGTGTACATCATTGTACCATGTGTACATTAATCAAACCCTGTTAAAACAATCAAAACCCAACCCAAAAGTCTCCATGTGACACAATAATAATAAAAAATTTATGGAATTTATATAGCGCGGGAAACTTTTAAAACAACAAATCAAAGCGCTCATTAATCTACCATTGTAATTAATCAAAACCTGTGTACATTAATCACCCGTGTACATAAAGTCACCAGTGTACATTAACTACCATTTTTACATTAAGTCTACATTTACATCAATCTACCATTGTACATTAAATCTACCATTGTACACGCGGGGGCCCCGATATCAAAAAACCTTCTTTTTGGGGGTTAAAAATTCAGCGATAGACATATTGTGTGGTGTGTGTGTGTGTGTGTGTAGCATGAATCATATAAAGCTGTGTGGGCGTAGGTGACATTCAAAATTTTTTTCTTGTTTTTTGGGCTGATATTTTTTGATTAAAAAAACAGAACCTAGTATCTATAGTTCCAGTTTTGTTTGTTCTTTTTCTTTTTTGCTTGTTTTTTGTTTGCTTTTATAAAAAAGGTCATCAGGGGAAGTAGTGATAATTTTTTAAGAGGGTAGGGAAAAAAATTGGTCAAATGCAGTTTTCCCAGCAAGAAAATGGACACACAGTTGAAAATTTCCCTTTTTTTGCCCCCCGCCTCAAACAAACAACAAAAAAGGAGATTATGATATCTTACAGTGAAGATTGAAAAAAAATTCGTACGGTTTTGAAAAGATAAACTGAAAAGATCGAACACATTGACGAATAATTGTCAATCACACACACACCACACACACACACACACACACATCTATAGACCACAGAGTTCTTTTATTTAGAATAGGATGAAGTGGGAAGGAAGGCAGAACGGAAAAGGTGGAGAGAGAAAGAAGAGACAGCAGACACCAAACAGGGAAGAGACACAGACATAGGCACAGAGACACAGACCAAGAGACAAGGAGAGGACAGAGGACACACAGAAAGTTCGGCATGTAGACAGCAGACAGAAGGGACAGAGGATTTGGGGGGTTGTTTTTTTGGTTGTTGTTTTGTTTTACTAGTGCTAGAGATCCAGGAAATACGAACACTAATTAATATCAAACTCAGACATAAGGCCTATATTAATGCCGCCTGTTGACAAACTAGGACCAGTCTGCAGTGTGCAGTGTGCGGAGTGTTTGACTCCAAAATACCTAGGACAATTTTTATACACTAATGAGGCACACCTTATATAAGGATTATGCCTCTAAATGTTATGCTGACATTATTGAGGACATCAAAATCGTTGTGTTTTACTGCCTGCTTTGTGTTTGTAATTAGGTACTCTTGCGGTTACAGTGATTCTTGGAAAGTATTCTTGTTTTGCTTTTTTGATACATAAACGTCCATCATTATCTTATGTGTGTGTGTTGTGTGTGTGTGTGTGCGTGCGTGCCGTGCGTGGTGCGGTGTGTGTGTGTGTGTGTGTGTGTGTAATTTGTGTGTGTGTGTGTTTTAGGATTTTAAGGGGATAAATTGTTCACAATGTTCATTGTCCCTACAGTTGATAATTGTGACACAAAGTTGTTCAGTTGTAGCTTTTTTTAAAAAAAAATCTAATGTGACCGCTTCTGTTGTCTCTTTTTACCTGTGTTGTTGTCTGTTTGCACTGTCTGTCATACACACACACACACACCACACACACACACAACACACACACACAACACACACACACACACACACACACGAGCGCGCGCGCACGCACTCACGCAGCATAGCACAACACATACATCAAATACATATGAACAGCATGTAAATTTTTTTCACACACTTACGCGCGCGCGGCGACGACACACACAACACACACTCGCGCACACGCACTCACACGCACACGCACGTACGCACGCACACACCCACACACCACACACCACCTCAATTGTTAGGCACGCCATTCTTGAGGTCCAGAAAGAATATTCTGAATTCAAAAAATTTTAAAGCTGCTGTTTGTTTTAAACCTATTCTTAGCATCACGCTTTACTTAGAGGTAGAAGGGCGGGGACAAGTCTCCAAGTGTACATCAAGTCTACCAGGACATTAAGTCTACCAAGTGTCTTAAGTCAAACCTGTGTACATTTAAAACCATGTGTACATTAAGCACAAGTGTACATTAGTCTACCAGTGTACATTAGTTACCAAGTGTACATTAAGTCTACCATTGTACATTAAGTTACCATTTGGGACATAAAATCTAAACCCTGTTCATTTGTCTACCTGTTACATCAAGTCTACCCAAGTTACATTTGTCTACCAAGTGTACATTAGTCTCCATGTGTACTCAAATCTCCAAGTGTAATTAAGTCTACCAAATGTACATTTAAGTTACCATTAAATCAATTACCAAGTGTACATAAGTTACCATGTGTACATCAAGCTACCAATGACATTTAAATCTACCCTGGTACATAAGTCTACCAAGTGTCTTTAAGTTACCATGTGTACACAAGTTTTACCATTGTACTTAAGTTACCTGTGTACTCAATCTACCAAGTGACATTAATTTTAAAAGTGTACATCAAGTCTACCAAATGTACAATAAATTACCAGTGTACTTAAGTCTACCATGTTCATCAAGTCTACCAAGTGGGACAAAAATCTACCAGGGGGTCATCAACTACCCAAATGTAAATTTTTGTCTACCATGTGTACATCAAGTCTACCCTGTGTACTTAAGTCACCATGTGTTAATCAAGTGTACCAGTGACATTAAGTCTACCTGTGTTCTCAAATCTACCATGGTACATAAATTACCATTTGTACATCAATAAAATAATTAATGTATGGAATTTAATACGCGAATCTTGTAAAGCAACAAAAACAAAGCGCTCAATTAATCTACCAGTGTACATTAAGTCTCCTTGTAATTTGTCTACCATGTGTACATAAAGTCACCATGTGTACATTAATCTACCATGTGTACATTTAAATCTACAATGTGTACATCAAGTCTCCTGTGTCATTAAGTCTACCAGGTTTTCACTGCGGGCCCAGTATCAATCTGCCTTTTTTTTGGGGGGAAATTCAGCGATGACTGATTTGGGTGTGGGGGTGTGTGTGTGTTTGTGTAGCAGGATACATTAAATTATGTGTGGACGTAGGGTTTAAAATTTAAGGGTTTTGTCTGTTTGTGTCGATTATTTTTGTTATATAAACGAAGCCTAGGGGACTATAGGGGTCGCAGTTTATTTTGTTTTTGTTTGTTTTTGCTTGTTTTTGTTTGCTTTTATACAAAGGGCTCAGGGTAAGTTGATAATTTTAAGAGGGGGAGGGGAAAATTTGGGCAAAATGCTAGTTTTCCCCCGCAGAGAAAAAGGACAACAGTTGTTTTTAAATTTTCCTTCTTTTGTGCCCCCCCTGTCCCCCTTTCCTCTCCCATGTCTGTCTGTCTGTCGTTTTGTCTAAAAACCCCCAAAACAAAAAAAAAAAAAAAAAGGGGGGGGGGAAATAAAAAAAAAAAAAAAAAAACCCCCAAAAAAAAAACCCCCCAAAAAAAAAAAAAAAAAAAACCCCAAGGAAAAAAAGGGGGAAAGGAAAAAAAAATTTTTTAAAAAACCCCCCGGGGGAAAAAAAAAAAAAACAAGCTAAAGAAAAAAAAAAAAATTTTTTTTTTTCCCCCCCCCCCCCAAAACCCCCTTTTTAAAAAACCCCCGGGGGGGGCCCCCCCCAAAAAAAAACCCCCTTTCACCCCCCCCCCCCCCCCCCCCCCCCAAAAAAAAAAAACCCCCCCAAAAAAACAAAAAATAAAAAAAAAAAACCCCCCCCCCCCCAAAAAAAAAAAAAACCCCCCCCAAAAAAAAAAAAACCCCCAAAAAAAAAAAAAAAAAAAAAAAAAAAACCCCCAAAAAAAAAAAAAAAAAAAAAAAACCCCCCAAAAAAAAAAGGGGAAAAAAAAAAAAAAAAAAAAAACCCTTTAAAATTTCAAAAAAAAAAAAATTTAAAAAAAAAAAAACCCCGTTTGGGTTAAAAAAAACCCCCAAAAAAAAAAAAAAAAAAAAAGGGGGGGGAAAAAAAAAAAAAAATTAAAAAAAAAAAAAAAATTTTTTTTTTTTTGGAAAACCCTTTTTTTTTAAAAAAGGGGGGGGGAAATTTCTTTTTTAAAAAAATTTTAAAAAATTTTTTTTCCCCAAAAACCCCCTTTTTTTCCCCTTTTTTTTTAAAAAAAAAAAAAAAAAAAAAAAAGGTAAAAAAAATTTTTTTGGGGGGGGGGTGGTGTGTGTGTGTTTTTTGTGGGGGGGTTGTGGGGGGGTTTTTGTTTTTTGGGGTTTTTGGGTGGTGGTGGGGGTGGGTAAAGGGTGTGGGTGTGTGTGGGGGGGTGTGGGGTGTTTGGGGGGGGGGGGGTTTTTTTTTTTTAAAAAAATTAAAAAAAATTAAAAAAAAAAAAAAAAATTTTTAATTTTTTTTTTAAAAAAAAAAAAAAAAAAAAAAACCACCAAAAAAAAAAAATCAAAATAAAAAAAAAAAAAAAGGGGGGAAAAAATTTTTTTTTTTAAAAAAAAATTTTTTTTTTTTTCCATTCCCCCCCCCAAAAAAAAAAAAACTCTTTCTTTCAAACAGTAGAAGCGAAAGGGAAAAAAATTTAAAAAAAAAAAAAGAGAGAAAAAGGGAAAAAAAAAAAACCCCAGACAAACAAGAAAAAAATAAACCCCAGAACCCCCCCCCCCCCCCCCCCCAAAAAAAAAAAAAAAAAAAAAAAGGGGAAAATCCCCAACCAAACCCAAAAAAAAAAGAAAAAAAAGAAATTAAAAAACAAAGGGAAAAGAGGGGGAAAACCCAAAAACAACAAAAAAACCCCAAAAAAACCCCCAAAAAAAACACCCCCCCAAAAAAAAACAACAACAAAAAAAACCCAACACCGGTTTTCCCAACCCCCCCCCCCCCCCCACCACCCCAAAAACCCCACACACATACACCAAAAAAAAAAAACCCAAAAAAAAAGACAAAAAAAACCCCAAAACAATCAACAAAAAACAAAAAAACAATACCCGCAATAACAACAGCAATAACAACAGACAAAAGAAGAGAGAAGAGAGAGAAGAGGAGAGAAGGGGAGAGAGAGAGAGAGATAGAGAGGGGGAGAAGAGAGAGAGAGAAAAGCCAAACTTCGGGTCCCTTTAAAAATTAACCCCCTTTCATATTCGAATAGTACACATAGTTGTTACACGTAATGATAAAATAGGAATAGGACATTTACGGGGGCCAAGTACAGTCAACCGGGCCCAAAATAATATTGAAAATAGAAAGAAAGAAAAAAACCCTTTTTTAAAAGACACAACAACTTAAGAAGGGGAGAGAGGAGAAAGAGAGAGAGAGAGAGAGAGAGGGGAGAGAAAAGAGGAGAGAGGGGTGGAAAAGAGAGAGAGAATGTTTTTAAAAGTTTCGGGCCCTTAAAGCCACAAAAACCCGAAAGAGAATGAGAGAGAGAGAGAGGAGAGAGAGGAGAGAGAAGAGAGGGGGGGTGTGGTGTGGGTGTTTGTGGGTGTGGTGTGGGGGGGTGTGTGTGGGTGGGGTGGTGTGTGTGTGTGGGGGGGGTGTGTGTTTCAGAGATGGGACTAAAAATTGATTCTCAAAAAAGTAAAAATCGATTCCCTTTTAAAAACCCGTTTTTGATTACTCATACAAATTTTATGTTTAGATAATTTAAATAAAAATTTTAATACCCATACCTCCACAAAAAAACCCGGGGGGGGAAAGAAAGGGGAAAAACAAAAGGGGAAAAGGAGGAGGGGGGGGGGAGAAGAGAGGTGGTGGTGTTTTGTGGGGTGTGTTTCAGGGATAACCTAAATATAAAATATAAATTTTAAAAATGCCCGGGTCACCTCAACACTTTTGAAATTTTTATCATGCGGTTATAAGTCATGATTTAAAGAAATAAATCAAAAACCCGTGTACTCACACAAAAAACCAAAGGAAAAAAAGAGAAAGGGGGGAAAAAAACCCAAAACTATAAGGTCAGGGGAGAGAGAGAGAGAGAAGGGGATGAAGGAGAGAAGAAGGGGGAGAGGTGAGGTGTGGGGTGTGTTTTGTGTGTGGTGTGTGTGTGTGGTGTGTGTGTGTGGTTGGGTGGTGTGTGTTTTTGTTTGTTTTGGTGTGTTTTAAAGGAAATACCCCAAATTTTTTTCTTCCCAAAACGCCAGGATCACCACAAAATTGTTTCGAAAAACTGTAACCCCAAAATTTATGTCATGAAAAAAAAAATTTAAGCCCCCAAAAAAAAATACAAAAAACCCTTTCAATAAAAAAGAAAAAATTTACTTAAATCCCTTAAAATGAACATCTATTTCATTGTAAGTAGAGGGGAGAGATAGGGGGGGGGGAAAGAAATGAGAGAGAGTGGGAGAAGGGGGGGGGATTCTGGGGTGTGTGTGTTGTGTGTGGTGGTTTTGTGTGGGTGTTGTGTTTTTGTGTGTGTTGGGGTGGGTTTGTTTTGTGTGTTTTAAAGATAAAGCTTTTTGTTTGTAAACAAACAAACAAAAACGCATAAAAAAAAAAACTGAATAAGATTCTCAAAAGCACAAACAAACAAATGTAACACCTTTTTCATTATACTGAAATACAGATTTTAAAACCCTATTTTGTTTTTGATAGAAAATATTTCTTATAACTATAGTGTAATAAAAAATTTAAAAAAAAAAGAAGAAGAAGAAAAAAAAAAAAAAAAAAAAAAGGGGAAAAGGGGAGGGCAGTTTGGTAAGATGGAAAAAGGGGAAATAGGAAGGGGGGGAAAATGCAACTTTGTTTTTAAAAAACTTGGGCTGTGGTTTTTTATTGTTAGGTGTAATCAAAGGGGGTTGATAATTGATTTTTTTAGATTGTTTATTGATTTTATGTTGTTTTAAAATGAAAAAAAAGGGAAAGGGGGTTCCACAGCATAGGGCCCGAGTAAAATAGACAAAATTTTAAAAAAAGTTTTTCTCGGAATTTGGGGCATTGGCTTTTTAGTATTTCGGGGGTTGGGTTTTGGGGGAATTTTTTTTATTTAAATATGATGGAACAGTTCCTGTCATGATCTTGGGAAAATTTATGCTTTCCTTTTTTTTATTTTAAAAAGTTTGTGTAAATTTTGGGGAATATTTTTAAAGGGGGGGTTTAGTCAGCTTCTAGTAAGTTTTTCCCCCTTTTAAAAAGGGCCAGTTTTTGGGGGCAGTTTATAAAACCCCAGTAAGGTTTCAAAATTGTTTTGCACAAACAGAATCCAAAGGTAGAAAACCCTAGTCTATTTTAGGTTGTATATAAGGGTTGGAAGAATAGTTTTCCCTTTAAGAAAAATCAAAAAAGTGTTTGATTTTTTGAAAATTGGTATATCTTTGGGACATGTATTTGATAAATTTTAGTATTTTTGGTAGGGAACCCAAATGAGATTTTCCTCAATTGTTACCCCTAAAACCCTTTTTGTGATAGGTTTGTTCAATTATTCCCCTTTTTAAAAAAATTTTATAATAATTATTTTAAATTTTTTCCTTTAAAAATTTTATTAAAAATTTTTTAAATTTTTTAAACAAATTTTTTTCACCACCAAAAAAACCATCCCAACCCTTTTTTGTAAAAATCATTTTCCCCCCCAAAAATTAAATTTAAATTTTTTTTTTTTTTAAATTATTTTCTCAACAATAAAAACCCTTTTTTAATAAAAAATTTTTTAAAACCTTAATTAAATAAAGAAAATAATTCCCTTTTAAATCCTTGGGAAATCCATAAATTAAACCCTTTAATTTTTATTTAAAAAATTTAAAAAAAATTCCTTTTTCAATAAACCCCCTTAAAATTTTTAAATTTAAAAAAAATTAAAAATTTTTTTTTTATTAAATTATCAATTTTTCAAAACTTTTTAATCAACAAAAACCCCTTCCCACAAAATTTTTTTCCCTTAAAATTTTAAAATTCCCCATTTTCCTTTCAACCAAACAGAAACCCTATACCCCCCCATTTTTTTTCCCAAATTAAAACCTTAAATTTTATTAAACTTATTAACCCCAAAACAAATAAAATTTTTTTAATTTTTTTCCCAAAATTTAAAAAAAATTTAAATTTTTAAATTTAATCTAATTCCCCACTAAATAAAAACTTTAATTTTTAAATAAAATTTTTTTTCAAACCCAAATTAAATTTTTAATAAATTTTGAATATTATAACTTCCAAAACTTAAATTTTTTCTCCCCTTTTATTCCCCTAAAACCAAAACCTTTTTATTTTTATTTATTTTAAATTAAAACCCAAAAAAAACACCAAACCCAAGCCCAAAATTAAAAATTAAAATTTTTAAAATCTTTCCCCCCCAAAAAATTGGAAAATTTAGTTCCTTAAAAAATAATTTATTTAAAAATTCTAAAATTTATAAAACCAAAAAAAAATAAAAAATTTTTCCCCATTTAAATTTTTTATTACATTTTTTAAAATTTTTTTTTTATTTAAATTAATTTTTCACCCCCCAATTTTTAAAACTTAAAAAAATTTTTTTAAATATAAATTTTTTAAAAAAAAAACCCCTTTTTTTCCCCCCCTTTTTTAAATAAAATTTCCCCCAAATTTTTAAAAAAATTAAAAAATTTATTTCTTTTAAAACTCTAAATTAAAAATCTTTTCACCCCCCAAACCCCCCCCAAAAAATTTTTATTTAATTCCTCAATTAATTTTTTTATTCCCCCTTTTTTTAAAAATTTTTTCAGAAAATTTTTTTTTCCAAAATTAATTCCCAAATTTGGATCATAAACAGTTTCCAAACAATAAAATTCTAAAACTAAAGGAAAAAATTTTCATGCCAAAAAAGCAAAGGAAATATGTTTTATTTGTTTTTTGTGGCCATTTGGGGATTTTGTTCGTTTTTGACCCCCCGTGGGGAAAGAATTGGTAGTATCCACCCCGAAATGAACCCCGGGAAATTTTTCCCCAAAAAAAATTTTTTTTGGGGTTTGAATTCTTTGAAATTTTTTCCCAAAATTTGGCCCAAGTTTGGGTTACCCAAAAAGGGGTAAAAACAAGTTTGGTTTGGGGTTGGGGGGTTTTTAATAGTTTTAGATTTATTTTGGGGAAAATTTGAAATTTGGAGTTTTAAAGAATTATGTATTATTCTTAAAAGGGAATGGGGATTCAAATGGGGGGGTTAAGGGGGAGGGGAGGGGGAGAGGGGAGAGAAGGGGGGAGAAAAGAGAAAAAGAGGGAGAGAGTAGAGAAGGAAAAGGGGAAGAGAGGGGGGAAGAGGGGGAGAGAAGAGGGAAAGGGGAGAGAGAGAAAATCGAACTCGAACCGAAAATCGAAATAAATTGTTTTCCCCTAAAAAGGGCCTTTGCCCCTAATGAAGGGGGGGGGGGTGGGTTTTTTTTCCCCAACCTTTTTGTATTTTGGTTTGGGGGAAAAGGGGGAATAGCCAAAAACAAAATGTTACTGTATAACAAAAAGGGCAGCTAAAAAAAAATAAAATTAGGAAGAAATATAAGAAAAGAAGAGAAAGAGAGAGAGGGCGGGGGGGGGAAAAGGGGGAGAAAAGGAGAAGAAAAGAGAGGAAATTTAAAAAAAGAGAAGAAGTGTCTGCTTCGTTTAAATTTCAAAGGTTTTCCCGGGTTTTGGGGTTTTTTGAATGGGGGGAAAATTTTAATTTTTTGGGGTAAAAAAATTCCGACAAAATTTTGGGAAAAAAAAGGGGACCTTGGTTGTTTAGGGAGGGGGCGGAATTTTGGAAAAGGGGGAAGGGGGGGGGAAAGAGGATTTTTCCTCTGGAAAATTAACTGTTTCGGTTTCCCTTTTTCCCCCTTCCCCCCTTTTTTTTTTAACCCCCCCCCCCCCTCCCCCCCCCCCCCCCCCCTCCCCGTCCCCCTAATTTAAAAAAGGTTTTTTTCGGGTGAAACCTTAAATTTAAATTTGAGGTTTTCCCTGTTTAACCAGCAAAAACCTCCCGCCCCCCCCCGTTAAAACCCCCCCCCCCCTTTTCCAAAAAAAAATACCTTTCCGGGGAAAAACCCGGGTTGGGGGGCCAAAAGAACACCGGCCCCTTTAAAACCCCCCCGGGAAGGAGGAAAGGATGAAAAAATTATGCATATGGGAAAGGTGTTTATTCTTATCTTTCAAAAGAAATAAAAAATAAAAGAAAGAAGAAATACCCGCTCAGGCTGCCCGACTTAAAAGTCAGCCTCTTGGGCTAAAAAAAACAAAAACAACCCAAACAACGAATGATTCATTTTTCGTGCATGCATGCATAAATTACAAGAGAGAAAAAAAGAGAGACGAAAAAAAAACAGACAGAAAGCAGACAGACCCGAGCGCGCAAGTGCAAATAAATTTTTTGTTTATTTTTAAAAACTTTTTTTGGGGGGTTTTGTTTTGGGTGGTGGGGTTGGGGGGTAAATTTTTGGTTGCTCTTTTCTTTTCTCTCCCGTTTTGTGCTGTCTGACCCGTTTGGGGCCCGTTGTTACCTTGGGGCTGCTTTTTTTTCACGTAAGGAAACATACTTGTCCGTTTTTGATCCAAAAGGGGGGGCCTCATCCCAATTTGGCCCGGTTTTGGCCTCACAACTCGGGGATTTTTCTGTGTTTTCAATTGGGCGGCAGATTTTCCCACTGAGGTGGGTTGGGGTTTAAATCTTCCCGGTCCGTTTTGACTCCATCATTTAAGCCCCGATGGTTTAAGGTTGGGCCCTATGCAGGAAACAAAAACTTTTTATCTAATCTATAAACTTTAAACTAACCCATCTTTTTCTATCTTTTCTTTTCTATATATATATTAAATATATTAAAAATTTTATATATATATAAATAAATAAATATATATCCCCCCAAAAACACAGCAAAAAACTTATCAAGACGACAGACAGGGCGAAAAGACAAGACACCCCAAAAACACACAATAGATAGCAGACAGAAAAAAAGACAGAAGGGGCAAAATTAAAATACATACATGCATACAACGGGCATACCAAACATTTTTAAAAGGGCAATTTGGGTAGATAGATAGTAAGATAGATAGATAAAATAGTTGGTTTTGTTCTTTTTTGGGCCAAAAAGGGCCAAAGAGCCCGGGGTTTTTTTCCCGGTTTCTTTAGGGGTTAAGCGAAATTTATGGGTTTTTTTTAACCCCCCCCGTTTTCAGGGCGCTAGTCTGTCGGCCAGATACTTCCCCCCCCAGCAGAGCTTTTACCCACTTTTTACCCTGGGTTGGAAGTTAGGAAAATAGGGGTAAGTGTATTTCCCAAGGACCAAACCGAGCCCCAGGGGGGGATCCCCAACCCCCGAAAACCTTTTTGGATTTACGGGGGTTTTACCGCCTAAACCCCCTCGACCCACGGTGGTTGATAGATTGATTTGATAGAAAAAGATGTAGATAGATAAAATAAAATAATAGGGTAGAAGATAGATAGATTTGAAAGATTAGAAAAGATAGATAAGAATGAATAGATAGAATAGTAAAATAAAGATTTGATAATAATTAGATTTGATAAAATTTGATAAAGATAATAGATTGGGTAATTTGATAGATAGATAATAATGATTAGATTAGATAGATAGATGAAAACAATCAAGCGGCAGCCCGGGCCGGGACGGGCCGGGGGCAAGGAAATAGAAAAATTTTTAAAGGGCAAACCGGGCAGCAGGGCAAAACCAACAGGTAAGGTTTTACCAAACGGGGAAAAAAGACAAAGGGAAAACAAAAAACTTTTAAAAAAAAGATCGGTTTTTACATTTACAACTATTTCTTTTCATTCCAAAATTTTCAGAAAGATGAAACAGTAAAAGGGAAAGGTGTCCCAAAACCTATAAGGTCTAAGGGAGGCGAAAAGTCAAAAGACCTCACTTTTCTAGGGGGCCCTCATATTTTAGAGCGGGCAGCGCCCCTTTCCTCCCCTCCCCCTGCTTTTCCTTCCCTGACCCTAAAGGGGCAAAGGGACCCAATTTTCAAAATGGGGGGAATTTTTGGGGGAAACGTTAAATTTAAGCCAAAGGGGCGCCCAAAAGGGCACCCATCCAAGTGGTAACCACGCTTTGAAAACCCTTTTTAACTTTTGGGGTTGGGGGGAAACGAAGGGTTTTACCCCCTGAGCCCATCCCTCCCCCCCCGCCCACAATTCCTTTTGGAAAACCAAAAAATCCTGCGGGTTTTAATTTCCCGTTTTTTAAACCCCCCCCCTCTCCCCCACCCCCCTGGGTCTCTGATTTGTGAAACCCCATCTATCCGGGGAGAAGCAGCAAAAATTTCACGCAGTTTAAATCTGCCCCTGGGCTCAAAAGGGGTTACAATGCAAAACAAAGCAATAAATACAATTTCAATTACAAATCATGCAAATAAAAATCCTTACAAATATCCCTTGGTAAAAAGCCATTTTCATTTTACAAGACGCCGGGAAATTTTTTCTACTACTTTTTTTTTTTTTTAAAATAAGGGGTGGTTTTTTTTCAACTGATAGTTGAAAGGGAAAGTTTTCAGAACCAGTAGTTTTTAAGTTAAAGAAAGTTTTGATAAATTTTTTAAAACGACAAAATGAAAAATCCTAATCTAAAGAGTTTTCTTTATTTTGGCGTGTGGGGGTGGGGGTGTGTTTGTTGTGTGTGAGTGTGTGTGTTGGGGTTTTGTGTGTGTGTTGGGGGGGGGAAGTGTGGGGGTTTCCGGTGTGTGAGTTTTGTGTTTTGTTCTCTTTCTGTTATTCCTTTTTTATTTTTTCTTATTTTTGATTTCGAGGGATAAAGGAATAAGCTCTAATTTTTGTTTTTTTCCCTCCGTTTCCCCCTGTTTATGCATGTTGTTAAAATTTTTTTATCCTTCCCACCAGCACACAAAAGGGGCCTCCCCTTCCGAAAAAGCGGAAAAGGGGTTTTTAACGTTTTTGGGCAAGATTTCTGCGTTTCTTCGGCCCCACAAACCTCGGGGTTTATAGGGTTTACCAGAAGGGGCTTTTAAAAGGGGGGGGGAAAATCCGCACTGATGTTTAAAATCCAAAAGGGAAAAAAACCTCTTGAAAAGAGATTCGAACCCGGGTCAGCAGAATCACGAGCGCAAACACTCTAACCACCGGGGTACCCCCCGGGGCCCGCTGGGGAGCGCGTTGGGGTGTGTTTGGGGTGGGGGGGGGGGGCCCCTGTGGCGCGCGGCACGTGGGGCATTTTCACGTGATGGGGGTTGGAAAAAGTTTTTTGAAGGGGTATGATTGTGTGCATCCTCCCCCCGCGTTCTACGCTCGCTCGCACAATTGACCCGTCCGCAGGGTTTTTCCCGTGACCATCTTCCTATCGCAAAAATGGAAAAGGCTCCAGGGTGGCTTTTCCCCCCTTTTGGCGGGCAACAAAGGGTCTGGGGGCTGGGGCAACCGGGGGGAGGGTGTGCAGAGGTGTGGGGGGCCCGGGGGCCTTTCTTCACCCAACGAGAAACGGGCCCCCTTCCAAAGACGTCACGTGCCCCAAACCCTCTTTATCCCCGTCTTTTCCCCGGGGGGCCAAAGGGGTTGTACAGCATAAAGGGGAACGGGGTTCGGGTTTTTTTTTGTTTTTGGGTGGGGGGTTTTTTGTTGTTTTTTTTTTAAAAGGATTTTTTGTTTTGTTTTTTTTGTTTTTTGGGGGGCCAAGTTTTTTGTATAGTAATTTTGTGGGGAAAAGTGGTTTTTGTTGTTTTTTGGGGGTTGTTGTTTTTGTTTTTCCGTGGTTGTTGTTGGGCCCAATTTGTTATAGCCTCAGGGGGAAAAAGGGGGTTTTTTGTTTTTGATGGGTTTTTTGGGAGTTTTTTTGTTTCGTGGTTTTTTGGGGCCAAGTGTTGTATAGCAACCCGGGAACAATTTTTGGGTTTTGGGTTTTTTTTTTGATGGGGTTGGTTGGGGTTTTTTTTTGTCGTGGGGGGTTTTTTTGGGCCCCCAATGGTTGGGATAGCATCAGGGGGAAACCCTCCTTTTTTGTTGTTTTTGATGGGTTTTTGTAGTTTTTTGTCGTGGGGTTGTTGGGCCCAAATGTTTGTTTAGTATCAGGTGGGAAAAGGGCCTTTTGTTTTTTTGATGGTTTGGGGGTAGTTTTTTTTTGTTGGGGTTGGGGTTGGTTTTTTTTATTATTTTGGCCCTTGGTTTTTTGGGGAAAGGGCCCAAAATGTTTTTACAACATCAAAGGGAACAAACTTTCTGTGTCTTTTGGGTTTTTTTTATGGGGGGTTTTTTTGTTGTTGTTGTTGCGTTGTTAATTTTTTGCTGTTGTTTTTGGTTTGGGGGAAGGGGTTTTTATGTTTAATTCCAAGGGTGAAACAGTTTCCTTGTGTTTTTTTTTTGGTTGGGTTTTTTTTTGTTAAAGGGTTTTAAGGAAAATTTGGTTGTTTGTTTGTTTTGGAACCTAGTTATTGGTTTGTTCCCTTGGGGTTGGCCAAGTTTTTGTATACCCCCAGGGTGGGAAACAGTTTTTGGTTTTGTTTGGGTTTTTTGTAGTTTTTTTTTGTTTTTGCCTTTTTGTTGTTTGTCGAAGGGGCCCTTTTTTAAACCAGTATCAGGTGAACAGTCGGGTTTTTTTTGTTTTTTGGTTTTAAATTTTTTGTTGTTGTTGTTTTTTGTTGTTTTGTGGGGCCCCAAAATGTTTACAGTATCATGTGGGAAAAGTCGTTTTTTTTTGGGTTTTTTTGGGTTTTAGTTTTGTTGTTGTTTTTTGTGTTATTTTTGGGTTGTTTTTTTGGGTTTTATTGGGGGTTGGTTTTTTTTTTTGAAGGCCAAATGTTGTCTTGTATCAGGGAACAGTCCTTTTTTTTTATTATTATTTTGGGTAGTAGCTTTGGGTTTTTTGGGGTTGGGGCCCGGTTTTTGAAGGAACCCCCGTATTGGTTTGAATTTTGGTTTAAAAATTTTTTTTCTCTGGTGTTATTGGTAGTAGTTTTGGTCCTTCGGATGGAAAATATAAACCCGGGCCCCGTGTGCGAAACGCATGCAGAACAAATTTTCGCACATGTTAAATTTCCTTTTTCCGCTGTTCGAAAGATTTGGCCTTGGGGTGCCCTGGGAACATTGCCCAAAATTTTAAAAAAGGGATACACACGCATAAATTTAAGAAAAAAAAATCAACTGAACCCCCTTTGATTTGTTGCCTTTAAAAAAGATTCAGCGCTTTATAAATTCCAACAAAATTTTTATTTTTTTTTTTTTTTAAATTTTTTTTTTTTTAATAATTTTTTTGTTAATATTTTATTTTTATTATTATTAATTTTTGCACCCGCAGCAGAAGCAGGCGCGCCAAACAGAGTTTAGCAGTTAGTAGTAGTTAGGAAATTGTAAATAGAGTAAATATGTTTAGTAGTAGTAGTAGTTAGTTAGAAAACGTTTGTAAAATAGTAGGGGGAGGAGGGAGGAGGAGGATGAGGGGAAAAAGAAAAAAGGAAACCCGAGTGCTGCAGCTGTCCCCCGGCGTCGTCGTCGTCCCTCGTCGTCGTTCCCTCGTAGTAAATAGTAGAGAAGTAGTGTAGTAGTAGTAGGGGGAGTAGTAGTAGTAGGAGTAGTATTTGTATAGTAGTAGTTTGTAGTAGGGCAAGTTTAGTTTGTGTTGGGTTTGGGTTTTTTGGTTTTGTTTTTTTGGTAAATTTTTTTGTTGTCTTTGTTATGTTGTTGCTTTTTGGCTGTTGTTGCGGTTTTCCCCCTTGCTAAAACACTTTTTTGGGTTTAGCCAGGAAAAGGGTACCGACTTTGCTCACCCCCACCTGGTTTGGGGGGGAGATTATTTAAATTTCCCCGTAAACAGGATGAGGGGGTTTGTGGGGTATACCCCCTTTTTTTTTAAGTTTTTCCCTCCAAAAATATGGGGAGCTATATACCGACTTCAGGGGATTTTTTTCCTTTTTAAAAAAAAGCGACTCTTTTTTAAAGGGGGTTTTACGGTTTTTTATGCTAAGGAACGGGGCCGGGGGTGCAAGGCAATTCAACGCAACATTGACAACAAACGACATTTTTGGGGGGGGTGGTGGCCCTTGGGGGACCCAAAGCTTCCCGGACAATAACTAACGACCCCAAACTTTTTGCCCCGGGGCCAAGTTCCTTTTTTGTAGTGTTTTTTGTCCGTTGTTGTTCTTATTGTCACCAAATTTTTTGATGTCACAGCATTGTTCGAAATTTTCGTATTTTTTTGTTGGTTTTTGTTTTTTCGTATTTTTCATAAAAGGCCCTTTTATTTTTAATTAAATTTCTGCTGCTTATGCTATGGGTGCCCAAAAAAGTGTGGTTTAGTTTTTGGAAAAGGGTGGTTAAGCTGGTGGTTTGTGGCATTTGTTGTTTTCTGTTGTGTGTTGGTTTGTTGCCAATTGTTAGTGTTGGTTTTAACGTGGTACGGCTTTCTGCAGGGTTTTTTTCCCAGGGGTGGTTTGCTTTCCGGATTTCTTTCACCCATTATATTCTTGTTTGTATCTCCAATGAGGAAGATGGGTTTTATGTTATGATGAAGTGATGATGATGAAAGCTGCGCGCTAGCGCTTCTGCTGCTGCTGCTGCTGCTGAGGGGGGTTTTGAGGGTTGTGGGGGATGAATTTATGAAGTTTGGGGGTTTTGGTGGTGGTAATGATGGGTGAGACGAGACGGGCCCACGGTTGGGCGACGAAAGAGATGACATTTAAAACGACGATGATGACGGGCCCATGACGACGAACCCGGGGGGGGCCCACGATAAGGGTTTTGGGGAGACATTTCCCTTTTAAAAAAAATTCCTTTTTTTTTTCCTTAGCCCCATGTAGAAAAAAAAAAAAAATTTTTATAATAAATGTTGGCATTTCTGCTAAAAAAATTTAAAAAAAAGATATAAAACATATTACATTATACATCTTAAATAATTAAAATGTGTCAATTAAAGTGATATATGTATTTAAGTATATATAAATTTTTATATATTTATATATATATATATTTTATATATATATATATATTTTTATTTATTTTTACACATCCCCTGTACATATTTTACAAACCCTATTTTTGCCCGTGACCCGCAGGGGGTGCAAACCTTTACCCGTTTGGGGGCTGTTTGTGTGA
>CM054141.1:54872881-54882960 GCA_028751875.1 Rapana venosa
TTATTATTATTATTATCATTGGGACGGGATAGCTCAGTGGTCAGAGCACTCGCTTTCCCCCGGCTAAGGTTAAGCAGCATCGAGCGTGGTTACCACTTGGATGGGTGACCCTTTGCGCGCCTTGACTTTAGTACAGTTCCCCAGTTCACCCAGCTGAGCGCTTTGATTTGTTGCTTTACACAGATTCAGCGCTATATAAGTTCCTACATTATTATTATTATTATTATTATTAAATGGGTAACCTGCCTCTTTAGGGTCCGGGAAGGTAGAGCAGCGAGGGAGAGAAGACGGGCTCCGCCCTCAATATGCTGGTCCCTTGAGAAGTTGAGATCTCTGATGCCTCATCCCCTATGACCACATCAGGTTATGGGACACCTTTGTAGTAGTAGTAGTAGTAGGAGGAGGAGGAGAGGAGGAGGAGGAGTTGTAGTTTTTTGTGTAGTAGTAGTAGTTTGTAGTAGTGTAGTAGTTTAGTTGTGTGTAGTAGTATATATTTCGGGGTAAGGGGAATAAAACATTCATGTGTTTATCTTTTTCATCAGTCCCCGGTGTATGCAAGTTTGTAAGTTTGTCATTGTTCCCACCGCACACAATGGCTACTCTTCCGAAAGCCGGAAATGGTTTTTTTTGTGTGTGTGTGTGTTTTCTGTCTCTGTCTTTCTGTCTCTATGTCTTGTCTCTCCACTTTCTCCCCATGGCTGCACATTTTCAATGTAGGATTAGGTAATATTTTCCATCAATTTTTTGTAGCTTCTTCTTGGTTTTTTCCTTCTGTTTTACATTTCTTTGTTTGCTTTTACATGCCCTAACTTCGACTTTTTTTCCCTGACTTTTAAATTTTTTTTTATACAAAAAGCACAATACATTACAATACAAGGCAATTAACCATAACAACACAACAACAACAACAACAGCAACAACAACAACAACACACAAGAAATACCAAAAGGACAATAGTATGGCCTGAAGGAAGATATTAAACAGCGCAGTCATTACAGTCATGATCTCTTGAAGCGCTTCAGAATGATAAATTTCTGCTTTGATAAATGGCCTCATCAGTGTTTGGCCACCACTGTGTAGACACAATCAAAAAGGATGGATGTGGAAATTTGCCAGAAAAGGAACTGAATTTTTGTTTTTTTGGTCTGGCCCTGTTCGACGGTGACTTTCCAAAACAGCAGAGTAGGCAGCTGCCGTTTCGGAAACTGGGCAGCAATTTATTATAGTGGAGGCCTTGCCCACAGCACATCCCCACTCTCTGGCCAAGTGGGGATAAGGACAGTCAGCGTTGGAGATGTTCTCCAAAGGCCAACCAGCCCCAGGGGTGCAGACATAAGGACTGTGCGAGTCAACCTCCTAGTCAGAGAGTCATAGTCGATCACTAAAGCCCAAGCTGTAAAGTGGAATTCCATGAGTAGCAAAACCCGCTGACAACAGCCTCTCACTTTGCTGTTGGCCCCAGCGTCAAGGGTTTTTAATCAAGAACTGTGATAAACCCCAGGCACTGAAGGCGTAGGAACAGGATAATAATAAAAAATTTAATAAAAATTATGGAATTTATAGACGCGCTATATCTTGCAATTACAAACCAGAGCGCTTCCATTCAATCTGCTCCCACACAAACAACCAACAATGTTTAAACATATTCTAAAAATTCAAATGTACACACACACAAAACCCACACACACCACACACACACACACACCACACACACACACACACACACACACACACCACACACACACACACACACACGCCACACACACACAACACACCACACAGGTTGTACATTTCAGCAGGGTGTTGGAATTTTGGCTTTCAAAGGCAGGGACAGACAGGAGATGAAACAAGAGGGAAAAATCTTAGGTTTGAAATGGGTATGTTTTTGAGGCTTGATTTAAAGCGTTCGGAAGTAGGCTTTTCACGAAGGGAGAGGGAGGTCATTCCAGATTGATGGACCAGAAAAAGAGAAAGAGCGCGGCCAACAGTGGATTGGTTGGAATCTAAGGTATTCGTAAGCACAAGGTACTGCAGCAGAGCGGAGGGAACGAGAAGGAGTGTACAGGTGAAGACATTCACAGAGGTAGGAGGGTGCTGAATTATCTGCTGATTGTCATTGTTACGAGTGTGTCAATACATAATTGTGTGTGTGTGTGTGTGGGTGGGTGGGTGCGTGGGTGGGGTGAAATAAATCTTGTGTTCTAGTCAACTGTCTTAAAACATTGAATTTTATATTGGTGTATGGTGTGGGTGTGCGTGGGCGTATTCGCACACACACGTACGTGCGTGTGTACGTGCTGCGTATATGCGTGCGTAAAAATAAGTTTTTATGTCTTCTAGTCAATGGGTTTAAAATTGTGTTCACAAATTGATGTTTGTGCGCATGCGCGCGTGTGTGTGGTGTGTGTGTGTGTGGGTGTGTGTGTGTGGTGTGTGTGTGTGTGTGTGTGTGGTGACATTTTATTTGAAAACCAATATGAAATATAGCTTTTGTGTCTTTGATATATTTGATGAGTATCAATCTGCCTGTCAGTATTGTAATTGCCCTTCATGGGATGATTAAAGTGTTTTTGACTTGACTTGACTTGACTTGACTGTTTTGTGGAGACATTTGTAACAGAGGGTACTGATCTTGTACTTTACTCTCTGTGGCACAGGCAACCAGTGGAGAGATTGCAGGAGTGGAGTAATATGCTCAGATTTTTTCTTTTTGAGGACTAATCGAGCTGCAGAGTTTTGTATGCGTTGAAGGGAGTGGATAGATGATGCTGGCAGACCAGCCAAAAGAGAATTACAATAGTCCAGACGTGAAAGAATAAGAGATGTGACAAGTTTGGATGTTGCATCAGTGGACAGGTACTTTCGGATTGCACTTATACGTCGTAATTGATAGTAGCAGGACTGGCAGGTCTGGGTGATGAACTTTTGCATAGAGAGTGTGTTGTCAATAACAACACCTAGATACTTAACTGCACTGGATAGCGGAACTGATGTACTGCCAAATTTTATTGAATCTGTTGTGATGGAAGAGAGTTTGTGTTTGGTCCCTATAATCATGGCTTCGGTTTTATCTGCATTTAGCTGTAACTTGTTTTGTATCATCCAGTTTTTGAATGTCCTGAAGGCAAAGTGACATATTTGTCAAGAGAGAAGGCAGATTTTCAGGAGTGTCACTGCTTTGAATCTGAGAGTCATCAGCGTAGAAATGATGGTTGATCTGGTGACGGTTTATTATGTATGAGAGTGGAACAGTGTAGAGAGTGAACAGGACAGGGCCCAGAACTGATCCTTGTGGGACTCCACATTCTAGTTTTACAGGAATTGATTGAATTTTGTTTACTGAGACTGTCTGGAATCGATCAGTGAGGTATGAACTAAACCAGGTAAGGGCTGTGCCAGTAACACCGAACGTTTTTTGGAGACGGGAGAGAAGCATAGAGTGATCTATAGTGTCAAATGCTGCAGATAAGTCGAGAAGAGTGAGAAGAGAGATTTTCCCTGAGTCAGAAGCGTTTAGAAGCGTGTTTAACGTATGGACTAGGGTGGTTTCCGTACTGTGGTTGACGCGATAGGCAGACTGAAATGCGGGAATGAGACTATTTGAATGAAGATGGCTGTTGAGTTGTTTCAGAACTACTTTTTTATGTCAGAGGAAAGAAGAACAAGAGGAAAGAAGAAGAGGAAGAGAAGAAGAAGAAGAAGAAGAAGAAGAAGAAGAAGAAGAAGAAGAAGAAGAAGAAGAACAAGAAGAACAAGAAGAACAAGAAGAAGAACAAGAAGAAGAACAAGAAGAACAAGAAGAACGAGAAGAACAAGAAGAACAAAAGAAGAATAAGAAGAGTGTGTCTGTGTCTGTGTCTGTGTTTGTGCCCTGTCAGCCCCAGAAAGTTTGAGAGTTAAAATCTTCTGGTTGAACTTTTCTACCTACGTCAATGAGAGAAACTGATGAAGTGCCGAGGTGGCAGGAAGTGGGGGGTGGGGTGGGGTCGGGGAGTGAAGGTAGGAAGGAAAGAAACAGACACACACAGACACACAGACGCACAGAGAGAGGACAAAGGGAAAGGGAGAGAGAGAGAGAGAGAGAGAGAGAAGAGAGGAGACGAGAGAGAGAGGAGAGAGAGAGAGAGAGAGAGAGAGAAGGGGGGGGGGGGGTGTAAGAAGAAAAGAGAGGTAGGAGATAGATAGATAAATAGATAGATAGATAGATAGATAGGTAGGTAGTAGATGGATGGATGGATGGATAGATAGAGAGAGAAGGAGATAGATAGATAGACAGAGAGATAGATAGATAGATAGATAGATAGATAGATAGATAGATAGATAGATAGATAGATAGATAGAGAGAGAGAGAGAGAGAGATAGATAGATAGAGAGAGAGAGAGGAAAAGGGAAAAGGGAAAGAGAGAGAGAGAGGGGGGGGGGGGAGGTTAAAAGAAGAAAACGAGAGGTGGGAGATAGAGAGAGAGAGAGAGAGAGGGGGGGAGGTTAAAAGAAGAAAACGAGAGGTGGGAGATAGAGAGAGAGAGAGATAGGGGGAGGGGTTGGGGGCAGGAGGAGAGGCTGGAGAGAGGGGATGTACCCCACGTTAATGAATAATCATTTCTTAAACTCTTATCAATCTTCTGTCTTTGCTACGTACCTGTAGTCTGGTTCTGTGCGTGTGTGAATGGATGGATGCGTAGTCAAAATGATTACATGCTTTCATATGTGGTGTGAGTATATGTGGTGTGTGTGTATGTGTGCGCGCGCGTGCGTGCGTGCGTGTGTGTTTGCGTGCATGTGTGTGTGCACGTGTGTGTTTGCGTGTGCGTGCTTCCCCGTCTCTGTCTAGCACGTCTGTCTGTCTACATCTCTACCTGTCTATCTAATGCTTGTGTGTTTGTATGCTCGCGCGCATGAATGCGTGCTTTTCTGTATGTATATGTATGTGTGTGTGCGCGTGCGCGCGTGAATACGTGCGCTTGTGCACGTGTGAATGCGTCCGTCCCTGTCTGTTCTCTAACGCTGTCATCTGTGTGTGTGTGTATGTGTGTAAGTGTGTGTGTGTGCGTGCGTGTGTCTGTATGCGTGCCTGTGTACGTGTCTGTGTGTGCGCGCGTGAATGCGTGCGTGTGTGCTTGTGCGCGTGCGTAAATGAGCACGTATATGCACACGCGCGTGAATATGTGCGCGCGTGAATGCGTGCGTTTCTGTCTGTTATGTAACACACTTGTCTTCAAGTCAAGTCAAGTCAAGTCAAAATGATCTTTATTGAGGGTAAAAAGATATGTTTATTGAGTCTTCTCTGTGTGTATGTGTGTGTGTTCTTTAATTTAACGTGTGTGTGTGTGTGTGTGGTGTTCTTCTTTAATTTAACGTGTGTAGTGTGTGTGTGTGTGTGTGCGTGCGTGTGTGCGTGCGTGTTGTGTGCGTGTGTGTGCGTGCTTGCGTGTGTGTGCGTGCGTGTGTGCGTGCGTGTGTGTGTGTGTGTGTGTATGTGTGTGTATGTGTGTGTATGCGTGCGTGTGTGCGTGCATGCGTGCGTGGGTTATGTATGTGTGTATGTCTGTGTGTATGTGTGTGTGCGTGTGTGTGTGTGTATGTGTATGTGCGTGCGTGCGTGTATGCGCGCGTACGTGCGTGTATGCGCGCTCATGCGTGCGTGCGTGCCTGTGTATGTACGTATGTCTGTCTATGTATGTATGTCTGTGTGTATATGTGTTTTCTCCTCACGCAGCCAGTACAGCTGCATCAAGGTGGAGTTTGACCTGCTGCGGTCTTACGGGTACTACATGGCGCAGGTCTACATACCCTCCGTGCTGGTGGTGGTCCTGTCCTGGGTGTCCTTCTGGCTGGACATCGATGCCGTGCCCGCCAGAATCTCCCTGGGCCTGCTCACTGGTATTATTAGCGGGTGGGGTTGGGTGGGGTGGGGGGGGGGGGGGGGGTTTGGGGGGGGTTGGGGGGAGAGGAGGGGGGGGGGGTTGTGGCTTGGTTGGTTTTGGGTTTTATGGTTGGGTTGGTTTTGGGTTGGGTTTGGGTTGGGTTGGTTTGTGGTTTGGTTCTGGTTTAGTTTGGGTTTGGGTTTGGGTTGGTTGGTTTGGGTTTGGTTTGTTGGTTTGGTTTGGTGTGGGGTGGGTTTGGTTTGGTTTGGTTTGGTTGTTTGTGGTTTGGTTTGTTTGTTGGTTGGGTTGGGTTGGTTGGTGTTGGTGTTTGGTTGTTGGTTTGGTTTGGGTGGGGGTGGGTTTGGTTTGGTTTGGGTTGGTTGGTTTGGTGGTTTGGGTTTGGTTGGTTGGTTGGGTTGGTTGGTTGGTGGTTGGTTTGGTTTGGTTTTGGGTTGGTTTGGTTGGTTGGTTTGGGTTGGTTTGGTTTGGTTGGTTTGGTTTTGGTTGGTGGTTGGTTTGGTTGGTTGGTTTGGTTTGGTTGGTTTGGGTTGGTTGGTTGGTTTGGTTTGGTTGGTGGTTTTGGTTGTTGGTTGGTTGTTGGTTGTTTGGTTTGGTTTGGTTGGTTGGTTGGTTGGTTTGGTTTGTTTGGTTGGTTGGTTTGGTATGGTTGGTTTGGTGTTTGGTTTGTGGTTTGGTTTGTTGGTTTGGTTGGTTTGGTTTTGGGTTGGTTTGGGGTTTTGGGTTTTGGTTTGGGGTTGGTTTTTGGTTTGGTTTGGTTTGGTTTGTTGTTTGGTTTGGTTGGTTTGGGTTTTGGGTTGGGTTGGGTTTTGGGTTTTGGGTTTGGTTTAGATGGTTAGGTTTGTTGGTTTGGTTTGTTTTGTTTGGTTTGTTGATTTGCTTGGTTGTTTGGGTTTTGTTGTGGTTTGGGTTGTTGTGGTGGTTTGTTGTGGTGGTTTGTTTTGGGGGTTGGTTTTGGTTTGTGTGGTTGTTTGTTTTTGTCATTTGTTGGGGTTTTTTGTTCTTGTTGTTGGTGTTTTTGGTTTGTGGGGTTGTGGTTTTTTGGGGGGTATTTTTTTCGTTCCCCGAGGTTCACGATGTTAAATTTTTGCTTGCGACCGTTTTACTAAAATTAAAAAGCCAAAAAAAATTTGCGCGCGCGCGCGTGAATGTGTGTTTGTGTTGTGTGGGTGTGGGGGGGGGGGGGGGTGAGGGGGGTGAGGGGAGATGTGGTGTGTGTGGTGGGGGGGAGGGGGGTTCATTAAGGTACTGCATTCCCATTGGGGATGTGTCTAAAAACGGATCTGTGTGCTTTCCGTTTTTGTTTATTTTTAAAATTGTTAGCCCTCCAGGCCGGCATGAAATGACCTGTCTTATGAAAAGTAGAGTAGGTTTTTGTAACGTGTGCATAAAGTTGTTTTCTGCGTTCTCAACGGGGCCTCGGTTTACATAAACTCCACGAAGGAATTTTCTTTGGGGGTGGAGTCGTATGATGTGGATGATCCGGGGTAGAGTCGCTTAAAACGGGTACTTGTGGGTGGTTATCCCGGGTGGTCAATTTTATAAACAAGGCTCTAAAACTAGGCTCTCCCCCTCCCTGGGTATTTTTTTTTAAACCCGTTGTTGTTTTTGTTTGTTGTTTGTTTGTTGTTACCCTTCCAAGCCGAAAAAGTAGATCACTAATAATATGACTCTGCTTCTTCACCGTTCCTTGGCAATATTGTGGACTGTATAAATTAAAACTGGATGAGAGTCAAAACAAAAATAAATTTTATTTTAGATGGTAATTGAATAAAAGGGGCATATGCTTTTTTTAATCATCAAGCCCTCTATTTAAAAAAAACAAAGAGAAAGAAAGATAATATATGTGCAGAATGAATTTTTTAAAACCTAATCAATGAAAACCATACAAATCAAAAAAGAAAAGACAAAAAACTATCTACAGGAATTAAAAACAAAAAAAAAAAGGGCCCGAACAATATTAAACTATACAATTTAAATAATCAAAAATCTTGAAAATATACCATCTTAATACAAAGAAACAAGGGCAACATAGAAAAACCAAACCAAACAAACAAAGAAGACAAAACTTTTTTTTACAAAAAGACCCACCAACAGCTTCCCTCACACCCCCCCCCTCCCCACCCACCCAGAAGTTTGCGTGTGTGGCTATTTTCAAGTAGTCGCCATGTAGGCAGCTGTACTCCAACTTCAGAGAATGTAGTCTCTTTTTAAGGAGAGTGCAGGCTGCTACGCTAGCTAAGAGTTGTCCTGGCTAACCCACGTCAACGCAACAGTTTGGTTCAAACTTCATCATCATCGACCCGTGACCTTGGCGGTCGTGGGGAGACAGAGAGACGATGCCGTGGTAAGCCTCCTCCATCCATCTCGGTCCTCGGCTCTGCGCAGTAGTGCCGAGTCATTCATCCTGGTCCATTCTCTGATGTTGTCCATCCATGACCCTTTTTCTGTCTTCCCTCTTTCTGCCACCTTCGAGTGTTCCCTGCAGTACTGTTTTGGGCAGAGTGTTGTGGGGGGTGACGTGGCCGTTCAAGCTTAGCCCTCCCCCCCAAAAAAATCTCCCCCAAAAAAAAAACAAAACATGGCGACTTTTTGCAGTTCTCACCATGACCACCCGGGCGGCCAGCGCTCGCTCCAACTTTCCCCGAGTGTCCTACGTGAAAGCCATCGACGTGTGGATGGCCATGTGTCCATCTTCGTCTTCGCTGCCCTCTCGAGTTCGCCTACGTCAAAGTCAACGCTCGGGTGGAGAAGCGGCGCCGTCGGTCCACGGAGGGGCTGAAGTGGGCGTCTCTGGACAGGGGGGTGACGGCGGCCCTGCCTCGCCGAGCAGGGGTAAACGAGAGTGGTGACGAGGTGGCGAGCAAGCAGCAGAGGGCGGTCAGGTCTAGGTCTGAACATTCATGTTCTCGTCTGCAGAGTTTTAAAAGGTAAAGGGGTCCCATAACTTATGTGGTCGTCTTTAAGGGGAGTGAAGCATCAAGAGACCTCAACTTTCAAGAGGCCAGCGTATTGAGGGCGGCGCCCAATTTCTTCTCCCCCCCTCGCTGCTTTAACCTTCCCTGATCCTAAAGAGGGAGGTACCCGTTTACAGCTGGGTGAACTGGGGGACTGTACTGAAGCCAAGGCGCCCCAACGGTCACCCGCCTAAGTGGTAACCACGCTCGATGCTGCTTAACCTTGGCTGGGGGAAAGTGTGTGCTCTGTCTGACCCTGAGTGTCTGCAATGCTACGGGCCACAATTCACACAGTTCAGTTCACGACAGTTTAAATTTTATTAACTCTTTAGAGAAACAAAAAATAATCTCATACATACATATCATTTAAATAAATGACGGGGATAAAGAGGAAAGGCAAAAACAACAAGTACAGGAAAGAAACTAATAATGAAAGTGGGAAAGAGACAGGGTTGTTTCACTGTTAGGGTTGGATGCTCTGGGTAGATAGTAAATTATTTTGTACTTTCAGGAAGTGTCGGGAGTGATTGTTGTGTGATGTTGTTGTTGTTGTTGTGTGGTGGTTGGTGGTGGTGGTGGTGGTGAGGTTGTTGGTTGTTGGTGGTTTGGGGGTGGTTATGGTGGTGGAGTTGTGATAGTGGGTAGTGATCATGGTGATGGGTAGTGTTTGGGGTTATTGCTGTTGGTGGTGGTGGTGGTGGTGGTGTTGTTATTGTTTTTGTTGTTGTTGGTGGTGGTGGTGGTAGTGGTCTTCCCTACTTTAACACCCTGAGGTCACCCAAAATATACACTTTATCCAGCTTTGTTACTGTTGCTGTTACTGTTGCTGTTAACGTCGCTGCTGCTTTCTGCTGGGTGCTGTAGTGCTGCTGCTGTTGTTGTTGTTGCTGCTGCTGCTGCGTGCTGTTGTTGTTGACCTTCCCTATCTCTCACCTGGGGTATCACGCAGACTAGGCACTCTGTCCCCACTTCACATCTGGGATTTACTGTGAGACCATAAACAACCACTGGGTAAAAGGTCTATTACGGTCATGGATGTTTTCAACAACCTTGTCGTGTGACAGCCATACTCAAACTTCAGAGAAGCGTAATTTTCAGGATTAATTTGTTTGGGTTTGTTTAAGCACCAGCTGACTGTGGAGGCCTTAACAGGGCTATAGGTCTTTCGGATGAGGCTATAACGAGGGCCCGTGTGCGAAAGCACGCATAAAATCTTGCGCACACGTTAAAACCCCCGGTT
>CM054141.1:54883460-54913460 GCA_028751875.1 Rapana venosa
CACAAACAAGAAGCAAAAAAAAAAACCCAGACCACACTGGACATGCCATACATGACTGTGTGCCGATGTGTGGGGGTTCAGGGGGAAATATCGCCATGATCCTGACTGTGGCAGTGCTAGTGTTGCTGCTGTGTGACACGTCACACGCCGATCGTGCGGGCCTCTGTCCAAAAGAGAACGAAGGTCAGTAAGAGTGTCACCAATGATGTCACCATACAGATACATTCACACTACCGCCATCCACACTCACACAGTCATGCATTTCAACAACCAAACGAAGCAAAAGGGAACGAAGGTCAGTACGAGTGTCACCAATGATGCCACCATACAGATACATTCACAGTAATGGTGTCACCAAACCTGTCGATTTGACCGTAGTGTAGTGCTTGGTTGTTTTTGACTTTTTTTTAAATTGTTGGGGGAGGGGGTGGGGGGTGTTAGGGGTTAGGGTGGCTTTTTTCCTTCTTCCTTCTTCTCATCAGATGTGTTATGTCGTTTACTTTCATTGCAAATAACTCATTGTACAATAAGTTGTTTCCATTTTTGTCTTTGACTTTAAAAAAAAAAAGTTGGGCTGATTGCTTCCTTTGGTTGTTGAAATGCATATGGCTGTGTGAGTGTGGATGGCGGTAGTGTGAATGTATCTTTATGTGTGAGGGAAATTTTGATATGTATAGATATGTAATTAGTCAATTTGTATTGATTGGTTCCTTTATTATATAATTGAATGATAATGCTGTGAAGTACCTAGGTGTTGTTATCGACAACACACTCTCTATGCAAAAATTCATCACCCAGACCTGTCAGTCGTGCTACTATCAGTTACGGCGTATTAGTGCAATTCGAAAGTACCTGTCCACCGATGCAACAGCCAAACTTGTCACTTCTCTCATTCTTTCACGTCTGGACTATTGCAATTCTCTTTTGTCTGGTCTGCCAGCATCATCTATCCACTCCCTTCAACGTATACAAAACTCCGCAGCTCGACTAGTTCTCAGAAAGAAAAAATCGGAGCACATTACCCCCCTCTTGCGATCTCTCCACTGGCTGCCTGTGCCACAGAGAGTAGAATATAAGATCAGTACCCCTGTTACAAATGTCTCCACAAAACTGCACCCTCCTACCTCTGTGAATGTCTAAACCTTACACTCCTTTACGTTCCCTCCGCTCTGCTGCAGATACCTTGTGCCTACGAATACCTAGATTCAACCAATCTACTGTTGGCCGCCGCTCTTTCTCTATTCTTTGGGTCCATCGACCTGGAATAAGCTCCCTCTCTTTCTTCGCCAGAAGCCTAGCTATGACACTTTTGAAATCAAGCCTCAAGACATATTTATTTCAAACCTAAGATTTCCCCCCTCCTGTCTCATATCAGAACTATCCCACCCTTCACTAACCCATGTCCTATCACCCTGCTAAAGTATATGACCTCTGTGTGTGTGTGTGTGTGTGTGCGTGTGTGTGCTTTTTAAAAACATTTGACTATTGCAATTTTATTTCATAGATTTGGTCTGCAGTACCATGTTTGTAATATCTGTTTGAACTATTGATTAATTGTCATTGGTTGTATGACTGTGTAAGATTAGGTCGAATGCATGCGCTTTGATTTGTCTTTGCAAGATATAGCGCTATATAAGTTCCATTTATTATTATATTATTTATTAAATAGTTGAATGCATGTATAACTAAGTGATTAAGTTTATTGTCAGCTTTATTGGTTATATGTTAATACATTTTTTCATGTTGTTTCCCTTTTGGGTTTTTTTTATGGGGGCCTGGTGTATAGAAACCCTTGGCTTATCCATTTACCCTCTTTAAAAAACAGTCGATTCGAGTTCCTCTCTCTCCACTCTCGTCACTCTCTCATCTCCCCTCTCTCTCTCCTCTTTTCTTCCACTCTCTCTCTCTCTCTCTCTCATCTCCTCTCTCTCTCTCTCTGTCAGTGTCTTCTGTCTGTCTGTCTGTTTCTGTCTCTGCTGCCTGTCTCTGTTTCTGTCTGTTCGTCTTCTCTGTCTGGTTAGTCTCTCTCTTCTCTCTCTCTCTCTCCTCTCCTCCTCTCTCTCTCTCTCTCTCTCTCTCTCCCCTCAAAAGGAAGAAATACAGATATAATCAAAGCTCGATTCAAACTGTTGAAGATACCAGGGCCCAAGTATCAGCCGAAGGATCTGAACATGTAAACTAAGCTGTAAAAACCAACTTGTAGAAACTCCCGGCCTGTCGGTATTCTTATCAAAGTAAGGACTTGTGAAGGATTTAGTGACACCTGTCAGTTTTTCTTTTTTTGTTTGGTCGTTTTTTTTTCTGTTTGGTGCTCTCTTTTCTTTTTTCTTTTTTCTTCTTTTTCTTTCTTTTTTTTTCTTTCTTTCTTTTTTTTTTCTTTTCTTTCTTTCTTCCTTTCCCCTTTCTTCCTTCTTAGTCCTTCTTCTTCCTTCCTTTTTCCCTTTTTCCTTCTTTTCTTTATTCTTTCCTTCTTCTTCTTCTTCTTCTTCTTCCCTTCTTCTTCTTTTTCTTCTTCTTCTTCTTCCCCTTCTTCTCTTCTCTCTCCTCTTCCTTTTCTCTCTCTCATCTCTCTCTTTTTCTCTCATCTCCTCTCTCTCTCTCTCTCTCTCTCTCCTTTTTCTGTCCTTTTTTAAATCTGTTTCTTCCGTTTCAGAAATTTCTGTTTCCCCTCTTTCTTTTTTTTTGTTTTTCTTCACTTTCTATTCCTCATCCTTCTCTCTTTTATTCCTTCCTTTTTTTTTCCCTTTTCACCCCCGTCTTCTTTATTCGTTTCTCTGTCTCTTTCTTCTGTCTTTCTTTCTGTCTTCTTTCTGTCTTTCTGCTGTCTGTCTTTCTGTCTGTCTTTCTGTCTGTCTCTTTCTTTCTGTCTTTCTTCTGTCTTTCTGTCTTCTTTTTGTCTTTCTTTCTGTCTCTCTGCCCTTTCTTTCTGTCTGTTTTTCCCTGTCTGTCTTTCTCTCCTGTATAAATTCTGTTAACGTAAGTGTTATCTTTTGGACTAAATTTTGTGCTTTTCATCTTCATTGATGAATGCAACACTGCTCATGACGATTTTTGTCGAAAATTGGGTTATGGCAGTGTGTTATGTCTGTATGTGTGTGTGTGTCTGTCTGTCTGCCCTATCTGCCTGTTTTCCCTGTCTGAAAGACTGTCTGTATCTGTGCCCTCGTGTGTGACATTGTTGTGTCTGTGAAATTTGATGTGTGTGTGGTGTGGGGGTGTGTTTTGTGTGTGGTTGTTTTGTGTGTTGGGGCAGGCACGCTTATGTGTGCTTGTGTGTATTCCAAAAGGCGGAATCTGTTTATAACTGTGCGCAAAAAGTCAGGTGTTGCATCACACACGGGACTCCGGTTTATAGTCTCACGAAATCACCCGAACTACTTTCAGGACAGTGAAGTTGGTACAGATGTTAACTCCAAGGGGAAAATCTCTTCACAATTATCGTGTTAATAATGGTTTAGTGAATGAGTGATTTGACTGGGCTGACTGACGACTGGACCGACGGAAATGATTGTTCGAAATCACTGACCCGACTGACTGGCTGATTGTTTGACTTACTGACTGACTGGGATGTGTACTGATGTTGCAGAGAGAAGGTGATCCAGGATTTACTGAGGAAGCATGACGCAACCATCCCTCCCAACTATGAAGACAGTGAGTATAGTTTGTGTGTGTGTGTGAGCGTGCGCGCGCGCGTTTTGTGTTGCGGTGAGCGTGCGCAGGCGCGCTGTGTGTACAGAGCAAGGGAGACAAAATTCTTGACTCCAAGAACAAATAAATAACACTGACTGTTTTTTTCCCGTGGGGAGTCTCCATCTTATTAACAAATTGGGTATTATTATGACATAAAAGAAAGAAAAAGAAAAGAAATAGTAGTACAATACATTATACAACAACAACAAAAAAGGAGTAATGATAATCTTTCCCGTGAAGATTAAAAAAAAAATTTTCCTACGTTTTGGGGAAAAAAAAAAACTGAAAAGTTTCGACTTTGGAAAAATTTGGGGTAAATAAACCCCACAAAACCCACACCCCACCCCCACACCCACACACCACACAAGTTTTTTTTAATTTAAAAAGGAAGAAGGGGGAAAAGGAAGGCGAACGGAAAAGGGGAGAGAGAAAAAGAGACAGACAGAAAAACAGACAAGAAAACAGAAAATGGGCACAGAGACACAACAAAGAGACACAGAAAACCCAGAGCACACGAAAGATAGTCATGTAGACAGACAACACAAAACAGAGTTTTTGGGGGGTTTTTTTTTGTTGTTTTTTGTTTTACTATTGCAGAGATCCCGGGAAATACGAACACTAAAATATAAAAACCCCACACAGAAAGCCTATATCTAATCCCCTGTTTGCCCAAACAAGGACACAGCCCTGCAGTGTGCAGGTGCGCAGGGGTTTGACCAAATACCAAACCCAAATTTTATACACAAAAAAGAGGCACACCTTTAAAAAGGATTATCCCCAAAATTTTTATGCTGACATTATTAAGGACATCAAAACTGGTTTTTCCTGCCTGCTTTGTGTTTGAAAATAAAACTCGGGCGGAACAGTGATTCTATAAATTTCTTGTTTGTTTTTTTTGATACCATAAACGAAAACCGCCCCTTTTTTTTTCCCATTTTTTCTTTTTTTTGTGTTTGTGTGTGTGTGTGTGTGTTTTTGGGGGCGTGCGTGCGGGGCGGGTTGCGGTGTTTTGGGTTTGTGTGTGTGTGTGTGTGGGGTGTTGTGTGTGGTTTTTTTTTTGGGAAAAGGGAGATAAATTTTTTCAAAAATTTTCATGTTCCCTACATGAAAATTTTTTACAAAAACTTTTTGTTCAGTTGTAGTTTTCCCTTTTTAAAAAAAAATCTATTCCGCTTTCTGTCTGCCCTTTTTTTACTTTTTGGGTCTGTCTGTTTCCCTGCCCTGTTTAACACACACACCCCCACACACCCCCCACACACACACACACACACACACACCACACCACACGACCCGCGCGCCCCCGCACCCCAACCCCACGCATACCCCACACACATACAATCAAATACAAAAGACACATGAAATTTTTTTTCACACACATACGCGCGCGCGCGCAAAACACACACACCCACACACGCCCCACGCACCACCGCAAAAAGCCCGTACCACGCACCCACCCCCCACACACACCCAACCACAACCCAAAAGTTAGGGGCCCCCAATTCTAGAGTCCAGAAAGAAAAACTAAGAATTAAAAAATTCAAAGCTCGTGTTAAAAAACCCAAATTCTTGGGCATCACCCCTTAAATTTAGAGGTAGAATGGGGAACATAGTCTACCAAGGTACATCAAGTCTACCAATGTACTTTTAAAGTCAAACCCCAAGGAAATTTTAAGTCTACCAGGGTGTAAAAGTCTACCATTGTACATTAATTTCTCCCAAAATTTAAATTAAGCCCTCCATGTGAAACATTAAGTCTCCCAAGTGTACATTAGCCCAAACCCCATGTGTAATTAAGTCTACCATTTTTAAAATTAAGTCTACCATGTGTACATTAAGTCTAAAAGTGGTAAAACCAAGCCCTCCCCGTGAACTTTAAAAGTCAACCAATTTGTACTTTAAATCTCCCAAAGTTTTAACATCAATCCCCCAAGTGAAAAATTAAGTCTACCAAGTGTAAAATTAAGCCCAAACCAAATGTGTACATCAAGTCTACCAAGTGTACTTTAAGTTTTCCCAAAAGTGTACCCAAGCCCAACAATGAACATTAAGTCTCCCAAAGTGAACATAAAGTCTACCAAGTGTCATTAAGTCCCCAAAGTGTACATCAAGTCTACCATGGGTACTTTAAAATCTCCCATGTGAAATCAATCTCCCAAGTGAAAACATTAACTACCATGTGTACATAAAAGTCTACCAAGTGTACATTAAGTTACCAAGTGTACATTAATCTCCCCATGTGTACATCAAGTCCCCCCAAATTTTAAAAATTAAGCCCTACCATGTGTACATCAATCTCCCAAGTGTACATTAATTCAAAACCAGGGTTACATCAAGTCTACCATGTGTAAAATTAAGTCCCCTGTTTCCCTCAAGTGTCCCATGTGTCCCTTAAGTCTACCATTTTAAACATCAAGTCCTACCATGGGGTACATAAAGAAAAACCAAATTTGTAAATCAATAAAAAATAAAAATAATTTTAAGGAAATTTTTATTTTAACGCTAAATTTTGTAAAAAACAAATCAAAGCGCTCAATTAAGTCAAACCATGTGTACATTAAGTCTACCATGTGTACATTAAGTTCCTTGGAAATAAAGCCCTACCATGTGAAACATTAATTCTCCCAATGGGTACTTTAAGTCTACAATGTGTACATCAATTCTACCATGGTCCAAAAAGTCTCCCATTGTACATTTCGGGGGCCCAAATATAAAAAATACTCCCCTTTTTTTTTGGGGGGTTTTTTTTAAAGCGATAAAACAGGGATTGAGGTGTGTGTGTGTGTGTTTTGTGTTTTTAGCAGGGGAAAACAAAATATAATGCATTTTGGGGAAAACTTTAGGTTGACATTAAAAGGTTTTTTGCCCTTTTTTGTGCCCTAAATAGTTTTTGTTTAAATATAAACAGAAGCCTGGGGAATCTATAGTGTCCCAGTTTATGTTTGTTCTTGTTTCTTGTTTTTTTGTTTTGTTTTTTTGCTTCTATACAAAGGTCATCAGGGAAAGTAGTGAGTAATTTTAAGGGGGGTGGGGAAAAAATTGGTCAAAATCCCTTTTTTCCCCCCACAAGAAAAGGGACCACAAGTTGTTTTTTTTTTTCCCTTTTTTTGGGTGCCCTCCTCTTTTCCCTTTTCCTCTTTTCCATTTCTGTCTTTTCTGTCTTTTTCTGTCCCTGTCGTCTGTCTTGTTTTTGGCCCTTCCCTACAAACTATCAAATCTATCCTTTAATCCTCCCCAAAACCCTCTTTCTATCTATCTTTTTAACTACCCTATTTATCCCCTCTCTTTTCTCTATCAAACTACCCTGCCCCGTCTCTTTCTCTTTTTAAAACTGGTTGTCCTCCTCTCTCTCTCTCCCCTCTCTCTCTCTCTCACCCCCACACAAACCACAAACACACACACACAAAAAACACACACACACACCCCAAAACCCACCACACACACACCACACACACACAACCCCGATTAAATATTTAATTCCTTTTCCCCCCCTTTTTGGGGGATGGGATACAAACAAATTAAACAGGAGAACAAACCTAACAGCGATACACCCCAAAATTATTTTATAAATACAAACCGGGAACAAAAAAACAAGATTCACCCGCAAAATGCTAAGCAAACATAAAAAAAGACCCCAATACTATCACACACACACACACATACACACACACCCCACAAAACACACACACACACAAAAAAAACACACACAAAAACACACAACACACACACACAAAAAAGCACAAAAACACACAGGTTTGGGGGAGGAGAGAGAGAGAGGGAGAAAAGGAAGGGGGGAAAAGGGGAAGAGAGAGAGAGAAGAGAGAGAAAGAGAGGGGGAAAAGAAAAATTAAATAAAAAGACAATGACAAATTCTTTATTTCGAGGATAAAAATAAGCCTCTGTTTTTTTTAAAACCATCCCCCCCTTGGGGATACATTTTAAAAATAACCCAACACTTATACATTTCCTCACAGTAAAAAAGGGGGAAAAACCCCCTTTTAAAAAGCACCCCCCAAACCCCCCAAAACAACCCCCCCCCCCCCAAAGCAAACTAATAAAAAAAACCCAAAAAAACACCCCCATCACCCCCCCCCCCCCCCCCCCCCCCCCCCCCCAAAAAAAACAAAAACCCAAAACCCAAAACAAACAAATAAAAAGAAAAAAAACCAAAACCCAAACCCAAAAAAAGAAAAAAAAAAAAAAGAAACAACAAAAAAAAACAAAAAAACCCAAAAAAAAACAACCAAACTTAATAAGTCACAAAGATAAACATCAACCCATTATAAAAAATGGTACATATACTTTTTACACAAAACAATAAAAATATTGAAATGGGGCATTTCGTTTAAGTTTAAAGGCAAGGAAAAGTCCAATAAGTATTGAAAATATAAAAAAAAGAACCCTTTCCCATCAGGATCCACCAAAACTATAAGAAAAAAGATAAAAGGGAAAGAGAAGGACAGAGACAGAGACAGAGTGTTTTGGGTGTGGTATTTCAAAGATAATATCCAATTAAAAATTTTCCCAAAACATTACACGATAAACCATAAACACCTTTTTTTGATTATACCGTTTTTCCAAATTAAAGGTCAGGGATGAGGAAAAAACTCAATACCCCATATTTTCACACAAAAAAAACAAGAAAAAAAAACAAAAGAAGAATCTAACCTATAATCATTGGGGGAGAAAATGTGATTGATGAGTGAGTGATTTGGTGTGTGTGTGTGTGGGGGTGTGTGTGTTTTGTTGTGTTGGTGTGTGTGTGGGGGTTGTGGTTTTGGTGTGGTGTGTGTGGTTTGAGGAGTGTGTGTGTGTGTGTGGGTGGTGTGTGTGTGTGTGTGTTGTGTGTGAGTGTTGGGTGTTGGGGGGTAAATACTAAATATATAAAATCACAGAGCCACGATCAACAACACCAACCTTTTTAATTATCCCATAAAAAAATTTTAAAATTTCATGATAAAAAAAAAAAAAAGTGAAATTTCCCAAAACACCCCACAATAAAGGGGGGGGAAAACCTCAATAAACCCTAAAAAAACATCTAAACATTGTAAGTAATAAAAAAAATTTTTTTTTTTTTTTTTCCGGGATAATAAATAAGTACTCATGTTTTTTTTACTTCCAGTCCCCCCGTAGGGTCACATGTTTATAAGAACTCAGAACTCAAAACTTTAAAAACAGTAAAAGAAAAAGGGAAAAAACCTTTAAAAAAAAAAAAAAAAGAAAAAGGAAACAAAAAACCCCCAACAAACAAGAAACAAAAAAAACCCCCCAGAACCCCCCCCCCCCCCCCCCCAAAAAAAAAAAAAAAAAAAAAAAAAGGAACTACCCCCAACCAACCAAACAAACAAAAAACAAAAACAACAAACAAAAAAATGGGGAAAAACAACAACAACAAAAAAACCCCCCCCAAAAAAACCCCCAACAAAACACCCCCCCAAAAAAAAAAAACCCCCCAAAAAAAAACCCAACACCGCCCCAAACCCCGCCCCCCCCCCCCCAAAACAACACACACACACAAAACCCCCAAAAAAAAAAAACCAAACAAACAAAAAAAAAAAAACCCCAAATCAATCAAAAAACCCAACAAAAAAACCCAACTACGGGCAAAAAACAACGGCAAAAAACAACAGAAAAGAGAGAGAGAGAGAGAAAAAGAAAAAGAGAGAGAGAGAGAGAGAGAGAGAAAAGAGAAGAGAAAAACCAAACTTCTAGATCATAAAATTGAACACCCCTTCATTTTTGCGGGTTTATTTCACAAAGTTGTTACACGAAATGAAAAGATATTGAAATAGGACATTTACGGAGCCAAGTACGGGTCAACAACCCCAAAATAAAAAAAAGAAAAAAAGAACGTAGAAAAAGCCCTTAAATTAGAAGACACAACAACTATAGAAGGAGAGAGAGAGAGAGGGGGGAGAGAAAAGGGAAAAAAGAGAGAGAAAGAGAGGAGGGGTAGAGAGAGGAGAAAAGAAAATGATTAATTGCATATCGCCCTTGGGCCCAAACAATACAGAAAAGAGAGAAAAGAGAGAGAGAGAGGAAGAGAGAGAGAGAGAGAGGGGAAGGGGTGTGTTTTGTGTGGTTTTTTGTGGTGTGTGTTTTTGTTTTTGTGTGAATTGTGTGTGGGGTGGTGTGGTTTTCAGAAGGGTATTTAAAATATTTATTCTAAAAACAGTAAAACATCACCTTAAAACCCAAATTTTTTTTAACAAAACAAATTTTATGTCATATAATCAAAAAAATTTCAATACCCAAACTCTAAACACAATAAAAACAAGGGGGAAAAGAAAGAAGGAAAAACAAAACGAAGAGAAAAAGGGGAGGGGGGGGGGGGAGAGAGATTTTGGTGTGGTTTGTGTGTGTGTTTTTCGGGGATAACACTAAAATAATATATAATTCTCAAAACAGTCACGACCCACCGTAAACATTTAAATTTGATTATACTCATGCAGGTTATATTTTAATGAAAATAAAATAAACTCAAACCCTGTACTCACTACAAAATTTAAAAAAAAGGGGAAAGGGGAAAGGGGGGGAAAAAAACCCAAAATCAAAAATAAGGTGGGGGAGAGAGAAAAGGAAAAGGGGAGAGAGAGAGAAGAGAGAAGATAGAGGATTTGTGGTTGTGTGTGTGTGTGTGTGAGTGAGTGTGGTGTGTGTGTTGTGTGTGTGTGTGTGTGTGGGGTGTTTTGTTTGGTTTTAAGGAAATACTAAATAAAAAATTCCAAGACAGCACAGGATCACCATAAAAAAATTTTTTTCGAATAACTCGTAAAAAAATGAATTCCTGAAAAAAAAAATAACCCAATACCAATACACTCTTACAAAAAGGGGAGAAAAAATCATTTAAGCATAAAATGAACATCTATACAATTGAAAGTAAGAAGAGAGATAGGGGGGGGAAGAAATGGGGGAAGAGGGGGAAAGAGGAGGGGAGGATGGGTGAGTGTGTTGTGGGTGTGTGTGTGGGGGTTTTGTGTTTGTGTGTGTGGGGTGTTTTTGGGTTTTGTGGGTTTGGGGGGAAAGATAATGCTTTTTTTTTTGTAAACAAAAAACCCAAAGAAACATAAAAAAAAAAATACGAATATGATTCCAACGCACATAAACCCTGCCCAACCCACTTTTTTCATTATACTGTAGTACAGTTTAACCCACATTTTATTGAAATGATAGATTAATTTCTTATAACTAAAGGTAAAAAAAAAAATTAAAAAAAGAAAGAAGAAGAAAAAAAGAAAAAAAAAAAAAAAAAAAAAAAGGGAAAGGGGGGGGCAAAATAGGTAAGAGGGAAAGGGCAGATGGTAAGGGAGGAAAACAACTTTGGGGGAAAAATTTTTTTGGTTTTTTTAAAGTTAAAAAAAATTTAAATTTTTTTTTTTTAAATTTTTGATTTAAAATTTTTTTTGGGGGGGTTTTTTGGGGGGGGGGGTTTTTTTTAAAAAAAATTTAATTCCTTTTTGGGGGGGGGTTTTTTTAAAAATTTTAAAATTTTTTTAAAAAAAATTTAAACCTTTTTTAATTTTTTTAATTAATTAAAAAATTTTTTGGTTTTTTTTTTTAAAAACCTTTTTTTTTTTAAAAACCCCCAAAATTTTTTTTAAAAAAAAAAAAAGGGGGGGTTTTTTTTAAAAAAAAAATTTTTTTAAAAAATTTTTTTTAAAAAAAAATTTTAAAAAAAGGGGGGAAAAAGGGTTTTTTTAAAAAAAGGGGGAAAATTTTTTTTAAAAAAAATTAAAAAAATTTTTAAAAAACCCGGGGTTTTAAAAATTTTTTTCCCCCTTTTTTTTGGGGGGGTTTTTTTTTTTTTAATTTTTTTAAAAAAAAAGGGTTTTTTTTTTTTGGGGAAAAGGTTTTTTTTTTGGGGGGGCAAAATTTTTTTTTCCCTTTAAAAAAATTTTTTTTAAAGAAAATTTTTAAAAAATTTTTTTGGGGGGGGGGGGTTTGAAAAAAGGGAAAATTTTGGGGGGGTTTTTTTTTTATTTGGGGAAAATTTTTTGGGTTTTTTTTACCCCTTTGTTTTTTGGGGGGGGGTTTTTTTTGGAAAAAAATTTTTTTTTAGTTTTTAAAAAAAATTTTTTGGGAAAAAAATTTTAAAATTTAAATTTTTTTTTTAAAATTTTGGGGCAATTTTTTAAAAATTTTTTTCCAAAAAAACCCCAAAAATTTTTTTTTTTAAAAAATTTTTGGGTTAAAATGGGAAAAAAGAGGGTTTTTTAAAAATTTTTTTGGGGTTTGGGGGAAAAATTAAAGGGGGTTAAGGTTTTTTGGTTCCCCCTTTGGGGGGATTTTAAGGGGTTTTTTTGGGGGGGAAAATTTTTCCCCGGAAAATAATTTTAAATTTTTATTTTTTTTTTTTTTTAAAAAAAAAAGGTTTTTTTTTAAAAAAATTTTTTAAAAAAAAAAAAAAAAAAAAAAAAAAAAAAAAAAAAAATTTTTTTTTTTAAAAAAAAAAAAAATTTTTTTAAAAAGGGAAAAATTTTTAAAAAAACCCCAAAAAAAAAAGGCCCTTAAAAAAAAAACCCCCCCCCCCAAAAATTTTTTAAAAAAGGGAAAAAAAAAAACCCCCCAAATTTTTTTAAAAAAACCCCCCCCCCCCCCCCCCCCAAAAAAAAAACCCAAAAAACCCCCCCCCCCCTTTTCCCCCCCAAAAAAATTTTTCCCCCCCCCCCTTTTTTAAAAAAAAAAAAAAAAAAAAAAAAAACCCCCAAAAAAACCCCCCCCCAAAACCCCCCCCAAAAAAAAAAACCCAAAAAAAAAAACCCAACAAAACCCCCCCCCCCCCCAAAAAAAAAAAAACCCCCCCCCCCCCCAACCCCCGGGAACCCCCCCAAAAAAAAAACCCCCCCAAAAAAAAAAAACCCCCAAAACCCCCAAAAAAAACCCCCCCCCCCCCCCCCCCCCCAAAAAAAAAATTTTTTCCCCCAAAAACCCCCCAAAAAAAAAAATTAAAACCCCCCCTTTTTTAAAAAAAAAAACCCCCCCCCACCCAAACCCCCCAAAAAAAAAAAAAAAAAAAAAAAAAAAAAAAAAAAAAAAAAAAAAACCCCCCCCCCAAAATCCCCCCAAAAAAAAACCCCCCCCCCCCCCCCCCCCCCCCCCCCCAAACCCCTTTTTAAAAAAAAAAAAACCCCAAATTTTTAAAAAAACCCCCCAAAAAAAAATTAAAAAAAAAAAAAAAAAAAAAAAACCCAAAAATTAAAAAAAAAAAAAAAAAAAAAAAAAAAAAAAGGGGAAAAAAAAAAACCCAAAACCCCCCAAACCCCCCCCCCAAAAACCCCCCCCCCAAAAAAACCCCCCCCCCCCCCCAAAAAAAAAAAAAAACAAAAAAAACCCAAAAAACCCCCCCCCCCCAAAAACCCCAAACCCCCCCAAAAAAAAAAAAAAAAAAAAGGGGGGAAAAAAAAAAAAAAAAAAACCCCCCAAAAAAAACCCCCCCCCCTTTTTTCCCCCGGGGTTTTTTTGGGTTTGGGGAGGTTCCCCCCCCGGCCCCCCAAACCCCCTTTAAAAAAACCCCCCCTTTTTTTTTTTTTACCCCCCAAACCCAAAGGGTTTTTTTTTAACCCTTAACCCCGAAACCCCCCCCCCTTTCCCCCCCCCCCCAAAAAATTTTTTTTTTAAAAAAAAAAAAATTTTTTTAAAAAAAAATTTTTAAAAAAAAACCCTTTTTTTTGGGGGGGGGTTTGGGGAAAAATTTTAAAAAAAAGGGGTTTTTTGGGAAAAAAGTAAAAAAAATTTTAAGTTTTTTTTTTTGAAAAAAGGAAAAAAAAAATTTTTTTTTGCCGGGTTTTTTGGGGAAAACCCCTTTTTTAAAAACCCAAAAAAAACCCCCCAAAAAAATTTTTTTTGGGTTTTTTTAATTTAAAAAGGAAAAAAAGGGGGGGGGGGGAAAAAAAAAAAAGGGGGGGGGTGGTTTTAAAAAAAATTTTTTTTTTTTTTTTTTTAAAAAAAAAAATTTTTTGGGGGGGGGGGGTTTTTTCCCCCCTTTTTTTCCCTTTTTTTTTTTTTTAAAAATTTTTTCCCAAATTAAAAAAAAAATTTTTTTTTTTTTGGGCCCCCTTTTTTTTTTTTTTTTGGGTTTTTTTTTTTCCCTTTTAAAGGGGGGGGGGTTTTTTTTTTTTTTTCCCCCCCCTTTGGCCCTTTTTTTTTGGGGGGTTTTTTTTAAAAAAAGGGGGGTTTTTTTTTAATAAAAATTTTTTTTTTTTTTTTAAAAATTAAAATTTTAAAAAATTTTTTTAAAAAAAAAAAAAAAAAGGAAAAATCAAAAAAAAAAAGAAAAAAAAAAAAAAAAAAAAAAAAAAAAAAAAAAAAAAAAAAAAAACCCCAAAAAAAACCCCCAAAATTAAAAAAAAAAAAAAAAAAAATTTGGGTTTCCCCCAAAAAAGGGGGGAAAAATTTTTTCCCCCAAAAAAAAACAAAATTTTTTTAAAAAAAAGGGCCTAAAAAGGGAAAAAAAAAGGGGGGAAAAAAAACCGGGGGGGGGGGGGGGGGGGAAAAAAAAACCCCAAAAAAGGGAAAATTTTGGTCCCGGTTTCCCCCCCGGGGGGGGGTTTTTTAAAAAAAATTTTAAAAAAATTTTTTTTGGGGGGGGGGGGGTTTTTGGGGGGGTTTTTTTTAAAAAAAAAAAATTTTTTAAAAAAAAGGAAAAATTTAAATTTTAAAATTAAAAAAAAAAAAAAAATTTTTAAAAAAAAAAAAAACCCCCCCGGGGGGGCCCCAAAAAATTTTTAAAAAAAAAAAACCCCCCAAAAAAAAAGGGGGGGTTCCGGGGAAAAAAAAAAAAAAAATTTTTTTAAAAAATTTTTTTTTTTTTGGGGTTTAAAAAAAAAAAAAAACCCCAAAACCCCCCTTTTTTTAAAAACCCAAAAAAAAAAAACCCCCAAAAAAAAAAACCCCCCCCCCCCTTTCCCCCCAAAAAAAAAAAAGGGGGGGGGGGGGAAAGGGGAAAAAGGGGGAAAAAAAAAAAAACCCAAAAAAGGGAAAAAAAGGGAAAATTTTTTGGGGAAAAGGAAAAAAATTTTTTTTAACCTTTTTTTCCCCCCCCATTTTTTTGGGGGGGGGAAATTTTGTTTCCCCCTTTTTCCCCCCCCTTTTTTTTTTTTTGGGCCCCTTTCCCCAAGGGACCAAAACAACCCCTTTTTAAAAAAAACCCCCAAAAAAAAAAAAAACCCTTTTTTGCCCAAATTTTCCCCGGGGGGTTTAAAAAAATTTTTTGACCCCGGGCCCCCCTTTTTTTTTTCGGAAATTTTAAAAAAAAAAAAAATTAACAAATTTTTTTTTTTAAAAAAATTTTTTTTAAAAAAAAAAAAAAAAAATATTAAAATTTTTTTTTTCCCCCGGGGGGGGGGGGGAAAAAAAAAGGGGGGGGGGGGGGTTTTTTTTTTTGGGGCCTTTTAAAGGGGGCCCCCCCTTTTTTAAATTTTTTAAAACTTTTTCAAAAATGGAAAAAAAAGTTTTTAATTTTTTTAAAAAGGAAATTTTAAAAATTTTAAAAAAAAAACCCCCCAAAAAAGGGTTTTTTAAAAAAAAAAGGGGGAAAAAAAAAAAGGGTTTTTAAAAAAAAAAAAATTTTTTGGGGGGCCCCAAAAAATTTTTTTAAAAAAAAAAGGGGGGAATTAAAAAAGGGGGCCCAAACCCCAAAAAAGGGGGGGGCCCCCCCCGGGGGGGGGGGGGGGCCCCCCCGGGCTTTCCCCCGCCCGGGGGGGGGGGGGGTACTTGGGGCCCCCCCTTTTCCCCCTTTTTGGGGAAACCCCTTCCCTTTAAAAACCCCAAAAAAGGGCCCCCCCCGGGGGGCCCGGCCCCCCCCTTTTTAAAAAAAGGGGGGAATTTCCCCTTTCCCCCCCCCCCCCCCCTTTCCCGGGCCCCGGAAAAAGGGGGGGGGGGTTTGGGAAAGGGGAAAAATTTTTTTTGGGGGGGTTGGGGTTTTTTTGGGTTTTTTTTTTGGGGGGTTTTTTTTTTGGGGTTTTTTTTTTTAAAAAAAAAATTTTTTTTGGGGGGGGGGTTTTTTGGGGGGGGAAAGGTTTTTTCCCCCCGGGAAAAATTTTTTTTTGGGGGGTTTTTTTTTTTCCCCCCCCCCGGGGGCCCCCGGGGAAATTTTTGGGGAAAATTTTTGGGTTTTGGGGTTTTTTTAAAAAACCCCAAAAATGTAAACAAAGAAAAAATTTTTTTTTTTTTTTAAAAAATTTTTTTTTTTGGGAAATTTTTTCCAAATTTTTTTCCCCTTTTTTTTTTTTGTTTTTTTTTTTTAAAAAAAGTTTTTGTTAAAAGTTTTTGATTTTTAACCAAAATTTTTAACCCAAAAAAATTTTTTTTTTTTTTTTTTTTTTTGTTGTTTGTTTTTGTTTTGGGGGGTTTTTTTTTGTTTGGGGTTTTTTTTCGGGGGGGGGGTTTTTTTTTTTTTTTTTTTTTTTTTTTTTTTTTTTGGTTTTTTTTTTTTTGGTTTTTTTTTTTTAAAAACCCCCCCCGGGGGGGGTTTTTTTTTATTTTTTTCCCCCCCCCAAAAGGGAAAAAATTTTTAAAAGGGGGTTTTTTTTTTGGGGGTTTTTTTGGGGTTTTTTTTTTTTCCCCCGGGAAAAATTTTTTGGGGGGGGGGGTTTTTTTTTTAGGGGGTTTTTTTTTTAAATTTTTTGGGTTTTTATTTTTTAAAAAATTTTTAAAAAAAAAGGGGGGGGGGGTTTTTTTTTTTTTGGGGGTTTTTTTTGGGTTTTTTTTTTTTTTTTGGGGGTTGGTTTTGGGGGTTTTTTTTTTGGGGGAAAAAAAACCCCCCCCTTTTGGGGCCCCCCTTTTAAAAAAACCCCCCCTTTTTCCCCCGGGGGGGGGGGCCTTTGGGGCGGGGCAAAAAACCCCGCATCGCACACACAAAAATCAATACAATGCCCAATGAAATTTTTTTTCACCCATACCCCGCGCGCGCCACACACACCACACACACACGCCACACGCCCAAAAAACCACCGCACACGCCCGCACCACACACACACACAACACACACACACATAGTGGGAAAACGCCAATTCGAGGCCCAAAAAAGAATATTCTAAGAATTCAAAAATTCAAACTGGGGGGTATTAACCTATTTTTCACACCTGACTTAGGGGGTAGAAGGGCGGCACATGTCTACCAAATTTACTCAAGTCCCAAGTGTACATTAATCACCAAGTGAAATTTAAAGGGCCCATGTGTACTTTAAGTCTACCATTGTAAAATTAAGTCAAAACCAAGTGTACTTAAAGTCTCCCCAAGTGTACATTAAGCTACCAATTTAAACTTTAAAGTCAACCAGTGTACTTTAAGTCTACCATGTGTCATTAAGTCTACCATGTGTACTTTAAGTCTCCCATGGTACATCAAGTCTACCAATGAAATTTTAAATCACCAAGTGTACAAAAAAGTCTACCTTTGGGTACACAAGTCCCCAATGACATTAAGTCTACCAAGTGTACATTAAGTCACCAGTGTACATCATCTACCAAGTGTACTTTTAAGTCTACCAGGGTTACACAAGTCTACCAAGGGGACTTTTATCTACCATGTGTACACAACTCCAAGGTACTTTAAGTCTACCAGTGACATCAATCACCAGTTACTTTAGTCTACCATTTACACCCAAGTCTACCAAGTGTACTTTAAGTCTACCATTTTAAATAAAGGGCTCCCAAATGACATTAAGTCTACCAATGTACTTTAACTACCAGTGTCATCAAGCTACCAAGTGTACATTAAGTCACCTGTGTACACAAGTCTACCAATGTACATTAAGTCACCTGGACACAAGTCTCCAGTGTACATTAACACCAGTGTACATCAATGTCCCATTTACTTTAAGTCAACCATGTTACTAAATCTACCATGTGTACATAAGTCTACCATGTGTACATCAAAATAATAATAAAAGTATGGAATTTAAAAACGCGAATCTTGAAAGCAACAAAAAAGCGCTAAATTTAAATCTCCCTTTTTTACTTTCAAACCATTTACATTAAGTCCCCAGTGTACAAAAAGTCACCATGGTAATTAAGCTACCATGTTACTTTAAGTCTCAATGTGGTAATCAATCACCTTTGGTACATTAAGTCTACCGGGTTTACAGCGGCCCAGATATACAATACTGCCTTTTTTTTTTGGGGGTTAAATTTCGCGATAGACATGATTGTGGGGTTGTGTGTGGGTGTGTGTTTTAGCAGTGATACATATATAATGCATTTTGGGGACTGTTAATCAAATTTTTGTCTTTTTTGTGTCTGATATTTTTTTGTTTATAAAAACAGAACCCAGGATCTATTGCGCTTTATGTTTGTTCTTGTTTGCTTTTTGCTTGTTTGTTTGTTTGCTTCTATAAAAGGGTCTCGGGGAGTAGTGAGAAATTTTTAAGAGGGGGGAAAAAAAATGTAAAAAAGGGTAGTTTTCCCCGCAAGAAAAGACACACATTTTTATTTGCCTTCTTTGGCCCTCCTCGGGCCCTTTCTCTCTCCATGTCGTCCTGTCCTTCTGTCTGCTGTCGTCTGTTCTGTCTGTCTTTTTCTATCAAACCTATCACTACCCTTTATCTCTCCCCCCCCATCTATCTATCTATTTACATCTATTTATCTCTCTCCTCTCATCTACATCTGTCTGTCTCTTTTCTTTTTCAAACGTTTTCTCTTTTTCCCTCCCCCTCATCTCCTCTCTCCCCTCTCTCCCAACACCACACCACACAACACAACACACACCACACACACACACACACACACAAAACCCACACACACACACACACTTTCATATTTAATTTTTTTTCCCCCCTTTTTGGGGGGTATGGGAATTACAAAAAAAATTTAACGAGAACAAACCTAAAGCAACACCCCAAAATTAAATTATAATACAAAAGGGAACTAAAAACAAGAGTTCATCCAAAATGCTAAGAAAACAAAATTAAAGACTAAATACTACACACACCACCACACATAAAACACACACCACAACACACACACCAACCAACCACACACACACACACCACACAAAAAACACACACCACAGGATGGGGGGGAAAGAGAGAAGAGAGAGAGAAAGAGAAAAGAGAGAGAGAGAGAGAGAAGGAGAGAGAGAGGAGACAATGACAATGACAATGACAAGACAAATCTTTTTTTTCGAGGATAATAAAACACTCAGGCTTTTTTTACATCCAGTCCCCCCCGTAGGATCATCTTAAAATAACCCAACACTTTACAGCCCCACATAAAACAGGGGGAAATAACCCTTTTAAAAAGCAGCCCCCAACCCCCAAAAACTCCCCCCCCCCAAAAGAAAACTAATAAAAAAACCCTAAAAAACATCCCCCACACCCCCCCCCCCCCCCCCACCCCCCCCCCCCAAAAAAAAACCAACCCCAAAACCCAAAAACAAACAAATAAAAGAAAAGAAAAACAAAAAAAAAAAAGAAAAAAAAAAAAAAGAAAAAACAACAACAACAACAAACCAAAAGAATAAAACCCAAAATTTAATAAGTCACAAGATAAACATCTACACTTTATCAAATGGACAATATTTTTCAAAAAACAATAAATATTAAAAGGCACTCGTAAGATTTAAGTGCAAGGACAATCCAATAAGTTTGAAAAAAAAAATATAAATCCTTCATCAGAACACCAAACTAAAACAAAAGATAAAAGGTGAAAAAAAGAGAAAAAGACAGAAAAAGTGTGTGTGTTGTTTTTCAAAGAAAATTCCATTTATAATTCCCAAAACAGTAAAACGATCACCACAACACTCTTTTTGATTATATCTTTCAAATTATATGCATGATGAGAAAAAACTCAAAAAACCCATATATTCCACAAAAAAAACAAGAAAAAAACAAAAGAAAATAAAAACCTATAGGTCTTGGGGGAAAAAATGATTGATGAGTGATGATGTGTGGGGGTGTTGTGTGTGTTTGTGTTTTGGGGTGTGGTGTGTGTGTGTTGTGGTGGTGTGGGGTTTGTGTGTGTGATGATGATTTGTGTTGGTGGTGTGTGTTTTGTGTGTGGGTGTGTGTGTTGTGTGTGGTGTTTTGGGGGGGAAAATACTAAATATTAATACCCCAGAGCACACGTCAACAACACCAACATTTTTTAAATTTATACTCATACAAAAATGAATATAAAAAAAAAAAGTGAAATCCCCAAAAACACTCAACAATAAAGGGGGGGAAACCCAATAAAGCATAAAAAGAACATCTAAACATTTAAGTAAAGGGGACAAATTCTTTTTTTTTCCAGGGTAATGAAAAATACCATGTGCTTTTACATCCATCCCCCCCCCCGTAGGCACATTTAATAATGAACCAGTACTCAACTTTTTTAAACAGTAGAAGCAAAAGGGGAAAAAATTTAAAAAAAGAAAAAGAAGAAAAAGGGGAAAAAAACAACCCCCGACAAACAAAAACAAAAAATAAACCCCCAAAAAACCCCCCCCCCCCCCCCCCCCCCCAAAAAAAAAAAAAAAAAAAAAAAAATATCCCCAACCCCAACCAAAAAAAACAAAAAAAAGAAAAAACAAACAAAAAATGGGAAAAAAAAAAACAAAAAAAAAAAAAAAAAAAAAAAAAAAAAAAAAAAAAACAAAAAAAAAAAAAAAAAAAAAAAAAAAAAAAAAAAAAAAAAAAAAAAAAAAAAAAAAAAAAACAAAAAAAAAAAAAAAAAAAAAAAAAAAAAAAAAAACCCCCCAAAAAAAAAAAAAAAAAAAAAAAAAAAAAAAAAACCCAAAAAAAACCCCCCCAACCCCGCCCCCCCCCCCCCACAACACCCCACACACAACCCCAAAACAAAAAAAAAAAAAACAAAAAAACCCCCCCCAAATCAATCAACAAAAAACAAAAAAAACAACAAAGCAATAACAACCAAAACAACAGAAAAGAAGAGAAGAAAAGAGAGAGAGGGGAAGAGAGAGAAGAGAAAAGAGGGGAGAGAGAGAAAAAAAAACCAAACTTCAGATCAAAAATTTTGAACACCTTCATATTGCAAATAGTACCATAGTTTTTTACACTAATATAAATTTTAAAATAGACATTTCTGGAGCTAAAGTACAGTCAACAACCCAAAATAATTTTGAAATAAACGTAGAAAAAGCCCTTTTTTAAAACACAAAAACTTAGAAGGAAGAGGGAAAAGGGAGAGAGAGAGAGAGAGGGAGAGAGAGAGAGAGAGAGAGAGGAGAAAAGAGGAAATTTAATTGCATATCGCCTTGGGCCAAAAAACAGAAAAGAAGAGAGAGGAGAGAAAAGGAGAGAGAGAGAGGGGAGAAGAATGGGGGGGTGGTTGTGTGTGTGTGTGTTGTGTGTGTGTGTGTGTGTGTTTGTGTTGTGTGTTGTTTTTTTTCGAGATGGTACTAAAATATTTTCTAAAAAAACATACACATCACCTTAAACCCTTAGTTTGATTACTCTAAAAATTTTTAAATGTCATGAAATCAAATAAATTCATACCCATACCCTCAAAATTTAAAAACAAGGAGAAAAAAAAAAGGAAAAAAAAAAACGAGAGAGAGAGAGAGGGGGGGGGGGAGAGAGAGTGTGTTGTGTGTGTGTGTTGTTTTTTCAGGTAACACTAAATATATATATAATTTCTCAAAACATGCACGATCACCGTCAACACTTATTTTGTTTAACTATGCGGGTTTAGTCATGATAATAAATAAACCCTCAATACCCGTGTACCACACAATAAAAAAGGGAAGAAAGAAAGGGGGATAAAAACCCAAAATCTAAAGGTCGGGAAGAGAGAGGAGAGAGAGAGGAGAGAGAGAAGAGAGAAAAGGGGTGAGGTTTTTGGTGTTTTGTGGGGTTTGTTGTGTGTGTGTGTGGGTGTGTGTGTGTGGTGTGTGTTTTGTGTGTGTGTGTTTTAAAGGATAATACTAAATATATAATTCCAAGCGCAAGGTCACCATAAAATTGTTTTCGAATATACTCGTAAAAAAGAATTCATGAAAAAAAAATAAGCCCAATACCAATACCCCTTACAATAAGGAAAAAATCACTTAATTATAAAAAAGAACATCTATACATTGTAAGTAAGAGGAAAATGGGGGGAAAAAAGAAATGAGAGAGAGGGGGAGAGGGGGGGAGGATGGAGTTGTGGGGGGGGGGTTTGTTGTGTGTGTGTGTGTGTGTGTGTGTGGTGGGGTTTGTGTGGGGTTGTGTGTTTTGGGTGTGAAAGAAAATTTTTTTTGTTTGTAAACAAACAAACAAGAAGACATAGAAAAAATACTGAATATTTCCTCCCCCAGCAACATCCACTGTCAACACTCTTTTTTCTTTAACTCGTATACAGTTTAACACATATTATTTTTATGATAGTTTAAATTTCTATAACTATATGTAATAAAAAATTTAAAAAAAAAAAGAAAAAAAAAAGAAAAGAAAAAGAAAAAAAAAAAGGGGAAAGGGCAGGCAGATAGGAAAGGGAAAGGGCAGATAGGTAAGGGGGTATGCAATTTTGTTTTTAAAAGGCTATGGATGGGGTTTTTGTTATTGTTATGAAACAAGTGATTGAAATGAGTTTTGAATTTTTTATTGATTAGTTTTTTTAAACTGAATCAGGAAGGGATTCCACACAGGGGCCTAGTAAAGTAACAGATTTGAATAAGCTTTCTCGGAATTGGGACACAGGTTTTAAATAGTTTTTTCGGATTGGTTTAGGGAATTTTTCATTTTGTAGATGGACATTTTTGTCATGACTTGAACATCATACTCCTTTGTTTAATTTTAATCGTTTTTGTAATGGAGAATATTTTAAATTTAGTATGTCACTTTTTAGAACTTGTCTTTTTTTAAAAGGGCCAGTTTGAGAGCACTTTTTTAAAACCAGAACTTTTATAGTGTTTGCACTAGCAGAACCCACAGGGTAAACTAGTCTATTTAGGATTGTATATAAAATTGGAAAATAGTTTTTTCCCTTTAAAGAAAGTCAAGAAATGTTTGATTTTAGAAAATTGGGAACTCTTTGGGACTTATTTGCATAGTTGAGATATGTGGTTAAACCCCTGAGATTTCATCAATTGTTTCCCCTAAAACCTTTTGTGAAGGTTTTTTCAATTACTTTCCTTTTTTTTTTTGATGGGAGTAAGTTTAGGGGGAAGTTTGACGCTTTTGTCAGTGGAAAAACATGCTTTTGTTTTTTTGGGGGGGTATAACATATTTTATTCGGTCCATTTAAAAACGACAAAACTTTTTTTTAATGCATTTGCCAGAGAATAAGGTTATTGTGGCTCGTTGAATAGTTTTGTCATCACAAATATTGCATTTGGATTTGATGTGGGAGGGGGGGCCCTTTTTGTAAGTGAGAAGAGAATAGGTCCCAGTATGGATCCTTTGGGACTCCATAATTGATGGCTTGTTTTGGATTTGGGGTTTACCTATTAGACACACTGTTGCCCGTTTTCTGATAGGAAAACAAGTAGTTCTAAGGGTTTGGGAAGAAAGGGGACATTTAGTTTTTTTTTATAAAAGGGAGGGTCAATTGTTCAAAAGCTTTTTTGAGACTACAAATATACTCCCAAAAAATTTTCATTAAAGTTTATAGCCATTTCTAGAGCTAACAGTGCAGTATGACCTGATGATTTTTCTAAATCCAGACTGATTAGGGGGAATTAAGCTGGTAGTATCTAAATGACGGACTATGTGGTTTTTAGTTGTTCCAAGGGGTTTGGGAAAGGGTGAATGATGGAAATGGTCTATAGTTTTAAAGGGGCTGAAGTGTCACCAACTTGTAATGGGGATTACCTTTTCTGTTTTTTAAGGCATTGGGAAATGGGTTTTTTTTGAGACAAAGGTTAAAAATATATGTTTAAATGCGTATAAATGGCGCTGATAGCTTCAATATTCTGCTTTCATTCCACAAGACCACGCGCTTGATTTTTGAGGTGATTAAAAAACCATAACCTCAAGAACGACAAAAATGGAATTGAAGTTTTGAAGGGGGATTTTCTTTTCCTTTTTAATATTGTTTTAGTTCATTGAAAATTTTTACTTTGTTTTTATTTTTTAAAATGTTTTGTAGAGAAAATTAATGAAATACGTTAAATTTTTCCGCATAAAGCTTTTATTCATTTGTTTTTGGGAAAATGCTTGTTTGTTTGTTTTTTGATTTATGGCACGCCATACAGTCTTTGAGTTTTGTTTGGTAGATAGTAAGTCTTGGAAATATTTCTTTTTTCTCGCCGTTTTTGTGAGTTTATAGCATTTCTTAAATTTTTTTGACTCTTTCATGATATTTATGTTCTTTTAAAAGGTCTCTAAGATAGCATGCTTCTTCTAGTTCCTTAGTGAGCCAAGGTGGTTTGGGGGTGTATTTGATCCTAATGATTTTTAGTGGGGCATGTTTGTTGTAAATAGCAGTAAAAGTTTTTATCCAAAATTCAATGGCTAAATCTGGATCAGTAATGCTGAATGTTTCCGAAAGAATTGAGTTACTTAAATCTAATAGGAAAAGATTCTCATCAAATTTAGCAAAGGAACGATATGTTATAGTTTTGTGGCCAGGTTTGGGGATTTTTGTTCGTTTTTTTTGACCACGTGATACAGACTGGGTAGTGATCGCTGCAGTTATAGACTGGGATACACGTTTCAACAATGTTGTTAGGGTTAGATACATAGATATGGTCAATTATTGTGCTTGAGTTTGGTGTGACTCTCGTGGGTGAATTAACTAGTTGGTGGAGGTTGTATGAATTTATTAATTGGGTCCATTGATTATTTACTTTTGTTAGATCGATATTAAAGTCTCCTAATAAGATTATGTCATTTGATTCTAATAGGACTGTATTCATCATGGAGTCAAAGAGGAAGAGAGAGAAGAGAGAGAGAGAGAGAGAGGAGAGGAGGAGAGAGAGAGAGAGAGAGAGAGAGAGAGAGAGAGAGAGAGAGAGAGAGAGGGGAGAGAAGAGAGAGAACTCGAACTCGAACTCGAACTCGAATGATTTATCCACAAAAAGGCCATTGGCCCATACATGAAGGGGGTTGCCGAACTGCTTAGTATTTTGGTGGGGGTAAAAGCAATAGTAACGACAAAATGTTACTGTATAACAAAAGGTCAGCTACAAAAATATGACTTAGGATGACAATATAAGAGAGAGGGGAGAGAGAGAGAGAGAGAGAGAGAGAGAGAGAGAGAGGAGAGAGGAGAGAGAGAGAAGAGAGAGAGAGAGAGGAAAGAGAGAGAGAGAGAGAGAGAGAGAAGAGAACTCGAACTCGAACTCGAACTCAAACTCAATGATTTATCCACAAAAAGGCCATTGGCCCATACATGAAGGGGGTTGCCGAACTTTTTAGTATTTTGGTGGGGGTAAAAGCAATAGCAACGACAAAATGTTACTGTATAACAAAAGGTCAGCTACAAAAATATGACTTAGGATGACAATATAAGAGAGAAACAGAGAGAGAGAGAGGGGGGGGGGGGGGGGGAGAAGAGAGGATACATACAACAAATCGATGAAGTAAGCTAGTTGCTTGGTTCACATTCATGGTCTGTCTGTCTGTGTGTTTGTTGTATTGACTGTGGAGGTGCTCTCAGCCCACTCTGCCCTCCGCCGCTAACCCTTCCTGCTTATTAGGGGAACGGGGTAGCCTGGTGGTTAGAGTGATGCGTTCGTGATCTGCTGACCCGGGTTCGAATCTCGTTCAAGAGGATTTTTCCTCTGAAGTTAACATCAGTGCAGACTCCACTACTCCCCCCCCTCCCCCCCCCCCCCCCCCCCCCCCCCCCCCCCCTCCAAAAAAAAAGTTCTTCGGATGAGACTATAAACCGAGGTCCCGTGTGCGAACGCACGCAGAACATCTTGCGCACACGTTAAAACCCGGTCCGCTTTTCGGAAGAGTAGGCCATTGGGTGCCGGTGAGAACGGATGACAAAATTGATAAAACAGCATATACACGGGGAAATGGATGTAAAATAAGCATATGAGTGCTTATTCCATTATCTTCGAAATAAAAGAATAAAAGAAAGAAAGAAATACCTGCTGCAGGCTGCCTGTACTTACAGTCAGCATCTTGGGCTAAAAAAACAAAACAACCCAAACAACAGAATGATATCATTATCTGTGCATGCATGCATACTTACAAGAGAGAAAGAGAGAGAGACAGACAGACAGACAGAAAGACAGACAGACAGAGCGCGCATGTGCAGACAATTTATGTATTATATATTAATCTTCTTGTTGTTGCTTATTGTTTTGGGTGGTGGTGGTGGAGGTAGTGTCTGTCTCTCTCTGTCTCTCTGTTTGTGTCTGTCTGTCTGTTTGCGTGTCTACCTGTCTGCGTCATTGCACGTAAGGAACATACTTGTCCGTTATTGATCAACGATCACTCATCAATGGCCGTGTGGCCTGCACACTCAGTATGTCTGTGTTTTCAATGTCGGCAGATTTTCCCACTGAGGTGGAGGTTCAAATCTTCCTGGTCAGCTTCGACTCCATCAGTGAAGCCACGATGGTCAGTGCCGTATGCAGGATACATATATCTATATCTATATCTATAACTTTATCTATCTATCTATCTATCTATCTATCTATATATATATATATATATATATATATATATATATATATATATATATATATATATCCCCACAACACACAGGCAGACAGACTATCAGACAGACAGACAGACGAACAGACAAGACACACACACACACACAAATAGATAGACAGACAGAAAAATAGACAGACAGACACATACATACATACATGCATACATACGTACATACATACATACATAGACAGATGATAGATAGATAGATAGATAGATAGATAGATAGATAGATTGGTATGTTCTTTCGAGCCAGAAGGCCCATAGAGCCGGAGCTTATCCCGGTTTCTGTAGCGTTAAGCGAACTGATGGTTTTTCACCACCCCTGTGACAGGACGCTAGTCTGTCGCCAGATACTTCCCCAGCAGAGCTGGTACCCACTTGTACACCTGGGTGGAGTGAGGAAAATAGGAGTAAAGTGTCTTTCCCAAGGACACAACACCGAGCCGAGCGGGGATCGAACCCGCGACCTCTGGATCACGAGTTGACCGCCTAAACCACTCGACCACGGTGCTGATAGATAGATAGATAGATAGATAGATAGATAGATAGATAGATAGATAGATAGATAGATAGATAGATAGATAGATAGATAGATAGATAAGATAGATAGATAGATAGATAGATAAGATAGATAGATAGATAGATAGATAGATAGATAGATAGATAGATAGATAGATAGATAGATAGATAGATAGATAGATAGATAGATAGATAGATAGATAGATAGACAATCAAGCGGACAGACAGACAGACAGACAGACAGGCAAGTAGATAAATGGAAAGACAAACCGACAGACAGACAGACAAGCAGGTAAGTTGACAGACGGGCATACAGACAAGATAGCAAACACTTAAAGAAAAGATCGTGTACACTTACTAACTACTGCTTTTCATTCAATCTTCAGAAAGATGTATCAGTAAAAGGTAAAGGTGTCCCATAACCTATAAGGTCGTAAGGGAGCGAGAAGTCAGAGACCTCACTTCTCTAGGGGCCAGCATATTGAGAGCGGCAGCGCCCATCTCCTCTCCCTCGCTGCTTTACCTTCCCTGACCCTAAAGAGGGCAGGTACCCATTTACAGCTGGGGGAATTGGGGGAACTGTACTGAAGCCAAGGCGCGCAAACGGTCACCCATCCAAGTGGTAACCACGCTCGACGCTGCTTAACTTGGCTGGGGGAAAGCGAATGCTCTGACCGCTGAGCTATCCCGTCTCCCCCGCCCACATTCATTAGGAAGCAAAACATCGCGGGTTCAATTCCCGTTTGAACCCAAACTCTCCCCCACCCCCCTGTGGCTCTGATCTTGTGGCAACGCACTCTATCCGGGGAGAGCAGCCAAAATTTCACGCAGAGAAATCTGCCATGACTCAAAAGGGGTATACAATGCAAAACAAAGCAATACAATACAATGCAATACAATATCATGCAATACAATCCATTACAAATATCATTGGTAAAAAAGCCATTGCATTCACATGACGCCGAAACTTTGGTCTACTACTTTTTTTTTTTATAAAGTAAGTGGATAGTGTCAACTGATAGTTGAAGGTAATGATGCAGAACCAGTAGTTTCAAGTTACGAAAGTTTTGATAATCTTTTATCGACAAACTGCAACTCATATCTAAAGAGTTCTTTATTTTGCGTGGTGTGTGTGGTGTTGTGTGTGTGTGTGTGTGTGTGTGTGTGGTGTGTGTGTGTGTGTGTGTGTGTGTGTGTGTGTGTGTGTCTGTGTGTGTGTGTGTGTGTGTGTTCTCTTTCTGTTATTCTTTCGTTTTTTCTATTCTTTGATTTCGAGGATAATGGAATAAGCTCTAATATGTTTTTTTACATCCAGTCCCCGTGTTTATGCATGTTGTAAATTTTGTTATCCGTTCCCACCAGCACACAATGGCCTACTCTTCCGAAAAGCGGAACGGGGTTTTTAACGTGTGGGCAAGATATTCTGCGTGCGTTCGCACACAAGACCTCGATTTTATAGTCTCACCAGAAGGACTTTTAGGGGGAGTGGAGTCCGCACTGATGTTAACTCTAGAGGAAAAAATCCTCTTGAACGAGATTCGAACCCGGGTCAGCAGATCACGAGCGCATCACTCTAACCACCAGGCTACCCCGCGTGCGCGCGCGCGCGCGTGTGTGTGTGTGTGTGCGTGCGTGCGTGTGTGCGCGCGCGCACGTGCGCATGTGCACGTGCATGTACATGTGTGTGATGTGTATGATTGTGTGCATCCTCACCCGCGTTCGTACGCTCGCTCGCACATTGTCTGTCCTGCAGGATTTTTCCGTGACCATCTTCCTGCGTCAAAAATGGAACGACTCCAGGCTGGCTTACCCCCCTTTGGCGGGCATCAAGGCTCTGGAGCTGGACACGCGGGTGATGCAGAGGCTGTGGGTGCCGGACCTCTTCTTCACCAACGAGAAACGGGCCGACTTCCACGACGTCACCGTGCCCAACCGTCTGATGCACGTCTTCCCTGAGGGCCAGGTGTTGTACAGCATCAGGTGAACAGTCGTTCTGTTGTTTTTGTTTTTGGTGGTGGTTGTTGTTGTTTTGTTAGTTTTGTTGTTGTTCTTGTTGTTGTTGTTGTTTTGTGGGCCAGTGTTGTATAGTATCAGGTGAAACAGTGGTTTTGTTGTTTTTGGTGGTTGTAGTTTTGTTGTCGTGGTTGTTGTTGGCCAAGTGTTGTATAGCATCAGGTGAACAGTGGTTTTGTTGTTTTTGATGGTTGTTGTAGTTTTGTTGTCGTGGTTGTTGTTGGCCAAGTGTTGTATAGCATCAGGTGAACAGTGGTTTTGTTGTTTTTGATGGTTGTTGTAGTTTTGTTGTCGTGGTTGTTGTTGGCCAAGTGTTGTATAGCATCAGGTGAACAGTCCTTTTGTTGTTTTTGATGGTTGTTGTAGTTTTGTTGTCGTGGTTGTTGTTGGCCAAGTGTTGTATAGTATCAGGTGAACAGTCCTTTTGTTGTTTTGATGGTTGTTGTAGTTTTGTTGTTGTTGTTGTTGTTATTGTTATTATTGTCGTTGTTGTTGAAGGCCAAGTGTTGTACAGCATCAGATGAACAGTCGTTCTGTTCTTTTTGGTTGTTCTATTGTTATTGTTGTTGTTGTTGCTGTTGTTATTGTTGCTGTTGTTCTTGTTGGCCAAGTGTTGTATAGTATCAGGTGAACAGTCCTTGTGTTGTTTTGGTAGTAGTTTTGTTGTTATGGTTATAGTTTTGTTGTTGTTGTTGTTGTTATTGTTGTTCTTGTTGGCCAAGTGTTGTATAGCATCAGGTGAACAGTGGTTTTGTTGTTTTGGTTGTAGTTTTGTTGTTGTTGCTGTTGTTGTTGTTGAAGGCCAAGTGTTAAACAGTATCAGGTGAACAGTCGTTTTGTTGTTTTGGTTGTAGTTTTGTTGTTGTTGTTGTTGTTGTTTTGTGGGCCAAGTGTTGTACAGTATCAGGTGAACAGTCGTTTTGTTGTTTTGGTTGTAGTTTTGTTGTTGTTGTTGCTGTTATTGTTGTTGTTGTTGTTGCTGTTATTGTTGTTGTTGTTTTTGTTGAAGGCCAAGTGTTGTACAGTATCAGGTGAACAGTCCTTTTGTTATTATTATTATTTTGGGTAGTAGCTTTTGTTTTTGTTGTTGCTGTTGTTGAAGGCCAAGTATTGTATTGTATAGGTAAACAGTTGTTTTGTTGGTGTTATTGAGTAGTAGTTTTGGTCCTTCGGATGAAACTATAAACCGAGGCCCCGTGTGCGAACGCATGCAGAACATCTTGCGCACATGTTAAATCCTGTTCCGC
>CM054141.1:54915960-55003460 GCA_028751875.1 Rapana venosa
AACGTTGTATCTTAAAAATATGCAAAAAGATGGGGGGAAATGGACCTTTTTTGACTGTTACCCGAGCACTAACACAAAAAGTACATTTTGACCAAGGTATGAAAGCCTACAAATTAGGTATAGTATTATCAAAACAGTTCCCAAAATGTCTAGCTTGTGTGTTCTTTCCAAAACATTAGGGATTTGAATATGTTCAATATCCTGCATGCAATATTAAAAAGGTAAAGGTGTCCCGTAACCTATGTGGTCGTAGGGGAGTGAGGCGTCAGAGGCCTCAGCTTCTCCAGGGGCCAGCGTATTGAGGGCGGTGCCCATCTCCTCTCCCTCGCTGCTTTACCTTCCCTGACCCTAAAAAGGCAGGTACCCATTTACAGCTGGGTGAACTTGGGGGACTGTACTGAAGCCAAGGCGCGCAAATGGTCACCCATCCAAGTGGTCACCACGCTCGATGCTGCCTAACCTTAGCTGGGGGAAAGCGAGTGCTCTGATCACTGAGCTATCATGTTCCCGCACATGCAATATTAGACAGCGAAAACAAAACAAAACAAAACTAACCCAAACGTAACTATTGTTTTTTCTTCACGTGTAATCGTTAAACTACCATCAGTTACACACAAGAAAAGCTTTGTAAAAGAAAAAAAAAGAAAGGATAAAAATTGTCATGGATGAATGAAATAGGCAGAGAAATTTAAGAAAATGTCAAAATCACAAGAATGCACCCCTCACCAGGACCCCCCCCCCCCCAAAAAAAAAAAAAAAAAAAAAGTCATGATTTTTTTTAAAAACCCACCAACCAAACAATAACAAAAACACACTGGTTGTCGAGTGTGACCTGAAAAGCGAAGGAAGCTGGATAGGTTGATGGGAACGGATGACAGAATAGTACAGGGCTGCATACACACGGGGACTGAGTGTTTATTCAATTTTCCTCGAAATAAAAGAATAAGTGATAAATGATTGAGTGTGTGTGTGTCTGTGTGTATGCGTGTGTGTGTGTGTGCGTACGTGTTTGTGTGTGTGTGTGTGCGTGTGTTCGTGTGTGTGTGTGTGTGTGTGTGTGTGTGTGTGTGTGTATGTGGTGTGTGTGTGTGTGTGTGTGTGTGTGTGTGTGTGTGTGTGTGTGTGTGTGTGTTGTGTGTGTGTGTGTGTGTGTGTGTATGTGTGTGTGTGTATGTGTGTGTGTATGTGTGTGTGTATGTGTGTGTGTTCGTGTGTGTGTGTGTGTGTATGTGTGTGTGTGTGTGCGTGTGTGTGTGTGTGTGTGTGTTGTGTGTATGTGTGTGTGTGTGTATGTGTGTGTGTGTGTTCGTGTGTGGTGTGTGTGTGTGTGTATGTGTGTGTGTGTGTGTTCGTGTGTGTGTGTGTGCGTGCGTGCGTGTGTGCTCGTGTGTGTGTGTGTGTGTGTACGTGCGTGCGTGTGTGCGTGTGTGTCTGTGTGTGTCTGTGTGTGTCTGCGTGCGTGTGTGTGTGTATCTGTCTGTGTTCGTGTGTATGTGTGTGTGCGTGCGTGCGCGCGTGTGCGTGCGTGCGTGCGTGTGTGTGTGTGTGTGTGTGTGTCTGTGTGTGTATGTGTGTGTGTATGTGTGTGTGTGTCTGTCTGTATGTGTTGTGTCTGTGTGTGTGTGTGTCTGTGTGTGTGTGTGTGTGTGTGTCTGTGTGTGTGTGTATGTGTGTGTGTGTGTGTGTGTCTGTGTGTGTGTGTGTGTCTGTGTGTCGTGTGTGTGTGTGTCTGTGTGTCGTGTGTGTGTGTGTGTATGTGTGTGTGTGTATGTGTATATGAGTGTGTATGTGTGTATAATATATATATATATCTATATATATATATATATATATATATATATATATATATATATATAAATATAATATATATATATGTGTGTGGTGTGTGTGTGTGTGTATGTGTTCGTGTGTGTGTGTGTGTGTGTGTGTGTGTGTGTGTGTGTGTGTGTGTGTGTGTGTGTGTGTTGTGTGTGTGTGTGCACAGACGGCTACTCGGCGGAGAACATCATCTTCAAGTGGACCTCTGACCCTGTGCAGAGGAGACAGAACATGTCGCTGCCTCAGTTCACCTTTGAAGACTATCGAATCGGGGACTGCAACAAATCTTACCTGGGAAGTATGTCTGAGTTTCTGTATGTGCTTCTTGTTGTTGTTGTTATTGTTGTTGTTGTTGTTGTCATTTCATCATCATCATCATCATTATCATTATTATTATTATTATTATTGTCATCATCATCATCATCAGTAGCATCATCATCATCATCATCATCTTCTTCTTCTTCTTCATCATCATCAGCAGCAGCAGCAGCAGCAGCAGAGCAGCAGCAGCAGCAGCAGCAGCAGCAGCAGCAGCAGCAGCATCATTATTATTAATTATTATTATTATTATTATCATTGGGACGGGATAGCTCAGTGGTCAGAGCACTCGCTTTCCCCCGGCTAAGGTTAAGCAGCATCGAGCGTGGTTACCACTTGGATGGGTGACCCTTTGCGCGCCTTGACTTTAGTACAGTTCCCCAGTTCACCCAGCTGAGCGCTTTGATTTGTTGCTTTACAAGATTCAGCGCTATATAAGTTCCATACATTATTATTATTATTATTATTATTAAATGGGTACCTGCCTCTTTAGGGTCCGGGAAGGTAGAGCAGCGAGGGAGAGAAGACGGGCTCCGCCCTCAATATGCTGGTCCCTTGAGAAGTTGAGATCTCTGATGCCTCACTCCCCTATGACCACATAGGTTATGGGACACCTTTAGTAGTAGTAGTAGTAGTAGGAGGAGGAGGAGGAGGAGGAGGAGTAGTAGTAGTAGTAGTAGTAGTAGTAGTAGTAGTAGTAGTAGTAGTAGTAGTAGTAGTAGTAGTAGTATATTTCGGGGATAAGGGAATAAGCACTCATGTGTTTATCTTTTTACATCCAGTCCCCCGTGTGTATGCAAGTTTGTAAAGTTTGTCATTGTTCCCACCGGCACACAATGGCCTACTCTTCCGAAAAGCGGAACTGGTTTTGTGTGTGTGTGTGTGTTTCTGTCTCTGTCTTTCTGTCTCTATGTCTCTGTCTCTCCACTTTCTCCCCATGGCTGCACATTTTCAATGTAGGATTAGGTAACTATTTTCCCATCAATTTTTTGTAGCTTCTTCTTGGTTTTCCTTCTGTTTTACATTTCTTTGTTTGCTTTTACATGCCTAACTTCGACTTTTCCGTGACTTTTAAATTTTTTCTATACAATAAAGCACAATACATTACAATACAAGGCAATTCAACACATTACAACACAACAACAACAACAACAACAACAACAGCAACAACAACAACAACACACAAGAAATACCAAAGGACAATAGTATGGCCTGAAGGAAGATATTAAACAGCGCAGTCATTACAGTCATGATCTCTTGAAGCGCTTCAGAATGATAAATTTCTGCTTTGATAAATGGCCTCATCAGTGTTTGGCCACCACTGTGTAGACACAATCAAAAAGGATGGATGTGGAAATTGCCAGAATAGGAACTGAATTTTTGTTTGTTTGTCTGGCGTGTTCGACGATGACTTCCAAAACAGCAGAGTAGGCAGCTGCCGTTTCGGAAACTGGGCAGCAATTTTATTATAGTGGAGATGCCTTGCCCACAGCACATCCCCACTCTCTCGGCCAAGTGGGGATAAGGACAGTCAGCGTTGGAGATGTTCTCCAAAGGCCAACCAGCCCCCAGGGCTGCAGCACATAAGGACTGTGCGAGTCAAGCCTCCTAGTCAGAGAGTCATAGTCGATCACTAAAGACTAAGCTGTAAAGTGGAATTCCATGAGTAGCAAAGCCACTGGTCATACAGCCTCTCACTTTGCTGTTGCCCCCAGCGTCAATGGTTTACATCAAGAACTGTGATAAAGCCCAGGCACTGAAGGCGTAGGAACAGATAATAATAATAATAATAATAATATATGGAATTTATAGAGCGCTATATCTTGCAATTACAAACCAGAGCGCTTCCATTCAATCTGCTCCCACACAAACAACCAACAATGATTAACAATATTCTAACAAATTCAAATGTACACAACACACACAACCACCCACACACAACACACAAACAACACAACAACACACACACACACACACACACACACACACACACACACACACACACACACACACACACACAGGTTGTACATTTCAGCAGGGTGTTGGAATTTTGGCTTTCAAAGGCAGGGACAGACATGAGATGAAACAAGAGGGAAAAATCTTAGGTTTGAAATAGGTATGTTTTGAGGCTTGATTTAAAGCTGTCGTAAGTAGGCTTTTCACGAAGGGAGAGAGGGAGGTCATTCCAGATTGATGGACCAGAAATAGAGAAAGAGCGACGGCCAACAGTGGATTGGTTGAATCTAGGTATTCGTAAGCACAAGGTATCTGCAGCAGAGCGGAGGGAACGAGAAGGAGTGTACAGGTGAAGACATTCACAGAGGTAGGAGGGTGCTGAATTATCTGCCTGATTGTCATTGTTACGAGTGTAGTCAATACATAATTGTGTGTGTGTGTGTGTGGGTGGGTGGGTGCGTGGGTGTGTGAAATAAGTCTGTGTTCTAGTCAATTCTTAACATTGATTCATATATTGGTGTATGGTGTGGGTGTGCGTGGGCGTATTCGCACACACACGTACTGCGTGTGTACGTGCTGCGTAATGCGTGCGTAAAAATAAGTTTTTATGTCTTCTAGTCAATGGGTTTAAAATTGTGTCACAATTGATGTTTGTGCGTGCGCGCGTTGTGTGTGGTGTGTGTTGTGTGTGTGTGTGTGTGTGTGTGTGTGTGTGGTGTGGTGACATTTTATTTGAAAACCATAGAATATAGCTTTGTGTCTTGATATATTTGATAGTATCAATCTGCCTGTCAGTATTGTAATTGCCCTTCTGGGATGATTAAAGTGTTTTTGACTTGACTTGATTGATTGACTGTTTTGTGGAGACATTTGTAACAGAGGTACTGTCTTGTACTTTACTCTCTGTGGCACAGGCAACCAGTGAGAGATTGCAGGAGTGAGTAATATGCTCAATTTTTTCTTTTGAGGACTAATCGAGCTGCAGGTTTTGTATGCGTTGAAGGAGTGGATAATGATGCTGGCAGACCACCAAGAATTACAATAGTCCAGACGTGAAAGAATAGAGATGTGACAAGTTGGATTTGCATCAGTGACAGGTACTTTCGGATTGCACTTATACGTCGTAATTGATAGTAGCAGGACTGGCAGTCGGTGATGAACTTTGCATAGAGAGTGTGTTGTCATAACAACACTAGAACTTAACTGCATGGATAGCGGAACTGATGTACTGCCAAATTTTATTGAATCTGTGTGATGGAAGAGAGTTTGTGTTGGTCCCTATAATCATGGCTTCGGTTTACTGCATTAGCTGTAACTTGTTTGTACATCAGTTTTTGAATGTCCTGAAGCAAAGTGACATATTTGTCAAGAGAGAAGGCAGATTTCAGGAGTGTCACTGCTTTGATCTGAGAGTCATCAGCGTAGAAATGATGGTTGATCTGGTGACGGTTATTATGTAAGAGTGGAACAGTGTAGAGAGTGAACAGGACAGGGCCCAGAACTGATCCTTGTGGGACTCCACATTCTAGTTTACAGGAATTGATTGAATTTTGTTTACTGAGACTGTCTGGAATCGATCAGTGAGGTATGAACTAAACCAGGTAAGGGCTGTGCCAGTAACACCGAACGTTTTTTGGAGACGGGAGAGAAGCATAGAGTGATCTATAGTGTCAAATGCTGCAGATAAGTCGAGAAGAGTGAGAAGAGAGATTTTCCCTGAGTCAGAAGCGTTTAGAAGCGTGTTTAACGTATGGACTAGGGTGGTTTCCGTACTGTGGTTGACGCGATAGGCAGACTGAAATGCGGGAATGAGACTATTTGAATGAAGATGGCTGTTGAGTTGTTTCAGAACTACTTTTTTATGTCAGAGGAAAGAAGAACAAGAGGAAGAAGAAGAGAAGAAGAAGAAGAAGAAGAAGAAGAAGAAGAAGAAGAAGAAGAAGAAGAAGAAGAAGAAGAACAAGAAGAACAAGAAGAACAAGAAGAAGAACAAGAAGAAGAACAAGAAGAACAAGAAGAACGAGAAGAACAAGAAGAACAAAAAGAAGAATAAGAAGAGTGTGTCTGTGTCTGTGTCTGTGTTTGTGCCCTGTCAGCCCCAGAAAGTTTGAGAGTTAAAATCTTCTGGTTGAACTTTTCTACCTACGTCAATGAGAGAAACTGATGAAGTGCCGATGGTGGCAGGAAGTGGGGGGTGGGTGGGGTCGGGAGTGAAGGTAGGAAGGAAGAAACAGACACACACAGACACACAGACGCACAGAGAGAGGACAAAGGGAAAGGGAAGAGAGAGAGAGAGAGAGAGAGAGAGAAGAGAGAGAGAGAGAAGAAGAGAGAGAGAGAGAGAGAAGGGGGGGGGAGGGGTAAGAAGAAAAGAGAGGTAGGAGATAGATAGATAAATAGATAGATATAGATAGATAGATAGGTAGGTAGATAGATGATGGATGGATGATAGATAGAGAAGAAGGAGATAGATAGATAGACAGAGAGATAGATAGATAGATAGATAGATAGATAGATAGATAAGATAGATAGATAGATAGATAGATAGTAGAGATAGAGAGAAGAGAGTGATAGATAGATAGAGAGAGAGAGAGAAAAGGAAAGGGAAAGAGAAGAGAGAGAGGGGGGGGGGGAGGTTAAAAGAAGAAAACGAGAGGTGGGAGATAGAGAGAGAAGAGAGGAGGAGGAGGGGGGGGAGGTTAAAAGAAGAAAACGAGAGGTGGGAGATAGAGAGAGAGAGAGATAGGGGGAGGGGTTGGGGGCAGGAGGAGAGGCTGGAGAGAGGGGATGTACCCCACGTTAATGAATAATCATTTCTTAACTCTTATCAATCTTCTGTCTTTGCTACGTACCTGTAGTCTGGTTCTGTGCGTGTGTGAATGATGGATGCGTAGTCAAAATGATTACATGCTTTCATATGTGTGTGTGAGTATATGTGGTGTGTGTGTATGTGTGTGCGCGCGCGTGCGTGCGTGCGTGTGTGTTTGCGTGCATGTGTGTGTGCACGTGTGTGTTTGCGTGTGCGTGCTTCCCCGTCTCTGTCTAGCACGTCTGTCTGTCTACATCTCTACCTGTCTATCTAATGCTTGTGTGTTTGTATGCTCGCGCGCATGAATGCGTGCTTTTCTGTATGTATATGTATGTGTGTGTGCGCGTGCGCGCGTGAATACGTGCGCTTGTGCACGTGTGAATGCGTCCGTCCCTGTCTGTTCTCTAACGCTGTCATCTGTGTGTGTGTGTATGTGTGTAAGTGTGTGTGTGTGCGTGCGTGTGTCTGTATGCGTGCCTGTGTACGTGTCTGTGTGTGCGCGCGTGAATGCGTGCGTGTGTGCTTGTGCGCGTGCGTAAATGAGCACGTATATGCACACGCGCGTGAATATGTGCGCGCGTGAATGCGTGCGTTTCTGTCTGTTATGTAACACACTTGTCTTCAAGTCAAGTCAAGTCAAGTCAAAATGATCTTTATTGAGGGTAAAAAGATATGTTTATTGAGTCTTCTCTGTGTGTATGTGTGTGTGTTCTTTAATTTAACGTGTGTGTGTGTGTGTGTGTGTTCTTCTTTAATTTAACGTGTGTACGTTGTGTGTGTGTGTGTGTGCGTGCGTGTGTGCGTGCGTGTGTGTGCGTGTGTGTGCGTGCTTGCGTGTGTGTGCGTGCGTGTGTGTGCGTGCGTGTGTGTGTGTGTGTGTGTATGTGTGTGTATGTGTGTGTATGCGTGCGTGTGTGCGTGCATGCGTGCGTGGGTATGTATGTGTGTATGTCTGTGTGTATGTGTGTGTGCGTGTGTGTGTGTGTATGTGTATGTGCGTGCGTGCGTGTATGCGCGCGTACGTGCGTGTATGCGCGCTCATGCGTGCGTGCGTGCCTGTGTATGTACGTATGTCTGTCTATGTATGTATGTCTGTGTATGTATATGTGTTTTCTCCTCACGCAGCCCAGTACAGCTGCATCAAGGTGGAGTTTGACCTGCTGCGGTCTTACGGGTACTACATGGCGCAGGTCTACATACCCTCCGTGCTGGTGGTGGTCCTGTCCTGGGTGTCCTTCTGGCTGGACATCGATGCCGTGCCCGCCAGAATCTCCCTGGGCCTGCTCACTGGTATTATTAGCGGGTGGGGGTTGGGGGTGGGGGGGGGGGGGGGGGTTTGGGGGGGGGTTGGGGGGGGGGGAGGAGGGGGGGGGGGGGTTGTGGCTTGGTTGGTTTTGGGTTTTATGGTTGGGTTGGTTTTGGGTTGGGTTTGGGTTGGGTTGGTTTGGGTTTGGTTTGGTTTAGTTTGGGTTTGGGTTTGGGTTGGTTTGGTTTGGGTTTGGTTTGTTGGTTTGGTTTGGGTGGGGTGGGTTTGGTTTGGTTTGGTTTGGTTTGTTGTGGTGGTTTGGTTTGTTGGTTGGTTGGGTTGGGTTGGGTTGGTGTGTTGGTTCGTTTGGTTTGTTGGTTTGGGTTGGTTTGGGTTGGGTTGGTTTGGGTTTGGTTTGGTTTGGGTTGGTTGGTTTGGTTGGTTTTGGTGTTTGGTTTGGGTTGGTTTGTTGGTTGGTTTGGGTTGGGTTTGGTTTGGTTTGGTTTTGGTTGGCTGGTTGGTTTGGTTGTTGTTGTTTGGTTTGGGTTTGGTTTGGTTTGGTTGGTTGGTTGGTTTGGTTGGTTGGATGGTTTTGGTTGTTGGTTGGTGTGTTTGGTTGGGTTGGTTGGTTTGGTTTGGTTTGGTTTGGTTTGGTTTGGTTTGTTGTGTTGGTTGGTTTGGTTGGTTGGTTTGGTTTGGTTTGCTGGTTTGGTTTGTTGGTTTGGTTGGTTTGGTTGGTTGGTTTGGTATGGTTTGGGTTGGTTGGTTTGGTTTGGTTTGGTTTGGTTTGTTGGTTTGGTTGGTTTGGTTTGGTTGGTTGGTTTGGTTTGGTTTGGTTTAGATGGTTAGGTTTGTTGGTTTGGTTTGTTTGTTTGGTTTGTTGATTTGCTTGGTTGGTTTGTTGTGGTGGTTTGTTGTGGTGGTTTGTTGTGGTGGTTTGTTGTGGTGGTTGGTTTTGGTTTGTGTGGTTGTTTGTTTTTGTCATTTGTTGGGTGTTTGTTGTTCTTGTTGTTGGTGTTGTTGGTTTGTGGGGTTGTTGGTTTTTTGGGGGGGTATTGTTTTCGTTCCTCCGAGGTTCACCGATGTTGAAATTTTGCATATGCGACCGATTTTACTCAAAATTAATAAGCCAAAATAATTGCGCGCGCGCGCGTGAATGTGTGATTGTGTGTGTGTGTGTGTGGGGGGGGGGGGGTGAGGGGGGTGAGGGGTAGATGTGTGTGTGTGTGGTGGGGGGGAGGGGCGGTTCATTAAGGTCACTGCATTCCGACTTCGGGGATGGTGTCTAAAACACGGCATCTGTGTGCTTTCCGTTTTTGTTTATTTTCAAAGTTGTTAGCCGTTCCTACCGGCACGGCATGAAATGACCTAGTCTTATGAAAAGTAGAGTAGGTTTTTGTAACGTGTGCATAAGTTGTTCTGCGTGCGTTCTCACACGGGGCCTCGGTTTACATAAACTCACACGAAGGAATTTTCTTGGGAGTGGAGTCAGTACTGATGTAGGATGACTCCGGGGTAGAGTCGCTAAAACGGGTACCTCTGTGGGTGGCTTCATCCCGGGTGGTCAGATCATAAGCACAGTGCTCTAACCACTAGGCTCTCCCGCCTCCCTGGGTATTTTTTTTTAATCCTTGTTGTTGTTGTTGTTTGTTGTTTGTTTGTTGTTACCGTTCCCAAGCCGAACACAACGTAGATCACTAATAATATGCACTCTGCTTCTTCACCGATTCCACTTGGCAATATCTGTAGGACTGTATAAGTATATACTGGATGAGAAGTCAAAGTCAAAGTCAAACTTTTATTTTCAGATGGTACATTGAATAAGCAGTGCATATGCTTTTTTTAATCATCAAGCCATCTATCTCAAGAAAAAACAAGAGAGAAAGAAAGATAATATATGTGCAGACATAGAATTTTTTAAAAACCTAATCAATGATAAACCATACAAATCAAACAAGAAAAGACAATAACATATGCATACATGGAATTAAAAACAAAACAAAAAAAGCCCTGAACAATATTAAACTATACAATTCAAATAATTCAAAAATCTTGAAAATATATCCATCATAATACAAAGAAACAAGCAACATAGAAAAACCAAACCAAAACAAACAAAGAAGACAAAACTTTTTTTTACAAAAAGACACACCAACAGCTTCCCTCACACCCCCCCCCTCCCCACCCACCCAGAAGTTTGCGTGTGTGGCTATTTTCAAGTAGCTCGCCATGTAGGCAGCTGTACTCCAACTTCAGAGAATGTACGTCTCTTTTAAAGGAGAGTGCAGGCTGCTACGCTAGCTAAGAGCTTGTCCTGGCTAAACCCAACGTCAACGCAACAGTTTGGTTCAAGCTTCATCATCATCAGACCCGTGACCTTGGCGGTCGTGGGGGAGACACGAGAGACGATGCCGTGGTAAGCCTCCTCCATCCATCTCGGTCCTCGGCTCTGCGCAGTAGTGCCGAGTCATTCATCCTGGTCCATTCTCTGATGTTGTCCATCCATGACTTGTTCTGTCTTCCCCTCTTTCTGCCACCTTCGAGTGTTCCCTGCAGTACTGTTTTGGGCAGAGTGTTGTGGCGGGTGACGTGGCCGTTCAAGCTTAGCCCTCCCCCCAAAAAATCTCCCCCAAAACAAAAACAAAACATGGCGACTTTTTGCAGTTCTCACCATGACCACCCAGGGGGCCAGCGCTCGCTCCAACCTTCCCCGAGTGTCCTACGTGAAAGCCATCGACGTGTGGATGGCCATGTGTCTCATCTTCGTCTTCGCTGCCCTCATCGAGTTCGCCTACGTCAACGTCAACGCTCGGGTGGAGAAGCGGCGCCAGTCGGTCCACGGAGGGCTGAAGCTGGGCGTCTCTGGACAGGGGGGTGACGGCGGCCTGCCTCGCCAGAGCAGCGTCAACGAGAGTGGTGACGAGGTGAGCGAGCAAGCAAGCAGAGGGCGGTCAGGTCTAGGTCTGAACATTCATGTTCTCGTCTGCAGAGATTAAAAAGGTAAAGGGGTCCCATAACTTATGTGGTCGTCGTAAGGGAGTGAAGCATCAAGAGACCTCAACTTCTCAAGAGGCCAGCGTATTGAGGGCGGCGCCCAATTCTTCTCCCCCCCTCGCTGCTTTACCTTCCCTGATCCTAAAGAGGGCAGGTACCCGTTTACAGCTGGGTGAACTGGGGGACTGTACTGAAGCCAAGGCGCGCAAACGGTCACCCGCCTAAGTGGTAACCACGCTCGATGCTGCTTAACCTTGGCTGGGGGAAAGTGTGTGCTCTGTCTGACCACTGAGTGTCTGCAATGCTACGGGCCACAATTCACACAGTTCAGTTCACGACAGTTTATTCTCATTAACTCTTTAGAGAAACAAAAAATAATCTCATACATACATATCAATAAGTAAATGACGGGTATAAAGAGGAAGAGCAAAGACAACAAGTACAGGAAAGAAACTAATAATGAAAGTGAATGAGACAGGGTTGTACACTGTTAGGGTTGGATGCATCCTGGGTAGATAGTAAATTACTTATGTACTTTCAGGAAGTGTCGGGAGTGATTGTTGTGTGATGTTGTTGTTGTTGTTGTGTGGTGGTGGTGGTGGTGGTGGTGGTGAGGTTGTTGTTGTTGGTGGTGGTGGTGGTTATGGTGGTGGTAGTTGTGATAGTGGTAGTGATCATGGTGATGGTAGTGATGGTGTTATTGCTGTTGGTGGTGGTGGTGGTGGTGGTGTTGTTATTGTTTTTGTTGTTGTTGGTGGTGGTGGTGGTAGTGGTCTTCCCTACTTTAACACCCTGAGGTCACCCAAAATATACACTTTATCCCAGCTTTGTTACTGTTGCTGTTACTGTTGCTGTTACTGTCGCTGCTGCTGCTGCTGCTGCTGCTGCTGCTGCTGCTGCTGTTGTTGTTGTTGCTGCTGCTGCTGCTGCTGTTGTTGTTGACCTTCCCTATCTCATCACCCTGGGGTATCACGCAGACTAGGCACTCTGTCTCACTCATCACATCTGGGATTTACTGTGAGACCATAACAACACACTGGGTAAAAGGTCTACTTACGGTCATGGATGTTTTCAACAACCTTGTCGTGTAGACAGCCATACTCAAACTTCAGAGAAGCGTAATTTTCAGGATTAATTTGTATTGGGTTTGTTTAAGCACCCAGCTGACTGTGGAGGCCTTAACAGGGCTATAGGTCTTTCGGATGAGGCTATAAACCGAGGTCCCGTGTGCGAACGCACGCATAACATCTTGCGCACACGTTAAAACCCGTTCCGCTTCTCGGAAGAGTAGGCCATTGTGTGCCAGTGGGAACGGATGACAGAATTTACAAAACTGCATACACACGGGGACTAGATGAAAAAAAGCACATGAGTGCTTATTCCATTATCCTCAAAATAAAAGAATAAAATGAAATAAATAAACAAATAAATATAGGTGACGAAGGGTGGGAATCTACATGGTTCTCCCGGGGAGACCAGCCCGAATGGTTTTTTTTCACGCAGAGAAATTTGCTGTGATTTAATGTGGTTTACAATACAATACAATACGATACGATATGATATGATACGATACAATACAATGCAATGCAGTGCAATAAAATGTAATACAATGCAATGCAATAGAATACAACACAATACAATATAACACAATACTATACAATACAATACAACACAATGCAATACAATTCAACTCAACGCAATACAGTACAATACAACACAACACAATACAATACAACACAGTACAATGCAATGCAATACAATACAATACAGTCCAATACAATACAACACAATGCAATGCGATATAGTACAACACAATACAACACAATCAGTACAATGCAATGCCATACAATGCAACTCAACGCAATACAGTACAATACAACACAATACAATACAACACAACAATACAATGCAATGCAATACAGTACAATGCAATGCGATACAATACAATGCAATGCGATACAGTACAATACAATACAACACAATACAGTACAATGCAATGCAATACAATACGATACAGTCCAATCCAATACAAGACAATGTAATGCGATACAGTACAATACAATACAACACAATACAATGCAACACGATACAGTACAATACAATACAACACAATACAGTACAATGCAATGCAATACAATACGATACAATGCAATGCAATACAATACAACACAAGAAAATACAGTACAACACAATAAAATACAGTACAGTACAATACAACACAATACAATGCAACACAGTACAATGCAATGCAATACAATACAATACGATACAACACAATACAATACAATACGATACAATACAATGCAATACAGAAGTTGTGGGATAGGATCGCCAGAATGCTAGATAATGAACGGTTTTTTCTTATTTGGGGTGAACATACATTACGATGCCGGTGTTAAACACCTAAGTCCAAAACGAGCTTGCATTCTGTGAAAGAACCATGAAAACACTTCAGAAAGTGGTAGGGGTGATGGTGGTGTACTATGTTTTATTTATTTATTTTTTCTTTTATATCGAGGATAATGGAATAAGCACTCGTGTGCTTTTTTTTTTTTTTTTTTTACAAATAGTCCCCATGTATATGCGGTTTTGTAAAATTTTGTCATCTGTTCCCACTGTATGTGTGTGTTGGTGTTGGGGAGTGTGTATATGTGTGTGTTCTTTGGGGGAAGGGGTATGTGGATGCACGCATGTGCATTAAATGACAAACAAATTATGAAATGCATAAGTGTATGATCACTTAGAGGAAGAGAAGAAAAATAGTGTATGAATAAATGTTAGAGGTATTGGAAGAAGAATTATTTGAACAAACATGAAAGCAGCCAGATAAACAATGAAAGAAGAGAACAAATGAACCAACAAATCCGCTATTTATTTTTTTTATTTTTCTTCTTCGTGGAACGCCCAGACAGCAACTACTGTTGTCTATTATATGAGCTAACATGTGTTGCACTGCCGTTAAGCGCCTGACAAGTCAGGCCCAGCGTATCCGACTTCGGTATGGGTGAGAATTATCTTGTAAGTCTCTCTGGGGGAAAAAAGTCATGAAAATGGGACCAAGAAGGCAGAAAATAGACAAGAATGAAGTGACAGGAAGAAAAAGAACAAGGCAGAAACAAAGAGAGGGATAGAAAAGAGAGAATTCCTAGCAGATAATTTCCAGAAGATGGGGATGCTATTTATACTGACAGACCCCCCGGCATTCCCACGGGGGGAAAACTGTTTCTTTCTGTCTGCAGGGTAAGAACGGAGGCCGGAAACGCTTGTTCTCCAAGACGACAGTGATGAGGCAACGGGCGCGGGCCTTGGACAAGATCTCACGTGTGGCTTTCCCCGCCGTCTTCATCATCTTCAACGCTTTATACTGGAGCATTTACATGATCTTGGATGACTGACACCGCTGCTTGTTTCCCTGTCTGATTACGTACGGGTTTCTTCAGACTATTCATGTTGGCAGGACTTTTTTTCCTACATCAACATTGTCACAGTGTGTTCCATTTCTCTTGATGACCTAACCTGTTCAGTTGCGGAATTTCTTTCATCTTTTTGTGGTGTGTGTGTTTGTGTGTGTGTGTGTGTGTGTGTGTGTGACTAGGGAACTGAAAGCTTTGGGGTTCCTGCTACGGCTTCCCATGAAAAAATAATGTTGCTGTGGCTATCAGTCTTTTCCCCCCACGATTCCACGGAAGCTATCGCAGCTTGGATGACTGTTTTGGGTTTTATGAAGATTGTTGCTGGCTTGATTTTTATTTCCTTTATGACTTTTCGAGAAATGTTATGGTTGTTTGTTTGGCTTAAAAAAAAGTCTTTTATTTATAGAATAATGGAATAAGCTTTCACGTACCTTTTTACATCAAGTCCCCTGTGCATATGTAGTTTTGTCAACTTTGTCATCCGTTCCCATCAGCAAACAAAATGATCTACTCCTCTGAAATGCAAAACAGGGTTTCATGTGTGCGCAAGATGTTCGTTCGGAGTGCGTTCACTCACGGGACCTCGGTTTTTAGCCTCATCCAAAGGACTTTTGGGAGAGTGAAGTCGGCACTGATGTTAACTAACTCCAGAGGGAAAATCTCTTAGAATGGCTGTCTTGGTGGTAGCTGGAACCTGGGCTCAAACCCTGGGCCATCAAATGGCGAACGCAATACTCTAACCACCAGGCTATCTGTGCTGTTTCTTATGAGAACTGCTGAAGGGTTTGGTCTTTTGGGGAGTGTGGGGGTTTTGTTTGGGGGTTGTTTGTGTTGTTGTTGGGTTTGTTAGTTGTTGTTTTATTTGGGGGGGGGGGGGGGTGTTTGCCATTTCCTTTCATGAATATTTACTATCTTAACTCCATGCTCACTTTTTGTGTGTTGTTGTAATTTGATAGCAATTCGTTTTTCTACATTTGTAACGAATTTCATTTCTTTTGATGGTGACACAGAACTCCTTGCAGTCCACATTCTTAGTCTTCATTATCACACAAGAATGCTTATGAAGTGTTTTACATTTTAGTAATTTCAATAAACCTGCAGATTACAGGACTGCTATGCTTGATATTTCTCCAATAAATGATCATCTAGCGTTATTGTTACCATTTTTTTTCTTTAAAACTGAACTGATCTTTAGCCAGGGAAAGAATTTGAAGGTTAAAATAATAGTAATGAACAACCATCGTGCAAATGTTTGTTTAAGATCCGTGATACAATTTTCATCAACTCTTCATATAATAAGTATGTATTACAAAATTATAGGATAATGGTTTGTCATTTTGCTAGTCAGCCTTGCAAGTGCCTTGCTCCCTTTTTGTACTTTTGATACACTGGCAGAAAACCAAGCATGGGCCAAAAATTTCCATGGTGTCAATTTTCTTCTTTATCTTGATTTTCCTTTCATAATTGTGGTTGTTTATTTTTTCTATATTCCATACATGTTTGAAAAAAATTATTTTGCTTTTGTGGTACTTTTTTCCCAATCTGTTGTGTTAATGCTTTTTCTATGTTCCAGTCTTGTTTATGCATGGAGGTTTTGTGTGTGTGTGTGTTTTATTTGTGTGGGTGTGTGTGTACTTGTATCAATATTGTTCTTTCAGTAATTGTATTTTTTTCCTATGCTTCAGTATTATTGTGGAGGGTAATTATGTGTAATTACTTATTTGTGTTCAAGTTTTGCTCTTTGAGTGATTATGTTCCAGTCGTATTTATGCATGGAGTAGTGTTTTTTGGGTGTGTACTTGTTTCAATGCTGTACTTTCAGTGATTGCATTTTCCCTATGCTTTCGTATTTTGGGGCGGTAGTTATGTATAATTATTTATGTGTGTTTAAAGTATTGCTCTTTGAGTGATTATCTATTGGCACTCTCCTGTGTGTCGCAGCTGTTCCTTGAGTGGAAGGATTATCCTTTGAATAATCATCATTTGCACTTTTTATGCCCCAGTATTGTCGTGTGGGATGATTCTCTGTTTTCAGTGCTCCTGTACTTTCCTGAAGAGCTTCCTGTATAATCTTCTAGAATTTTGTGATGAGTGGCGATGGGTGTTTTATGTCCCATATATTTCTATTGGTTAAGCTTGATTCACTTCAGTCTTGCTTCTATGGGCATGAACGTTTCTACTCTGCAGTGATCGTTTCTTCTAAATGCTTACCATGTGTGTGTGTGTGCGCGCATGAAGTTATAAGGTGTGTGTGTGTGTGTTTATTCATGCTACTGACGTATGTACAAGCACAAGCTCATATACATGCACTCATGCGAAAAAGTTTGATGTGTGATGTGTGTGTGTGTATGTTTCTTGCGTGCGTACATGAAAGTGTGAGAATGGTGTTTGTGTGTGCACATGTGAGAAGTGTGTGTGTGTGTGTAAGCGCGCATTTTGTATGTATGCATTTGACCAGGCAGGACCTTGCACTCAGCAATGGGGCATTTGTTTCATGCATTCTTGGACTGTTCAGTTGTAATTGTGTAGTTTTTTTCTATTGTGTGCACTTGTCTGAATCCATGACATGATATAATAATTTTTTTATTTTGTTGTTTTCCTATGCAGAGAGAGAGAGAGAGAGAGAGAGAGAGAGAGAGGAGAGAGAGAGAGAGAGAGAGAGAGAGAGAGAGATTCGGATTCGGATTATTTATTCATGTTTAGGCCACCGCCCTTCATGAAGGGGTTGGTGAAAAGAAAAGAAGTACAATAACACTCGATAAAAGAACATAACAAAAAAACAATGCATCAGTCACAATTAACATGTTGAACAGCAATCATCTATGACGTTGCAGTATCTCGAAGCTTAAATGCTTTATGCAGAAAAACAGAAAAATTCCAAACATCAGTATGCCTTGTAGATGCCATCAGCAAACTTAGCTTGAACATACATGGTTGTTGATAATATTTCACTGGGATAAACTGCTGTCTAAGTCTATTTAAGGCAGGGCAACATAAAACAAAATGTACTTCATCGTCTTTCTCCCATCCACATAAAGGACAAATTAACTTAGTGGGATCATATGGCTTATACCTATTGTGATGGGTTGCCAGATTTGATACGCCCATTCTAAATCTTGTCACTATAATTTTCATATATCTCTCCATGCTAGAGGTTAAATGCGGCTTCATTTCATGACTACTACAAAAAGTCCTATACAGATTAAATCTTTCGCTATTCTGAATATGATCATTCCATTTTTGCCATCTACAATCTACTAAGCGCTGACGAAAAGTTTTTATGAATACATCTGTATTTCCAACGCCCTGGTTTAACCATACATCACCAAAGCCATATTCACATAGACAAATGCGCACATCAGTTACCCAGTTTATTTTACCCCTTACATCTAATTCAAACAACATTTTGTAGGCTTTAAAAGGTATTCGACTGTCTTCCATCTGCAGAATCTTAATCCAGTAACGTATGCATTGGACTGCAGAATTAATATATAAAGGAAATCTACCAGTTTCACCGTACACCAGATCATTTGGTGTACGCCTTTCTACAGCTAAAAACTTTTTCAAGGCAAACAAATGAACAGATTCACAGCAGAGTGCTGCTTTGTTTAACCCCCACAGCTCAGAGCCATACTGTACAACAGGCTGGACTCGTGAATCAAAAATTTTAAGAAATGATTTCAAGGACGAATTGTTTAATGTAGATAATCTTTTCATTATACATAACAGTGAGTTTTTTGCCCTGCTGGCGAGATCTTTACATGCAGACACAAAACTCAGTCGAGTAGTAAAGAATATTCCTAGATACTTATAAGCATTAACTACCGGCATTATTTCCCTATCGAAAGTCCATCTTTCCCTTGCCCCTAAGTATCCCCCCTTTCTAAATACAATAATATTACTTTTCTTCATGTTTACTTTTAACTGCAGTGAGAGAGAGAGAGAGAGAGAGAGAGAGAGAGAGAGAGAGAGAGAGAGAGAGAGAGAGAGAGAGAGAGAGAGAGAGAGAGAGAGAGTCAGACAGACAGACAGACAGGCAGAGACAGACAGACAAACAGAGAGATAGACAGGGAGAGAGAGCTTTTTTGTACTTCAATATTCATGAACAAGTTTGTTAACCAATCTCTTTTTCTAAATGTACAGATAAAAAAAACAACCACATTGCGAAAGAGTTTTGCTTAATGAATTAAATGGTAGTTGAGAAGAAGAAAGCTATCAATTTGAATGGAGACTAGATTCCTGATGCACCTCTATAGCTGAAATGTTTTGGGTGTTTTTGAACAAACTTTTCAGCCCAACACTAAAAGCTCACTGAACCCAACAGTATTAACTACTGGATTGTTGAAAAACAATGGAGTAAACTTAAACATGCACACTGTATTTTGTCAAATATATCTAAATATGAAAAGTCGTTAAATTTTGTATAAAAATAAAAGAACACACACACACACACACACTCTCACAGCACAGACACACACCCATATTCACACACAGCACAGCACAATCACAGCACACACATTCACACACACACACACACTACATGCACATATTATGTATGCTTTCAATGCAGATGTAAACCTCAAACGATCAGCAATGAAGAGAAAATAAAAAGCACACCTTTTCTTCAGAGTAAAACGCAAAAATATGCCAGCTTTTATCAACCAATTCACTGAGTATGAAACAGGACATGAACCTTGCACGGTTTGATCTTATGTCCTTTCTTTCTTACTGTTTTTATAATAAGACTAAATATTTCTTCATACTTGGAAAAAAAAGTATTATCAGTCCGGGCTGACGGAATGATACAACAGAAATGTTGCAACTAATGTGTATGTTGATATGTTGTTGTTGTTGTTGTTGTTGTTGTAGGCTGTGATGAAAATCGTGATGATGTATGTAATAATCATATGCATTTATGTCTGCGTGCACAAGTGCAACAAAGAATGAGAGTGATATAGTATAGGGAAAATGTGCAACAACAAAAAAGGGTAGATGCGTGTGCACACATGTGTGCGTGTGCCTATGTGCATGTGTGTGATTGTGTGTGAACATATACACGTATGCATGCCAGTGTGTGTGATTTTCCTCTCAACCAATGACCATGATTGATTTTCCTGACAATAAATGGTGGTTTGTGGCCATCTTCCTGTCAAGTGTTTTATTTGCTTTGAATGGTGACCCAGCATGCACAATGCTACGTGGAGAAGAATGGGCTCTGCTGCTTGCTAGATAAACAGTGCCTGAAAAAAATCACTGCAGTTCTCTAACATCTTTTCAAGTGTCACAGTGAGGAGGAGTTAAGTCTACGTCACTGGTCTGGGAGGAGGACTGCAGGAGATTGCAGAACTCAGCAGAGACAGAAAGACATGGTGAACCCTGGTGACATCGGATGGTGCTCCTACAGAAGACATTGAGGGTGGAGACAGTTGAGTTCTCACTGAGTTTACATTTTCTTGTCTGGGTAAATTAATAAAAACAAATATATGTTAAAAAATGCATCATCTTCTACAGCCCAGACAAACCCCCTTCTTAAATGTAAACTGCTTGGTTTAGGAATAAGTTTTATAACCCAGAAAAGAATAATGTGTGCTCTAAACTGAGAGTAAATCAATGATCTGTTTTTTTTGTTTCTTTGTTTTTAACAAATGGGACACAGCTCCCAACTGGTAGTGGTTAATAGTTTAGGAAAATATGACATGTCCCAAAAATTTAGGTACTGGACCGTCAGGTCTGCAATAACTATGAATGAAGAAATAATCTTCAGTACTTTAAAGGATTACATTGTAATCTTTAGAAGTACTGAAGATTATTCCTTCATTTATACCACTTTAAGTCATGGCAGATTTCTCTGCGTGAAATTCGGGCTGCTCTCCCTGGGGAGAGCGCGTCACCACAAGAGCAGCGCCACCCTTGTTTTCTGTTTTTGTCTTCAAGTGTATTTGTTTCATAACACATAACCATTCTGGCTTGGTGTACCATGTTATAATCAGTGGTTTGCCCATATTTCTTCTTCTTTCTTTCTCTATATTTTGTATTCAAACATTAGATTTCATTTGCCCTTCGGTTATTACTTTTGTGGAAAAAAAAGCATCTGCTTGTCACAAAACAAGAAAGAAAATCGATAAGCAATTTCAAGGAAATGTTTCCATCTCAAACAGTCTTGAAAGAGGATGGCCAAACTAAATGACATTTACAGAACAGATTACAGTTAACCACTCCTTGTATGGGCAAAGTTTTGTTCTTGTTCAAAATATCCTTACAGTATTGCAGGACTTACGTTGCTAGCAATATATATGTTCTTAACAATGATAGTATCAGATCATGGTACAGTGGCATTTCAACAATGTGTTTCCTTGCTGTACAATGTTCCTATGTATGTATGTATATTTGTCCATCGTGTCCAACGATGACCTCCAAAACAGCAGAGGAGGCAGCTGCTGTTTTGGAAACTGGGCAGAAATTTGATTATAGTGGAGATACCTTGCCCACAGTACATCCCCACTCTCTCGGCCAAGTGGGCATAAGGACAGTCAGCGATGGAGATGTTCTCCAAAGGCCAACTAGCCCCCAGGGCTGCAGCACATAAGGACTGTGTGAGTCAAGCCTCCTAGTCAGAGAATTATAGTCGATCACTAAAGACTAAGCTGTAAAGTGGAATTCCATGAGTGGGAAAGCCACTGGTCATACAGCCTCTCACTTTGCTGTTGCCCCCAGCGTCAATGGTTTAATCAAGAACTGTGATAAAGCCCAGGCGTGTTCCTATACTGAAGAAACACACTGACTGTTCTACAACATTGATATAAAGTTGTTGTTTATACAGAGAGTAGACAACATAAGACAACTTATTGCCTTAAATGCACATGACAAACATGATGACACAAAACAAATCTGCCTTCCTTTTCTTTATGCCAATCAGATTATTTCTAACTGGTAGTCAAAATCTTAGGACTGTAGAATCAAATATACCAAAGAGGTCCCCCTATCAATACATTTTTTTTTAAACACAAAAACTTGTCATAACTTAAAATGAAGAAAGCACACACACACACACACAAAATCACAATGAATGAACCTTTATTTAAAAAAAATAAACTGTGAAACACAAAAATAAAGTGAACCAAACCCCTTACACATAAACAGAAGTGAAAGACACAACAATACCCACAATATTTTCTCTCCAAATAACTTTTTTTTTTTTTAAAGCAAACAATAAACAGAAGCCCTAACAGAACTATTACCATTCAATATTAGATCTGACTTGTGTACAGATCGAACAATAAAAATACACAGGTCAAATATCCTAAGTGCAGGGATTAAGAGCAAAACTCACATAAACCTCAGTATCTTTTATCATCAGACTGCATGCTGTTCACATACATCAACCTATATATGACAAAATAATTGTCTTCCTGGAAAGGTCCATAAATAAGTACTATTCTGTGACTGTGACTATACAACAACATATTCTGAAGCTTCACATACATCACAGAATACACCCCATTTCACAACAACAACAAAAACCCCAACCAAACCCATTGTCACTGCTTCCAGTCTTAAGAATGTGGAATAAACACCACACTGTGGCACACAAAATGGTGTGCTTGTGTTCAGAGACCAATGTAACCATGAGAAAGTTAAAGCCCATGAAATGCTACACAAACACAAAGCTAAAAAGAAAGAAACTAAATTGTTGACCAATACCTGAAGCCATTTCATTTTCTTCTCTTTTTTTATTTATGTTTTGATTCCTCTGCTACAGCTCCGAGGTTTACCAATGGCGAGATATTTGCGTATAATCGTGTATGCAACTGTTTTCTGCCCACCATTAAGATGGCCACATTCTGACTTAGGACATGTGTTTTTGTTCTAAATAACCGACAGGGAAATGGAAAAGTTACACTAAACAGCACTAAGAAAAACATTGGAGTCGCGTTCAAATTTAAACTGTAGCTATAACTGTGACACGCTATTTGGGCTTTTGTTGAAATATTCAGCAAACGTGATACATATGATAAAACCAGGCATATTACATATCATTTCAAAGTTTACTTTGTGTGCTTTTCTTCATACCTACAAAGAATTTTTTCTACACATTTATGCATCTTTGTGCGTTTTGTTTATTTGCTTTTTTGTTGTTGTTTTTTTTGGGGGGTTTGTTGGTTCCTCGACAAGAGCTCTGGAGTTCACCAAAGATGAGATATTTGCATATGCATTTGTTTTTGCCTACCATTAATGTAACTGCACCCTGACTCTGGCGATGTGTGTTCTAAATTTAACCAATAAATGCTAGACCACCACCCCCACCCCCCAATAAAAAATGATGCAATCACATGCTTACTTTGACAGAAAGTAAGTATGTACCATTTATTCACCAATAAAAAAATAAATAAATAAAATAACAAGATGGTTTTACACATAGTAACGTTCCCTCAGCCTGGGGCTTCTGTTTTGGAGGTAAAAAAAAAGCTATATTTACTATTAAAAAAACACAACAACAACAAAATCAATGAACTTCTTTCGTGCTGGCATCCTTCTGGAGAAAACCCCATCACAGCCAGTTGCGTAATAATAAACTATAAACACATAATTACAAATCAGTTCTAAATTAAATTGAAGGGAAAGAACTCCTCTCCAAGAAAAATGGCTGACCTAACTGCTTGAGTGAATAAATAAAAAGAAAATCCACGTTAACGATAAATGCCGTTTCTCAACACTGCTCCCTGCACCGGCCAGAGAACAGACACTTTGAGCAGTGTCCACAGCCACCTAAATCAGCAATCACTGACAGGGTACCGGTAGACGAGGGGAAGGTTCTCCACTACATTATGTCTAAATAATAATAATAATGATAATGTTAATATATGGAATTTATATAGCACTGAATTTTGTAAAGCAACAAATCACAGCGCTCAGATGACTTAAAAAAAAATTTTTTTATTTTTTATTTATGCGTGTGTATGCGTTTTTTAAAATTTTGTCATCTGTTCCCACTAGCACACAATGGCCTACTCTTTCGAACAGCGGGGAACAGGATTTAACGTGTGCACAAGATGTTCTGCATGCGTTCGCACACGGGGCCTCGGTTTATAGTCTCATCCGAAGGACTGCAATGCCGTTCTGCTCCTGAAAGACTAGCAGCCCTATTCTGTGGCAACCAAGACAAGACTATCACAGCTGTCACTTCCCCCCCCCCCCCCCCCTACTTTCACCTGCTGTTCATTCCACCCCATCCCAGCCCTGCTGGAGCCAGCTGGTGCTAAGTTTAGCAGGAATTGACCACACTTGGTCTAGGTTAAAGGAAGAGGCGCGCTAAATTCAGGACTCTTGACCGAATGATGCCGGATTTACGTGCTGTGCTATGTCCAATTTCACAAAGGCTCAGCCTCACTGTCATCAGAGATTCCTGTCTTACCCGTTTACTTTAAACAGAAGCAACTGCTAGAGAGGTCTGACAACGGTATATATATATATATATATACAGAAACAACATCTCACAAGAGAAGATGCTAATGACTCTGAATGAAACATCACAGAAAAATGAACCCATACCACTGAGGGACACCTTGACTGAACCATGCTGACAAAAGTTGTCAGTCCCCAACAAGTTCAATGAATGAAAGTGGTGAAAAACATAGCATCTTTTCTTGAGTAAACAATGCAGACATACAAAGCAATACATCAAAAACAATACCAAACAAAAACTACAAAAAAGTACTTCTTCATGAATAATTCCATTGCCATAAAACAACATCTTGACTAAACGATGTTTACCATGAAAAACGGTGTCAGTTCCTACTAAATGCAACGCACAAAACTTTAACAATACCAACACAATACACAAAACTTGATAATCAACTAACAACTCTTCTTTATCACAACGAAAGCAAACCTTCATTTATCCAGAACAGTGAAGAAAGAAGGTGTGGGTGCGGACTGCTAACCTCAGGTCATGAATAAATAAGCCATGAAGGCAGCAAGGACCACCACAGACACTGACACCAGCACCACTTTCTTGTGTTTCTGCCAGAAGGTCTCTTCCACCACTTGCTCTCGGTGGCGCCGCGGTTTCTTGCGCCGTCCTTTCTGCTGGCGCTCAAACTCTTCCAGTTCTGCTGCCTGCTTGCGGGTCGCTTCTTCCGTCTTCTTCTTCAGCTCTTCCTCCTCCGCCTGCAAAGAACATTGTTCATCATCAAGGCTTGCAAGCTTACAGCATTTAGAACTAGTTTTAGTTCTTCTTCTTCTTTGCGTTGCCTGGGTTATGTTGTGAGGCCAGATCTTCTGAGGAATTCAGCAGTTACTAGTTTTAGTTGATCAGGAAATTAAATTATCAGTAACGGTAACTCATCATTTCAGTAGGCTTACTTCATAAGACTGGGAAAAAACCCTCTCAAAAACCCCCAAACTATAAAATAAAAAAAAAAGAAACAAACTCAGAAAAAACCATCAGCCTACAACCAACCTCCCCACCAAACCTTTCAGTAAAACTTTGTGTCATAGGCGCTCTAGTTTAGAAACAAATGATTTCATCCCAAACATTTATTTAAGAAGCAAAGTAACAATGATCTTCTATTCCAACAATTTCTTTTTCATGAGAAAAAGTTAGCATTTTCTGCCTTGCAGTTCATCTGCACTACTCGAGTATCCTTTAACTTGTTCTTACTGTTCATCTGTTTCATTCTATTAAAAAAGAGATGAAATAATCTGTATGAAATCCATGCACAGCTATGGTTATAAAATACTGTTAATGAATAATGACTGCAGGCAGGTAGTACTTACAAACTGCTACTTGTTCATTTGGTGCAGTATTTTTTGGGGTAGAAATATAGATAAGAAAACCTAGAAGATGACTTTTATTCTCAAATACACAAAATCTTCAATCTTTTAACCCTGAAAAACAACAGACCAATCTCTTCTACTTGTTTTGATCAGTGAATCCCCCTGTTGCTGGAGTCTTTTACCCTTCCACCACCACCACCACACCTCATTCAAGGACACAGAAAACAATACCTGTTTCTTTTGAGCCTGAACCTTGGTGCAGATGTCATCACATTCTATCTTTTCTCCACCGCTTTTGTCGCAGCAGCGTGCCTCCTTCTTGCGACGCTTGCAGGCACACCTCAGGTAGACCTTCTTGTCACAGGTGTTTGGGTCAGGGCAACTGCCATTGTGACACATGTCAGGGCACTGGTGGTTACAGGCCATCTGAAAACAAAGAGAACAAATGCCAAAATATTGTTGGAAGGTTCATTTTTCTTTCAAATAATAATGCTTAGGAATACAATACTTTTGCATCTGACATGCTTATTTGTTACTCCAATCTTCCTCTGGTAAACATTTTCCTCGAACTGTGAAGAAAAGAAATCTACCATACTTTATACACTTTTTTAAAGAAATAAAAGCAATAGATGATCTTAGAAAACCTACATTTCAAGCCACATGTAATTTGGATACCTGCTACTTAAATCAGCACCAAAAAAACAAAAAAAAAAGAGTTTATTAACAGTAGACAACACTAATAAAAAACCAAACAAAAACCCCAAGAACACTACAATCCACAAGACAACAGCACATACCTACGCAAGTGAGATTCAGTCAGGTATGAGAGTTCCCAAAAATGAGATCCAGAGGCACATTTTTCTTTCACTAACCATCCCTTTTTCCCCTGGACTTCTTCCTCAACACCTTAGGGAATTGTTGGGGCACTGCACTGACTTTTCTGTGGCCTTTTTGTCTGCTCCTCAGCTAAAGCTCTGAGTTTCACCAATGGTGAGATTTTTGTGTAGGCGACTGTTTTTGCCCACCATTCAGGTAGCAAAATTTCGACTATGGGGATGCAGTCTAAATACACCAGTGTGCCTTCACCACTCTCTCTTTCTCTCTACTCTAACCCCCCACCCCTATCTCTCTCTCCTTTGCATCTTTAGGAATATATTTTTTTGGTTTCTTTTGAATATGAAATATATATACATTTACAAAAAAATCAATAGCAAAAAACAAGCAAAACACTTAACTAAACATGCCCACACACACACAAATCATGCACTTACACACACAAATGCACACACACACACATACACACACAAAAATGCACACACATACACACACACACCCCACACACACACTTTTTTCGCCCTTTTGAGATATTAAACGTTTGTATTCGTGAACCCCCCCCCCCACACACACCCCACACTAAAACCTCCAGACTGACCATCTTAGGACAAGGGCCGCCGCAAGACTTGAGGGAGTTCTGGCGGTCAGTGGAGGCGGCCTGCCACTCGTGGCAGGAGATGTGCTTGACCACGGCGTTGCAGTGGCAGCGCATGCGCACCATGGCCGAGCAGGGAGGGCAGGGGCCGGGGTGACAGGCCTGCAGGCAGCTGTGCCTGCACCCTCTGGGGCGCGGCTTCTCGCAGGGAGACTCACAGGGCTGGCAGTTCTCTCCTGCCTGCGGTGCACACGGGGTAAGTTTGGTTGGGGGTTGGGTTTGGTTGGTTTTATTACTACAAGCTGATTTTTTGTTTATCGTGTGATACATTGGGTGTGTGGTTGCACTCATTCACACACACACTCACAAACATTTTGCGCACACGTTAAATCCTTTTCGTAAGAGTAGGCCATTGTGTGCCGGTGGGAACAGACGACAAAATTTACAAAACTGCATACACACGGGGACCAGATGTAAAAAAGCACATAAGAGCTTATTCCATTATCCTTGATATAAAAGAATTAAATAAATAAATAAAAAATAAATAAAACACACAGAATATCACACGTAATTTTGTTTATTTAATTTGATAAACTGTTTCTTCTAAATATGGCACAAAAGCATAATCTTTTAAGCCCCCCAAATCATCAGACATTCATACACATAAACAGAATCTGACTTAATATATGTAAAAGAAAAGGTATTCACCTTTGATTCTATGATTCATACAAAGCGTCAACAGCTTTGTGAAAAAAATGTGTCCTGTGATTAGACGTAACATTTTAATCTCTCTTTCTCTCACTTACACACACAAACACACACACACAAGCACACATACACAAACTAACCTGCAGTCCATTATCACCAGGCAAAAGCACCACTTAACAAACGAGCTTGGAGGTGTGGTTACAACTCTCCAGTCTTCTCCCACACTTGCACTCACTCACACACATGCACACAAATATCACAAACACACACACAAGCACACACACACAAACTAACCTGCAGTCCATCACCAGAAAAAAGCACCACTTAACAAACAAGCTTGGAGGTGTGGTTACAACTCTCCAGTCTTCTCCCACACTTGCACTCACTCACACATATGCACACACAAAATATCACAAACACACACACAAAAATATCACTCACACACACACAAAATATCACAAACACACACACAAAATATCACTCACACACACACAAAATATCACAAACACACCACAAAATATCACTCACACACACACAAAATATCACAAACACACACACAAAATATCACTCACACACACAATTCACAACACACACACAAAATTCATCACACACACCAAATATCACAAACACACACACAAATATCACTCACACACACATAAAATATCACAAACACACACTCACATTCACACACACTCACCCAACCACGTACCCCCCCACAGAACTGACCTGCTGGCCATCAGGGGCCCCCTGCACCACATGGCAGTCCAGCTGACAGGTGTGGTTGCCACACTCCAGCCCCCTCCCACACTTGCGCCCGCACGAGTACGGCCGCACCTCCGAGCAGGGGAACTGGCTGACCTGTCAAGCAGCAGAGGGATTTCTCCATAGCCATTGCTTCACAAACTCACAGTCTTTCTTTTGTGTGTGTTTTCTTTGGTTTATTTGCTCAGAATTATTTTTGGTTTATTTCCTTTGTTATGGCAGAATGGCTTTCTGTGTTTGCTGTTTTGCAGACTCGCAACCTTTTTTTTTTCATTTTCTTATTTGTTTGTTTGCAGAGTTTTGTAAATGTAGTTTTGTTGAAGAGCTGTGAAAACTGAATGCTACGCTACATGACAAAGATCAAATGGGAAGACAGGATCACGAATAAACAACTATGGAGAATGTGCAAAGTTGATGATCTCAAGTCTGTAGCTAGTACCAATAGACTGCGCTGGTTTGGGCACGTTCAACGGAAAGCAGACCACCACATCATAAAAAGAGCAATGAGTTTCGTAGTGGATGGAAAGAGACCAAAGGGAAAACCTAGCAAGACCTGGGCTGCCTGTATTGCAGATGATCTTTGAGAAAGAGGCATGAATATGGAGGAAGCTCAAAACAGAGAGTGATGGAGAAGGCTCATCAATGTGTAACCTCCCATGGGAGAAACATGACAAAAAAGGACGAAGAAGAAGTTTTGTGAACGTGAAGGGGTTTTATATGCTACATTTGTTTTGCAGACTACCACGTCAGTCTTTTTTAGTTTGTTTGTTTTGTTTGCTTGCCCAGTTTAATGAATGTTAATGATATTGATACTACAAAGAGGTGTTTGGTTAGAGGTGGAGAATCAGAACGAGAGACAATAACTCAGAGGAATAGCTATCAGTGTGACCTATTTTTCACTTGTCAAAGTTAACTATGAAATATGTTAGGGTTTTTCCCCTCAAATGGTAGAAGATAACCCACTCTCCTCTCTCTCTTTCTCACACAGATACACACATATCCACACACTGTACCATCTAGAAATAACAAGTTTGACTTTGACAGAGAATACATGAAAATCAAAGTATATAAAAAAGAAGATATCAAAGAACTTAATAATGAACATTACCTAAACTCAGGTCCTTTATTTGTTTGCAGAAACAATGCTTGATAGTATATATGTGGGTGAAACAAAATGGTGATTTTCTGTAACAGTCAAAATTGTACGTTTGTTGATGCGTAGGTGTGTGTAAGTGTGTGTGTGGTATACCACTTACAGTCACAGTGTATTAGTGTGCATAATTTGCATAGGCACAGGCACCTGTATAGGTGTGTATTCACAATTACATATGCACATGCAACAATGCTTGCATGCATGCATACATGTCCAACTCTATGTTGCCTAAGTCCTTCGGATGAGACTATAAACCGAGGCCCCGTGTGCGAACGCACGCAGAACATCTTGCGCACACGTTAAATCTTGTTCCACTTTTCGTAAGAGTAGGCCATCATGTGCCGGTGGGAACAGATGACAAAATTTACAAAACCGCATACACACGGGGACTGGATGTAAAAAAGCACATAAAGTGCTTATTCCATTATCCTCAATATAAAATGAATAAATAACGCTATGTTCATGGATGAGCACATAAGCTCTGCTCTGCTCTGCGGTCCTGCAGTACCTGTCAACCCCTCACCTCATGCTTGCCCATGCACTCCACCGGTAAGGGCACTTGACAGGGAGGGCAGGGCTTCTTCACTGTCTCTATGTAGGCCGCTGTCCTGGCCCATGGTCCCTCCTTCTTGCCCTGCCATCAACATACCACCATTAACTTCACCACTGGGAGGAGCTCACCCAGCCGTCACACAGGTTCGCTCACAAATGAAAACCATGCATTTTACAGACTTGTGTACATGTCGAAATGACTCTGCAGCTGTGCTGGGTGTTTATACATGACTGAGAATCCCACAACTGAAGGAAACATCAACAGAGAGACAAATAAAAAAAACAAAACGTATAAAACACTCCGTAACCTGAGAAAAAGAAACAATGGAAAGTAAGCTAACTAAAGAGAGAAACTTTTGATTGGTGGTTGTTGTTGTTTTTATCATTTGGTTCAACCACATTCAGACCACAAATCTACTTCATTGCAATACTTTTGGTTGAAAACTGACCTTGTCCTCAACCTTGACCTTGACAGCATCATGGCATCGCACGGGGCAGGAATGGGTGCAGGAGGTCAGGGGGAGGTCACACACCTGGCTGCAGGGCGGACACTCTCCAAAGTGACAGCGATGCTTCTGCCGCTGGGGATGGTGACACACCGGTGGTATTCTGACCATCACAACAAAAGTCTACATAACAGGCTGGGTTACATGGCTGCTTCTTGTTCAGTAAACTTGAAAACATAAGATTACACAAACAAAGCAATAGCGTGTGTACATTTTGAAAACACCCTGTGACGATGAGATGAATATCACGTCTAAATTTTAACTCAGCTTATTCTAGTCAGCTTCCTTTTTTTTTTTTTTTTCTTCTCTCTCTCTCTCTCTCTCTCTTTTAAAACACAGATTTTTTTGCATTGAAACTGAGCAGTAAATCTCTAAAAGATGACTGATGAGATATTAATTTCTTACTGAATACAAATATAAAGCCAATAATAAACTCATAAACTTCTACAAGTATGTGCACATGTATGTTAACTCAATGGAGTCGCAGTGAAATGGATCCTGCCGTTTTGTGGTGACACGTGATTTGGGCTATATTTGAAAAATGCAGCAGATTTACCCAACATAATAAAGACATACAAATTATAAATCACTGAAAAGTCTATTATGTTTACTTTTGAGATTGTTACACAGTTTTTCAATAGATGACTGTAATTAATTTTGACAAATTTATAAAATATGTCACTGAATGCTGAAAAGTAAACAGTTTTGAAAATTAGGGCTGCTTATCTTACATGGCTTGAACTGTTCATCAACTAGTTCCCTTGAAACAATGTGATATTTTTCACCAAAGTAAAGTTCCCTGAAAATGGCTGAATCCATCTGATGTCACTTCTTGCACTATTCAATTTTTGTTTTTAAAATGATAACACTGGAGAGCCCAAATCCCAAAGAATACACTTGTCCTTATGTCTTAAGAAAAGTAGCCAACACATACAAACTAGGCAAGCTTATAGTCAAGGAAAGCAACTGTGTTTAGAAAAAGAATTGCCCTACAAGCCAGAGTACTTTCCCTTCAGTTAAGCATCGCTTAGTGTATTATATTAAAAAAAATCGTAATCTTGCCGATTCTTAAGCTTCAGCACGTCACAGTGAAAGAGAGGAGTGCCGAATCTTAACATTCAGTACAACCTCATTGAGTTAAGAGATTTCCTTCAATGATGCAGCTGTATGTGTGGTAAGACTGTAATGTTTCTAACTATGACCCAAACATCTGTTCATCGACATCCATCACAGAGAAAGACAACAGAAAAACTGGTCAATGTAAGGGCTTGATAATTCGTTCGTTCGACTATGAATCTGCAGTATACCAACTTAAGTCGGTTGTGCAAACAATGTAATTTTGAATGCATCTTCTTTCTGAACTGGCAAGTGTTTTACTGTCATATCCACAGTGACATAGTTTGTGCATTGGCTATCAACAAGAAAGGGAGGGCACTGACTTGCAGGCCAGGTTGCAGCGTGGAGGCTTGGTCATCTTCTCCTTGCCACACGGCACTGTGATCCTGCTGTTTTTGCAGAAACAGGTGATGTCCTTGGTTTCGTTGCAAGGATAGCAGGATCCTGGATGTCAACATGCACTGTATGTATTCTGTTATATTTCATGAATGACAAGGAGGCTGAAGGGTACAGGATTCTTTTTTTCCTGATCACAGATAAACTAGCACACAGATAAACTAGCACACAGATCTGCACAATTCTGACATTGCTTCAACAATTCAGTCTTGTCAAAAGCTTATGTTTAACACTTTTCTGCTCACATGAAAGCCTGGGAGCCTATCTGAGAAGCTTTCCTGACTGAATTTGCCAGTCTTGACACCCCTCACCCTCACGGACATCCCCAACCCCTCCAGTCCAAGACACTCAATCCTCTGTTCCAGAACACTTCAAACTGTATTTCATCTTCTCTCCCCCCCCCCCCCTCCAAACCAATCATCAGTCACCTACCCATAATTTGTTAAAGTGCATACTGTGCTCATTGGGCTACTGATGAATGCATGCACTTAGATTTCTAAATGTCCCCTAACACACTTTTCCAAGGTCAAAACAAAACAATCACATATTTTCCAGAAATCTTATTCAGAGGCCTTGATGACAGCAAAGTTCAAGCACATTTTATATATGTAGAGACAAATGCCTGATTCAAGGCCTTGAAACAAGGACCTCAAAATTAAAAGTTTTTTCAAAGATTTTTCAGGGCAGCAAACCCTGCAATTTGAAGCCCTTTCTTCTATCAGGAATCATTACCAGCACCCAGCAATGCTGTCATCCGTGATTTGTCAAGGCAGCAGAGAAAATGATGATGCGCAGTATTTGTCATATTCGTCTAAGGAGCTGCTTTATCACCTGATATCTCTGGTTTTACGTCTTTTCACTACAACTGTTATTATACTTATCAGTGATTTATCAGTTAAATGGCTTTGTGATAACATGAACTATCATTTAGATGGGTCTCAGATTAACCCAGAAGTATCATACATGACACAGAAAAAAACCCAACAACTTTTCATAATGCGAAATGTTTTTTCAGACTAGGCCTTGACAGTAACAATGCAAGAGCTAACATACCCCTGTGACAGCGGCTAGGACACTTGTGATTGCGACAGCCCAGGGTCTTGCTACAGTTCTGCTCACATGGCGGACAAGAGCCATCACAGCACTGCAAACACAATGGGTTTCTTTGTTAAATCCCAACTTTTTGTTCACTAATATACTACAAAAAAATAGTTTCTTCATGTGCATCATCTTGACTTGAATAAATAAGAAATGTAATGAAAGTCAGTTTTTCATATACATCCAGAAAGTGTCCAGACTCACCTTTTTATTTTACATTATTATAAACTGTATTGTAGCAGCAAAGCTTTTATTCCATGTCCTTTTACAGCAGTGAAATTAGCTAACTGATAATTTCTTCAGTACTGTTTCCAATATATTGCACTGACAACTTTATAAATCATGGGAACCTTTTGGCTTATGTCATAAGAATGCGTGTGCATGTGTGCGAACGTTTCCAATGTGTGTGTGTGTATGTGTGCGTGCGTAGATGCATGGGTTTACTGGTGTGCACATGAGCATTAGCGATTTTACTTGGGTGAGTTTATGACTGGCTGAGGTATTGCTGATTTGTGGATGCTTTTTATCGAATAGTGTGTGGGATATTTTTGGTGATATTATGTTTATATGTTTTTGTTTTTATGTATGGCTCGTTACCCACCAGAATTTCTCTGAGATAATAAAGATTTTTAATTTAAATTTGAATTTGGGATGAGATATTAATGGGGATGGGATAGCCTGGTGGTTAGTGTGATGCGCTTGTGATCTGCTTACCAGAGTTCGATTCATGTTCAAGAGGATTTTTCCTCTGGAGTTAACATCAGCACCAACTCCATTTCCCCCAGAAGTCCTTCAGATGAGACTATAAACCGAGGTCCCGTGTGCGAATGCATGCAGAATTTCTTGTGCACACATTAAAACCCGTTTTGCTTTTCGGAAGAGTAGGCCATTGTGTACCGGTGGGAACGGATGACAAAATTTACAAAACTGCATACACACGGGGACTGGATGAAAAAAGCATATGAGTGCTTGTTTCATTATCCTCGAAATAAAAGAATAAATAAATTAAATAAATAAACCAATATAGAAACAAGCCACAAGAAGATCAGCCCCCCTTTGACATAAACACACACACACACACAAAAACCCAGCAAAGCTGAAGATCACAGATCTTACCTTTCTCTTACACTGGTGTTTTCCACAATCCCTCAGGTTGGTACACCGTTTTTCACAGAGGTACTCCTTACTGCATAGAACCTCCTTCTGTGACTGGCCACATCGACATCGCTTCAGCTGCAGCTGTAGACACTGAACATGCAGTCCTTGTGAAAGATTGGAGCTTTGGGTAGTGGCCAACAAAAATGACTGCTTTGGTAGGTAGGGGTCAGTACAGGAGAAAACAAGTGAATGATCCATTAGACAAAATAGCACTAGAGACACAAATTTTGATATCCTATATTGTACCATACAAGATGAGAGCAATTTAGATTTGGTATATATATACATATATACTGCTCTGTTGGCCAACCAATCCAAATGAAAACAAAGGAAACATTTTGACACAAAAAAAATGTTCCGCTGAAATGAAAGACTCCACTGTAAATAGTATGACTGCCAAAACAATGAAGTATTTCGGCCAGTTTTCAGTTTTGCATGATAAATAAGTGAAAAATGTAAAGATTCTTCACTTGCCCTGTAACCCATCTTCTCTCCGCTCTTGAAGATTTACGCATGTATGAAAATGTTCACAGCTTCTGTGACTTGTTTTCTTACTGGTACATCAATAAGAACACATGAAATAGAATATGAAATACATGGTGTTGGAAGTCTTAACACCTCTACAGCCTCCCCCCACACCATCCCAAACACATACACATCCTTACCTGGCCACACGGTCCCTGGTGACAACGCTGTGTACAGGTATGCAGCCCACACAACAGTAACTGACCACAGGTATCGCCACAGGTAGGAATGTCTTCAGTACACGGCAGTTCAAACGCTGTAATGGAAACAATTCAGGCTATTTGTTACTAGAGGTAAAGGCTCAGAAACAGAGAAACCTAAGGACAACGTTACCCAACAGCTCATTTGAAGAAGGAACAAGGAATGAACAGCATGAATGAAAGGGACAAGTCCTTTCATCTTAAAAGCTTACATGAAGACCTATAAATATTCCCATTGACTAACAGATCAACTTTTCACATGTTTTCTAATGTTCATTTTCAAACATGGGTCTTGTGAAGACTACATCCAAAGTAAATCTCCCAAAACTGGAACCTATCAGACAGATAAAGACCTGTGGGTCCATAAAATCCGGGTTCGAATCTTGGTAGTGGCGTCTAGTGAATTAAGAGTGGGGATTTTTATAATCTCCCAGGTAACTTCAAGAGCAGACCTGCCAAGGCTTTAATCCCCCCTTAGCATCTACACATGCAGAAGATCAAATATGCACGTTTAAGATCCCATAATTCATGAAAGCATTTGGTGGGTTACAGAAATCTGAACATACCCAGCATGCATCATATAAAAAAAATGAGCTGCTCTGTAGTCGGAATATGTTGGCCGGGGCCAGTGGGCAGAGGTCCTTAGCAATCAACCCCGTCCACCTGCCAGACAGTGGGTCATGAAAGATGTAGATGATGACTTACACGTCTTTTTACAAGGGCACTTCCTCACTCCAGCTCTGGGACATGGACCACACTTGCCGCTGTGGCAAACCTCTTCACAGATGTGGTTACCGCAACTCAGCCGTTTGCCACATGGCTGGAAAAAAGTGTCACAGGTCAGATCTCCAAAATATGACTGCATGTCTATGACTACAGCTAAAACATTTATCTTCATATGCAGAACTTTGCTTTTGAATAAAGATCACAAATGTCTAGTTTTTAAAATAAACAAAAAGAAAAAACCTCAAATGCCAAAAGATGATACCACAAAACATCAAATCATGGGATCAAAAACGATAAATTTTTGCTTGGTTTGTTGAATTTTTACTTATTTTCTTTTTAATACCCAAAATAAAACCTTGTTATGATAACCCGAAAGTCATTTTTAAAACTGAAGTCTATACCTTTAACATCCATCAACAATGAAAAATAAAGTAGAAGAATGATCATCTTAATGTCTATGGCATTCAACTAGATGAAGACAAAAAACTATTTTCATCTGACTGCATGGGTGTGACTCATCACTTTACACTTCAAGCTCTGCCCACAATACAGAACTTGTACAAAAAGAGTTTGCATATAGTTTCCCCCTTAATCTACTGACGTACTAGCAATAAAGAACTTTTTTTTTAAAAGCATATTCAGCCTCAAGGTTGCATCTTTCAAAACTATATTAAGAATCTTCAAATCATCAAAGTGAAAAACTTCCATCCCTGCTACTCAAAAAAAAAAAAAAAGTATGTTCTTTCAAGCCAGAAGGCCCATAGAGCCGGAGCTTATCCCGGTTTCTGTAGCGTTAAGCGAACTGATGGTTTTTCACCACCCCTGTGACAGGACGCTAGTCTGTCGCCAGATACTTCCCCAGCAGAGCTGGTACCCACTTGTACACCTGGGTGGAGTGAGGAAAATAGGAGTAAAGTGTCTTTCCCAAGGACACAACACCGAGCCGAGCGGGGATCGAACCCGCGACCTCTGGATCACGAGTTGACCGCCTAAACCACTCGACCACGGTGCCTCCTCCCTGCTACTCAAAGAGAACTATAAATGTTTGAAAAAACTGCCCCCCCCCCCCACCTTCAGTCATAGTTTGTTTTTGTCCTTTTTAAAAACATCAAATCCAATCAACTACATCATCATTTTTTAAGGAAGCTTCAGAAATATGACTGACTTCGCAGTAATCAATAATAAAGTTAGCTCAAAGTTGTTGAAATCAGTTTGAAAGAGAGAGAAGTGGAATGACACTTACCTGCTGGCAGTGTGACCAGGCAGTAATCAACACACACACAAAAAACAACTACATCAAAACATGTGGTAGCAATGCATAGCAAACAGAATCTACCATCAGTAAGCAAAACAGAAAGAGTTGTAAGTGGAAAGCCATTCACCTGCTGGCAATGCCACTGGGGGCTGGCACAGGGTCTGTTGTCTGTGGACTTGCCACAGCTACAGCGCTGTTTACTGGTCTTGGAACACGGCTGGCATTCACCTGTAACAACACTGAGTGTTCTTACTGGCCTTACCATGTAGATACATGGTGTACACACTGGGTTAGCCACACATGAAAACTGTGTAACTCAGGTTAAATTGTGACCACACACATTTTTTCATTTCCTTTCATGTTGCTTATAGTCCTAGTGGCCATGAAAGCTATGTCAGGCTGTCATCTCATTCAGTTTCAGTGGCTCCAAAAACATTCACTTCAAGTTCAGAACCAGCATCTCCTAGTTCCTTCAAACATTCAATACCGTCATTCTGAAAAAGTCAATACTGTCAAAGTACCCTAACTATTTCATTTCTTCTGACCAATAAAACCAGGCTGTGCTGAGGACTCCAGCCATCTCGCTTAATTTACCAGGCAAACGTACACACTGGATTTACCACAGGCACAAAAGTGACCTACTGAGTTTACCACATGTGTAAACTTTTCATGGTAGCTTTACCATCTAAAATACAAAACACAAAAATTGGATACATTTTACAAAGTATATATATACAAAGTGTACATACTGTGCTTAGAATATTTTTGAACAGTACTGAATGTATCATATAAATAAATCAAACATTTTGTGTTTAGCATACAGCAATATATGCCTGGTAAGAGCATACTAAGCTGATCAAAATATGTAAAGTAAATAAACATACAAGTTTATCACATGTACAAACTGCAAATACTAGGTAATTTTATGTGCAGAAAAATCGTACATACTAGGATTATCACAAGTACTGATGAGCTACTCATAAAAGCCAGTTCGCTTTTGATAGACTTCAGAATACAAGAGAAACAAGACCAACTTTCAATATATAAAAAAAACCCACTTCTTTCAACACTGTGGGGTTTGGGATTTTTGGTTTTTTGGCCAGCCACGAAATCCATTGCAGGCTTTTCAGTCAATTCAAAACAGGTGAAGCAAATGATATTTCAACTGGTTATCTGACTGAACATTTATATCTACATAGCTTATGTAAATGAATTTTTAAAGAAATCATGTGTAATGATCTATAAACTGCATTTCTCAATAGAGCTAAATCCAAATCCATGATCGATTCAATAATCAGATTCAGAGCTGGATGACCTAGATTTACCTGTGAACCGCTTTTTCTGACAGTGTAAATTTGAGGTTAAAAACTGTAAAAGAGTCTAATTAGCAAATGCTGAAGGTCACCATAGATCTTGTGTCAGTTTATATCAACAGACCTGTGATTTTTCGTCAGGATGTGCTGCATCACATTTTTTAATTATTTACCTGCATGGCACCTTTCTCACAGGTGTGGTGGCCGCAAGACAAGGTCTTCTTGCACACCTTCCCACACGTCCAGGTGCGAGCATTACAGCGTCGCGGCTTTGAGCCACCACTGCCACAGCAGCAAGGAACCTGCACCATTTTGGGACACGGAGGACACGGTCCTGCAAAAAAATGGTTAAAAAATGTTTATTCCTTCAGAAGTATATACATGGTATGATGGCATTATTCAACAAAACCTAAATACTTAAACATTTGTTAGATCTTTATTTTTCAGAATAAACATTTTAAACAATATAAACATTTTCTTGGTGGGTTGTGGTTTTTTTGTTAGAATTTAGAACTGCTGAAACATGTTAAAATAATAATAATAATAATTATGGACTTTATATAGCGCTGAATCTTGTAAAGCAACAAATCAAAGCGCCAACAATCTGAGAATAGCATTACTTGACACTTTTAATTTTTTCCGTGGAACTTGAATAATACCAATATTCTTTTCCTGCTTAAATACATATTCTGTACATACTTGCATGCACACACGCACACACACACAACCTATACACACACACGCACCACATATACATGTACACATGAGCACAAAAGCACACATTTATAACTTTTACAAAACACCACACTACACCACACACACACCCCTACACACACAACACACACACAAATGTAGTTTTCTTGTGTCTTTCAAGATATTTATATGCATAAATGTGCCTGTCAGTATTGTAATTGCCCTTCATGGGATGATTAAAGTGTTTTTGACTTGACTTCATACACACACACACACACACACAAACCACCCCTACACACACACACCCCTACACACACACACACACACACACACACACACACACCACACACACATGCTCACAAAACTGCATACACACGGGGACTGGATGTATAAAAGCACACAAGTGCTTATTCCATTACCCTCGAAATAAAGGAAAATTTTTTTAAAATAATTAAATAAAATAATAGAACAGTCACACAGAAACAAATCTTCAGCAGACACACTCACCAGGATGGCAGTTCAGCAAGCAAGAGTGACCACAACTGGGCTTTAGCCTTCGTCCACAAATCTGGCCGCAAGAGTGAGGAATGAGCCAGGGATCGAACTTAGGGTCCTCCACTTTCCCGCAGAAACACAGAGACCGGGTTGGGCACTCACTTTGCTGGTACTCATGACGACACTTTGGACTGTAAGCATATTATATGTCTTTACTTTGTGTGTGTGTGTGTGTGTGTGTGTGTGTGTGTGTGTGTGTGTGTGTGTGTGTGCGTGTGTTGTGTGTGTGTGTGTGCAGGTGAGTGAGTCAGTGAGTGAGCAAGTGAGTAGTGAGTGAGTGAGTGTGTGTGTTTGTGTGTGGTGTGTGTGTGTGCACGCGCATGTGTGTGAGTGCATGAGTTCATGCTTGTGTACATGCATGTGGATGTGTGAGTGTGTATGAGTATGCATGTGTGCGTGCATGCATGCATGCACGCCTGTGTGTGCCATATATACACCAAAACACAAATATAAAAAAAAAGTGAAATGTATATATATGTACATAACCTTCTAAAAATCTTTGATAAGAGAAAAATCCAATGTTTCCAGTACAATACACACGTCCAGCTCCATCAGAGCAGCTCTCACTAGCACAATTTTGACAGAAAACACTTACTCTCAAAGACAAATCCACAAGAACCTAGACATTAATTAATGCATATTCTCTTGCACTTTCTTACCAGAACCAGGGTACATCCAGACTGGGTGTCTGCCCAGCCTGTTCAGCCTGATACTGATGCTGGTACACCCCTTCCTTCACCCACTTCTGTATGCACTGCAGGTGAAGCATGCAGAAACAGCCTTTGCAGATCCATATCTGAAACAGTAAGTATTCACACACCGGTGAGTCAGAAGAAGAAAGATCACGATGGGGAAAGTGTGCGGGATATGTGTGCTTGTGTGTAGGGCATTAAGTGTATGCTGGATATTCTTTTATTGTTTCGGCTCTTTTGGTTTTAGAGATGCAGTGTCTGAAATCCATGTTTCAAAACAAAAAATGTGCAATTATTGGATTTTCTTTTTTTCTTTTTTTTCTTTTAACAGACAAGATGAATTGTGCAATTTCTCTCTCTCTCTCACGCATGCATGCACAAATACACACACGCAAGCACGTACACACACACCCAATCACCCACACACACACACACAAAAAATACACACACACACAACACACTCACACCAAATATGTTACATATATATGCCTCACAGCATCCTCTCTCTTGATATTGTCGATGCAGATGAGACAAGCTGATGTCCCTGAGCGGAAAGAATGCAAAATATGCTCCTGGGCTTTCGACACATCTCCTCCATCCTCCTCTACATCATCTGTAAACGTAACAGTAGAACACACGTTCTTTTAATTATATTATTTGCATGCCTCTGTATGTGTGTGTGTGCATGTATGACAAGGAACCATTGAAAGGGTTTCGAAAAGGAAGAAACACATAACATACAAAAGCTTTCACTAGTTTCAGTTTCCTTAAATCAAACTCTTTTTCCAACATGTCCCTTTTTTCTTAATAGTGGCAGGACTAAAGAGAAAACAATTATGCCTGTGGCTGTTAATTGTTATAAAAACATAACAGAAGATCACAAAACACTTTTAGTCTGTCTGGGTTTTCTTCCCCCCCACCAGCTTCCAATGCTGGTGTATCCTATTTGTACCACTGACATGTTAAGTAGCTTTCTGTGTGTGTGTGTATGTATAAGTGTGTGTGTGTGTGTGAGAGAGTGAGTGAGTGTGAGTGAGTGTGAGTGAGTGAGTTAGAGTGAGTGAGAGTGTATGTGTGTGTGTGTGTGTGTGTGAGTGTGTGTGTGTGTGTATGTGTGCGTGTCTGCACGCGCATGTTTGTATGTGTGTCCATATGCATGTGTGTCTGTGAGTGAGTGTGTAACTATTGTTAATACCATGCCCTCTTCCTCATTCTCCCCCTCTCTTCAATCTTCATCTCCTCACGACCTTTACTCACCAAAAGATGTCGAGATTTTCAAGTGCTCTACAAACTAACGAAACGAACATTCATGAATACATTTAACAGTTTGTTACATAGCTGTCCCAGGTACACTTTAAATCTTCCTGTAATGCTACATCTAAATTTATGTTCCATGAATATTCCTACCATCAGCATCCTACCTTAACAAACAAAAACTACATGATACATCATACATTAAACAGAACAAATCAGCCATCCACAACTTACCGAAGTTATTGGAGTAGGATTTGAATACATTCTCAAGCACTGTGTCTCCAATGTCGTCCTGCTCTTCATCCGAGTTCTCATCATCTTCAAACTCCTTCAGATGCCTCCTGACAGCTTCCTGATGGCGACTGCTGGCCTCAGCAAACAGATCCTTGCCATTCTCTTTCTCTGGACAGAACAACAGTTAGAACTTCCCAGTTCAAAGATTCATACTAAAAGACCTTTTGTCTTTTATTTTGAGCTATCCTCATTGGATGTTTGTACTGCATGTAATCATGTCACGTATGCATGAAGAATCATTCACATGACAGAAAACGAGTCTCTGCTGTGATCATTCTCTTAGACAATTACCACCACCCATTCTGCCTAAAGTTTTCTCAAGGCAGCAGAGTACATGTATACAATAATAATAATAATAATAATAATAATAATAATAATAATAATGTATGGAATTTATATAGCGCTGAATATAGCCTTTAAAAAATATAGCGCTAAAAAAAAAATTTAATGTATTAGCTCTCCTTGTACGGTACCTACAAAACATGACAATAATAGTTTGGGGGGGTTTCACAAATCACTTCATTAAGGTCCTCCTTAAAATTGAAAACAAGAAAGATGGACTCTTTAACCAGTGGTTAAAACGTTCTGTTTACTTCAAAGTCAAGTCCTTGACCTATCCCAATTTGAGTTCATATCTTGGCGACTCACAACATGGTGAGATCTGTTATTATATCCAATCAACCCAAGTGCCAGAACCCGGCAATGTCTAGTATTCCCTAAATACGAATGCAGAAATCAAACACACACAGTTAAGAGTCTTGTAATACATGCCAGAATTGTGGTGGGTTTGACTTTCAAAAATGACCAATTTGAAATGTATTGCTCGAAGTCAATGGGTCAGCTTGACCTTAAGCAGACCTACCTATCTCACAGAACACAGAGAAGAGACCAACACTATGCACCCTGCCGCAAAGGAATGCACAAGAAGATCCCAAGACTCAAAACTCAAGATAACAGAGACTGAGAAGACAGAGAACCAAGAGTTGTATCACTTTCACAATTTCAGCAGCAAAAGCTACAAACTACAACTTTTAGTTCTACTGATCACACCCTTGTTCTCCTGACCCCATGCAATTCTACTGGTGTTGCTGTATGGTTGCAATCCAAGCTGCCGGCCCATTCCCCCAAACCACATGTCACCCTCCGTCGACGCCTCTCCACTGGCGGTCTTGTCCCAGCTCCCTCGTACCGTCTGGCCCCCTCCTCAGTAAAAGCTGGCTTTCCATGTCAGCAAACTTTACTGTGTGATGTGTTGTTGAGCAATTATTAAAACACAGCTTGTGATATTCTACCGGCTGAGTTACACTCTGAAAATAATGAATGATCAAGTTACAATACACAGGACCTTGTTTTTCTTTTATGTCAGTGTTTTTCTAGTCATTTTTTTTTTTCTTCGTTTTTCTCCTTGCATCGAAGTTGAATACAGTCAAACAATGCAAGTGGAAGTAAGTCGCTTCACAGGAAGATAAAGAAAGGTTAATTTTTCTTACAAATAGTTACTTTCATTGGGACTGCTACTCTTTGAATTTAAGACCGCAGATATCTATACTAAATAATAATCACATTTTCATAGTGTTTTGAAAAAATAATAAACAAGATTGTTACAGTAATCTATTTCTTGTCCTTCCAGATGACAAATTACGGGATGATAAAATCAAAAAGGAAATTACAGACATACTCTGGCCAACTAAGCCAACTATGCTTTGTTAAAATTGAATATTATATTAATAGTAGTTCACATGGCAATCCAGCTTTTTTATTCTTTTTTTGTTTCTTTTTTTGGGGTGGGGAAAAGAGAGAGAGAGAGAGAACTCGGAACTCAATGATTATAATGTAAAGCCTTGCCCTTTACAAGCAGATGAACAAACATAATCGTAATTACAACTTTAAACAAAACATGTTGTATTAATCCAAATCGCTAAACAAAACATGACATTCTGCAATTACAACAATAATTGAAACTCGATATTCCCCCGGGTAAAATTTACAACATTAAGCGTCGTTTTCTAATGATATGCGTGTATGACAAAAGTGCAACTTTGCATCACAATGTTCTGTTTTTCAGAAGACAATTAATAATGAACCATTGAACATACCTGGAGGCTGTGATATTTACTTGGAATCATTTTTCTGCCTCTAAGATCATTGTGACTTGGCACTGAAGCAATTAGATCGTCTGTACTTTACTCTTCACTAAAGTGCAGTCGAAAGTCTGTGTGTTATACGATTGAGTTATATTGCAAGAAACTACAGTTCAAAGACGACATTCCAATTCTCAGTCGTCCAAATCTCTTCTTACAAGTCAAGTGCTTTGATGTACTTAAATATACACTTAGTTCCATTGATTTAGTTGTGTACTGTTAGACACGTTATTAAAATCATGGTTCCCCAAGAGGCTTAAAGAGCCAGTTCTTGTTTAAACAGTCTACAAGTCGTTGCTAATTTCAGATTCTAATTTGCATATCCTAAACCTCCTTGTGTTTCCCAGACGACTCCGAACCCATATTTAACAAATCATTTCTAACTCCACAGGCCCTAGGTGACATAGTTTTGTTTCCTGTAGAATAAGACATATTGTAAGCTGTTTCGTTGATATCTATTGGTATCCATATTAACAAATTCGTAACCAAAATTTGAGTGCACTTTACGAAAGTATTCACCTGTAAAAGGTTGTCTGCATTCCTCGCCATACACAACGTTTCCTGGGTGACTTTGGCTTACCCCCAAAAACCTTTTTAAAGCAGACATATGGTCTCTTTCCACATTAGTTTGATCAGTACTAAACCCCAATCTCAAGGCCTAATCAGAGGCAATCTGACAATCAAACACTTAAAAAAGAGACTAGGCGATGTTTCCCCAAGGACCATAAGCATTCTCAATAATGCTGATACACCTTTCTTCTCATCAGCGAGATCAACATGATATAACGAAAAGGAAAAGCCGGTAGACAAAAAACACCAAAGTACTTATAAGTGTTGACTTTACAGTTTCACGTCACCATAATTCCAGTTTTCACTGTCACAAATACCCCCATTACGAAAGACAACAACATTCGATTTCTCTAAGTGTACTATTAAATCAAGTCGCCCTTGATGTATCATACATTATGCAACTGATTTTAGGCCTATCACACTGTCCAGAGAATAAATCCAACCATCACAAATAGGCAATAATCAACAATTCAACAAAATCTGTGACAGTGCGAATACGGTTTTCCCTTTTCATAACATCGTTGGTAATACATTGAGAATAATGAAAACAAACAGGTGAACAATTTCACCTGTTTAACCATATGGCTCACAGAATACATCAGTCAAGTCACTGCCAAAACGTAACACAGGCTTTAACATTGAATACAACTTTGCAAGCAAAAATTTTCCCCCTCAAACCTTATTATAAGTAACATTCCATACTGGCCCTACATACAAGTCTAAAGCTTTACTAAAATCGATGAAACAACCATAAGTTTGCGATGACAATCAACTGTTTATGATTAAGCAAAAAGAGTAAATATATGGTCAGTGTCCGGTTTTTCCCCTGATCCTGCCTGCTCCCCCCTATTAGCTCGACTTTCCCCGAAACCACTTGGATATTGCGACTTTGTTAAGTATAAAACAGTACAGTTTATCGCAAATGCTGACATAAATACCTCTAGTCTTGTCATTACATATGTATCCCTTTCATCAAGTGAGGGCCTGAATAATTATCTAAAGCTGCCAGGTCATCATGGATACATAACCATGTTAAATAGATAGTTAAAAGCTAAGTAAATAATGCTAGATAACATCACACTGTGCTTAAAAATCACCGTAAAGTCAGAACCATCAAGCGCCAGCTGCCATTCTTCTTTCAACTCTAATTGCTGACAGTTCACCTTCTGTTATAGGCGGTTCTATGCTCACGTTGGTTCTGACTGCATCAAATCATTCTCACTGTATGTTATCAAAACATGCAACCCAGGTCAGTCATCATGGCAATGCAATGTCATTGACAGAAACATTAAACGACATCCCTGAAATGAGAATACCACTCATCTTTCGTTATGTTACACCCGGTAAACGCAGTTACTCAACACACTCTACCTGTATCCTATTTTCTTAGGTTCATGCAATTATTTTCATGATACTTATATTTTTTCTGTTGTGTTCTCTTTCTTAATCTCAAATTGTGTTGTAGTCTTTCATTGTTGTGGTGGATAAAACCCTCTGTCTTCCGCAAATTGGGCTAACTTTGTGTCATAAAAGATCGATCCTCCAATTCATATTTTCATTGAAATAATGTTGTCAGCAAGCTTTTCTGACAGACTTTCTGCCACAGCTTTCCTATCAAACCAAGTTTTCTTTAATCTATACTACAACTACTTCTGTTAACTGACACGCCCACATAGGCAACATTCATTAATTCATTAAGAAAGCATTAATATCGCTGTCAACCTCGGAACAGCAGTATCCATCTTTCAATATATTGCTCTGAATGATCTTATCTACAAAATCAGAAACATCTCTTCCCTTTCCAAATAAGCTTCGTTATATGAATATCTGGCGTTTTGTTTTTTGTTTAGATGGCTCATTATTAGTGAGTTGAAAGAACAACAGCAAATCCTGATTTTGACGCAATCATGCGAAGACTGTAATTATCGCGAACCCACTTGATTAACAATCACTGCTAACAATGAAGTAATCTATAACACTACAGCCATCTAGTGAAATATAATTAAAACTGCCAGGAATCCTGAAGAGTTTCATGCCATTCATAATTTCAAATTATATTCTTCACATAGCGTACCAAAACGTCCAAAAGATAAGGACAAGGTCACTTAATTGTCTACATCTTCTCAAGCATTTCTGATTCTTTTCAACTTCTTAAATTTCACACATGCTAACAAATCATCAACGAACATCAATCTCTACATTCAGTCCACTTCCTGAGTTAATCACCAAATATGATCTTTGGATCACCACACTCATTAATTGCTTCTAAGCAATCGTCCTTCTAATTGTGACACACCTTAAGATGGGCGTCTCATTCATATAGCAGATTCTCAGGTAATATCTCCCACAAAAAACAATCATAACAGTTTCCAGAGCAAATGCGAGTGAATTTTAAAATAATGATATTGTCATTTCAGTGTCAAATCTTCACATATTACACAATTCTTTGTCCCGGACTAAAAGCATCTACACCACCTGAAAGACGCCCTGAGAGCTGTGCAATATCTAACTCCAGACACAAATGCGTAAAGACTTGGAAAAAAGAATTCAAAGACATTTCGCAAAGTTTCAACAAAATGCAAATATCATAGCATGATATAACATAGATGATATTTCCTAAATACGAAACAGACATTCAACATTGAGAGGTTATCAAGGAAAATTGCTATCAACAAAAGGTCATGATTGTGTGGCTCTGGCTGTAGCATCAGTAATCATTTAAATTGCGTCCCTTGAAGGACTTAATTGTACTAGGCGCTGCCTAACCCCTATCTATAGATTGCTCTTGCTGCAAAAACTTTTTTGTGTGATTGCACGATCTCAGAACTACACAGCGGAACACTTGTAGGGCAATGGCCCTCTGTAAGAGGAGGGAATCCTCAACGTCCCTGTCATTACAGGGAACAGTTGAACGCCCAACCCTTGTCATGGACTGCCAGGCACCAGCTTGGCTTTCTACCTCTTTCCTTTATCCCCCCCCACCACTACTACACATCCCCCTTGTGGGTCCTTCACTAAACCGCTGTGCCCCTGCCAAATTCCATGGACTTGACTGAACCGTTTGCTGATGCAGGGAACAAGGCGTCGCACTCTCATCATCACCGTATCCAACACTGGAACCGGTGGCAACGCTTCTCTCGCCATCGTCCCTCATCTGGCACATCCGCAGACTGACATTCTCCGTTGTCACACAAAAGCACACCCAGTGTTTCTTCGGGGAGTCGATGGAACGTCCTTTCTTCTGGGAACAGCTGCTCTTCTGCGTATGACTGATGACTGGCAGGTGAGCGCGTCCTGCACTCTCTGCTTGACCATGGAAGAGGTCGGCTGAAAGCCTAATATAATTATTGTCCATTGACATAGCGGTTTTTGGGGACCTTGTATCTCGATGGACCCTCTGTTGTCGGTCAGGTCCCTCCCACTCTTCCCCAACATTTTTCGGCGCTCTCCCCCCCTGACCTCCAGATGCCATGGTTCCACCCTCATGTGAACCGGATATCAAGGACGAGGACGACAATCGTCATGGTGGACTCTTCCAAGGCTGTTGGATCGCTCAAGTCATGCCTCACTCCAGCGTCCTCTGAGGAAATATCCTGAAGAAGCTGACGTGCCTTTTCCGGCAGCTTATTAAGGCCTGATTCGTCAGTCTCTTTGACACCATAACAGCAGCACATTGGACCCCGTAGTAGACGTTTGCTGTCTTCCACGTCCCTCCAACTGACTTATCCTGTACGATGAACATTGTGCTCTTTCTTTTCCTTCGATGCTTGTTATTCTGACCTACCGTCTGGTCAAGAGACAGGACGAGTTCATCAAGCCATGAACTAGGTATTCGTTTCATGGTGGCGGGTATGTAGTCTTCAATTTTGCATCGGAAGCCAGCTGCATTGCGTCTGATGTGTGCATATCCCAAAGTTGATCAGTTGTTTCTCTATTACGCTCACCGACTGGCAACTTTAGTCGCCAGTCTCTGGACATGTCGTCATTAAAGCCGATTTATTCCAACATCAACCGACAAAGGAAAGCATGAATCCTCAAGTTTCGGAGGCGATGCGTTTACATTTCTCATGGACTCAGGAATGCCAATTCGAGCTGAACTAAGGGGTAGACATGCGGAAATGTCGTACAGGCCTTCACAAACCCACATGTCAGATCCAAAAGGAAAGAGCATACAGACCCCAGCTTTTCACAGTGTGATAGCCCCGCAGAAACAGCGTAAGGATAAAGGAAAGAAAGAGAAAGAGAGAGAGAGACGAGAAGAGAGAGAGAGAGAGAGAGAAAGGACGAAGAGAGAAGAAGAGAGAGAGAAGAGAGAGAGGGAGAGGATGATTCAGATAAACAATAGTTTACTTGTTGTAATTTTGGACCAATCATAGGACCATCATATGGATGCCAATGTTCTTGCGTTTTTTCCCCTCCTTTCTCAGGCAAATCGATTTCTGATATTTGCCCTTGTCTGGACACCAATTTTTTTTTTTTTTAAATTGAATGACATGAGCTTTGCCAGGCATGCAACACATGATAAACTTGTGTATTTGATTTATAATCACATAAACAACAAAATTCTTGATATACGACTCAAAAACATTCCATGTTGTTGTTAACCTAACTAGGCTACACAGTTGTTAGAATAAAATTCTAAATTTTTATAAAGGCAATAACTTCATGAAAACGAGAGTCTTGTTACCAAAGCAGGTGTAAACACTGACAGTTTGTTAAGGGTAGAGGGTGGGTTTGCTTAAACGCAAAGTATCAAGGTGTTTTTATTGTTCGATTTTGTTTTTGTTAATATTCAAACTTCCTGTAACTTTGTCCACAATTTTTAAATATCTTTGTTCATACATACGTTTAGTTGACTGAATTATATTATTAATGCCACTTCAAATTGCTGTCTGCAAGTCCCTGAAATAGGCCTATATGTTTTGTACCTAAACCACAATATTTTAAACTAATAAATAACATGACATGCTACCTGAGCAAAGTCGCTTCATTTCAACTCTTGATAATGTTTAATGAATTTTTTGCCCCAACTTTCTACTTTTGATGTTACTCAAGTATTTACTTTTCATCGTCAAAAGTTTGTTGTTGTGCATGGCCTAACTAAACAATGATAAACCACGCGAACCCATGTGGAACGCATGTAAAGACATCTTGCTCATATTTTAATCCTGATCGCTTTTCAAAAGATAGGCCATTTTTGCTGGTGACACAAGTGACTAAAAAAGTTACAAAAACACTTCCACATGGAACTATGTAAAAAAAAGCACGAGGGCGTATGCCAATTATTCTCGATATAAAAACAATCTAAACAAATATTGAATAAAGATTAAATAAATAACACAAAAATAATGACTTTAATTCTGTTTAGAAAACTTTTGGTGTTTTGTTTGTGGGGGTTTTTAGTTAGTCCCCACCTGCTGATTTATTACCAACATATAGGACTCCTGTCTCAGTTTCTGATTGACAATCAAAATTGAACGATCGGACAATTTTCTAGTATAGCTTGGGCACTATCGTTTTAATCTACCAACTACCAAACCAGGATAACTGTTGCATCAGTAGCCACGTTGAATTAACAAACTTCCTTTTCAATGCTAAAAAACTGAGGCAACATACAAACATAAGACTTTTGCTTCACACATAAATCCAGAGTGAGATCAAAAAACTATCTACGAACCTCCACTTTTAATTACAAATCGCACTGCTCCAATAAATTGTAAAAACTACATGTGCAAACCTTCACTGAGTTTTAAACCGATTCTTCCTTCCTGCTTTTTTTATGGTTGTAACATTTTTTGTGCATCACAACGTATAATTTAAGATCGAGACAGACTCTGCAGTGAAACACAACAAAACTGTCTCGTAATCTTCTCTCATTGTGCTGCCGAGTGCAGGCGTGTCCACATGTGACAGAAGACGAAGACAATCGGGTAATTAATATTATCATATCGAACGATAAACTATACATTAAAAAAAACTAGACAACCACCAAAAGCCAGAACCATTGCTAAAATCAACGTTTGGCCCTTTACTTTTGCTTCACAACCGACCTGGTAGCGAACGCTCTAGCCAGCCCGACATCTTGAATATGTATCACGAAAAGAACCGACTTACCCTTAATTTCATCACAATTAATAAAATTCTTAAAAAAAAAAGTAACTTTATTTTTAAAACTCCTTTTTTCATGCTTTTATAAAATCCTAATACAATACCCAACTTTCTCGAAATTTCAGCAACCGAACACACAAAATGCGATTTTCATAGGGTCGAATTTAAAATACTGCACAAATTTTTGCTTCGGTTTATTCGTAATTTGAATATAAATGTAATTGTTTATTTGTTAGCTTTTTATTTGACTTCGTGGTCCAGAAGCCTTCGAACCCTAACGCGACAAGAACCCCCAAGTTATAAGCACAGATTTTTCACCCAAAAAAAAAAACGTTTCTCAACTTGACATAGACGAAGTGTTGTCCTCTATTTTAGGTTTTTTATAGTCAATCTACGGTATTTAGGAGATTGCTTTGAATGCCTTGTGGGACACACCTGTCCTTTTTTGAGTAACCTAGCGATTAAACTTTGATTTGGCTGTAACGGTTTAGCCATTGCTTATCTCGTCTTAATCGATGCAACATGAGCAACTGAGGACACAACATATACTAACATGTCTATACAAAGGTTCATTAAATTTTTCTATCAAGATAACAATAACAAAGGTGAAATAAGATAAAATTTTCATTTATAAATGTTCTATACTCAAACACTAACAAAGTAAACTTATTTTCTGATCGCTTGTCATCGTGGATTGACAGGATTTATGGTCATGCATTGTCACCATGATAGAAAATGTCAAAGCATGCATAGCAGTTTAATACAATATCAGTTATTAATCACTAAGTAGTAAAGATGAAATGTTCGGAAGGGACCTCATTTTCATACTTCTGTCCCTATCTAAGCCTCATATGTTATCTCTTGTCTTCCTCATTTGATCCTTCAGCCATGTCTGATCATCGTATTCTCTGCGTTGTATCTCGTTCCCTCTCTCTCTCTCTCTCCGCTCCGCTCTTCCTCTGTTTTTCACTGTTTCTCCTTTTTTATCCCCTGCAAGGTTCATGTTGATAAAAAGTTTTTTTTTTTTTCAGTATGTGCTGTAAATGTTGCTGAGCAACCGAATCCTAATTAAGTTACTAACTGAAACTGTTTGCATTTATTTACCTATACATGCCCTAATTTTGCATACACAATGTAACACTCATTTGGCCCTGCTGCTAATTATTTAGTTATCAGTTTTGTCCCTGTGCAAAAATTGTAGCACTAAGCCATTCTCCTCGTCCTCACAAAAGTAAAAATAGACATATTTAATTATATGAAAGTTATTACCACTGTGTTTTTTGTGCTCTTTGCAGGGAATGTAAGTATGAAGACTTTTAGGTTTTGTTGTGTTTTGTTTTTTAATGAAACTACGCTTCGTGATAGTTCATGGTCACAACTTTTGCTGGCGTTCAGACTAATGCCACATTATCATTGTTTGTTATTCAGTTAGTATACTGAGATATTATCATATGATTGATTGATTGATTAATTGATTTGATTATATGATATTATATAAGTAATAGAAGTTAATGCAGTTTAAACCTTGACTCCTCATTGAAGCGCAATATCATAGAAAAAGCAAGAGGGAACTCATAAATGCTTTTTTTTTCTTCTTCTCAGGACTTAAATTTGATACAATTCATACATACTAGACTGATTTTTAAATAGGATTCTATTAGGTGGCATGTGAAAGAAAGTTGAGGGTCTTTGAAACTAATTTGAATAGGTTTTTATTATGTTTTCATATTTAAAATCCAAGTTTTTTTTAGCAATTGATATAGCCGTGTGCTGTATTAAACATTGAAGTTAAAGTAAAGCCATGAGAAGTCTGTCAAATAAAGTTTCTCGTCAAAAGAAGACTTCATGTTGTTTAATTTTCTTAAAGAAACAAAGCACAAATTAATCAAATGACATGAATTTGCAGTCAAAAGAAGAACTTATTAAATGTTCAAAAAGAAATAAAACACAAACAAAATGAACTAGTTTTAACTCAATTTCTCGGACAAGGGATACCTTCAATTTATATTCAGATATTGCAGTTTGTTCTAATCAGGAAGACAGAGGTAAAGTCAACTTTTGGTGAGAAGATCACAGTGAACACTGCAGAAAACCATTCTTTTTTTTCTGTCATTTGTTAAATTAGTTATGAAACTTTATTTTGATAAAATTTCTTAACTGTAGAGGTGACACAGAACTTTTTAAACATTTGAATTCCTTTTTTTTTTTTTTCTCATTCTGATTTTCAATTGCATGCAGGAAGCGCCAGGCTGCAGAACAACGTATTCAGAACTACTACAAGCAGTTAACCGATGGCTGTGGAAACTCTGACTGTGATAATCCAAGCTGTGCATCTTGCCCCAACTTCTCCTTCAAGTCCATAGACCGCAACAGACTTGCTGTACAGGCTGTCCAACTCTTACGTGAGCATGCTAGGCTGTGTGATGGCATTCCAGAAAAGTACGCCAAGTTTCCTGTGCAAGAGACCGGGGATTCCCATTCAGTGGCTTCACACAATGAATGTGCCAGCACTAGCAGCAGTGCTGCTCAGGAGGCCAGTGGCAGCAGTGTGTCTGGCAGCGGAGGAGCGAAAGCCAAGCAGGCGCACAGTTGTATGTCCCCATCTAGCTCTAGCACAGGGCTGGGCAAAAGGACAGGTAAACTTTCTGTGTACACTTTGAGGTCCTTCTTTCTTTGTATTGTATTGGGGGTTAGAACTATTGCATGTTTTTATAATATCACATTATGTGTTTGCTTTTTAGAACATTAGTAAAATCTTTTAAAATGCTACTGTTGTCATAATTTTCATTTTTATATCAATATATTATATGGCTTGCCTAATGTTCGGATTGTATTCATGAAAATTAGCTTCCAGGGACCATGTACGGTTTTGAGATTTAGCTTACCTGTCATTCTGATTATATAAATTATACTCATTTCCAAAAACATGAATACATATATATCAATGTGTTGATGTTCTTAAACACTATATTGTGTATTCTTATACATGAAAGTAAAAATCACAAAGATTTGTACTTGTATCTGTGATTTTTTTGTGTTTTTGTTTTTGTTTTGTTTGTTCATTTGTTTTTGTTTTTGGGGGTTCTTTTGTTTTGTTATTGTTTGAGTTTATGGTCAGAGTTAAAGAGCATTCACTATTTTGCTCTGAGTGTGGGAGTGGGGCAGTGTCTCCTCTTTATCCTTTTTTATTTCAAAAAATTACTCCAGCCACCTATTGCAATGTAATTTGTATCGATGTGTTTTTATTGCTTGTTTAAATGTCCAGAAAATGTGTTTCTATAATTATTCATTTGTGCAAGTTTGTAATAATGTATCTAACATGAGGTACATTATTATTAATTGGGGAAAAAGCTATTGTGAGCTTAACAAAGAAACAGTTGAGTTGTACCCATGTGAACTCCTTCTGTAGCTTACTTTATCATTCTGATCATTTTCCTTCCCATTTTTTGGTCACTTTTTCATAAAATACTAGGCAGACAAAATAGAATAGAGGCCTAAGATAGAACTGGACATCTACAGCTGTTGGTATGATCGTTGTCCTAAACCCTTTTTTCTTTTTTTATTAAGCCATGAGCAGTGAGCTTTTGACAAAATGAAATGACTTGAATGATAGCTTAATTATTTTGTTCTCCATGTATACATTTGTTTTTGTCGTTCTTTTTTGTGCAGTGGAGGAAATCAGCTACTTAGATGAAGAAAAGATCAGATCTTTAATCAAAGAAGGTCAGTCCAGTGGCAGTTGGCATCGCCTGATTCGCACCATTGGTTCAGTATTCAGCAATCCAGAATCCCTGATGCAGAGTTTTCTTCTCAACCCTGTCCATTCCAAAATGGAACCAGATCCTGATAAAGATGTTGATGACACTGAAGCAGAAACCATGCATATAGACCATTTACCTGTTCAGGAGTCTGGTAGCAGTGGTGGTGCACCTTCGACTTCTGCTGATGATTTATCCAAAGGAGATGTGACCGCACTGGAAGGTTCTCAGTGCACTGTGGACATTGATTCATTACATCGAGCCTACGAACAGCTGCTCTCTCTACCTGACGTCCCTTTTCAAGGTGCGCTGATCAACGCTTTGATAACTCTTTCGAGGGAACTGCAGATGGATTTCAAATACCGTCACAGAGTGGAAAAGGATCCGAATCTTATAAACATGTTTGTGATAATTATGGAATTTCCCCACCTACACAGTCCAGAGTACTTGGAGGCTGCTTTTCCTGCTTTCTGCAAGGCTCTGGGTTTGATGCCTCTCAGTGCCCAAGCCAAGCTGGTTAAAGTGTGGGCGTCCTTTGGTGCCCAGCGACTCACCGAGATGTTGCACATGCTGCAGCAACTGATCACCGTGCGCATCATTAACAATGAAGGACGTTGGGGTCGCAGCTTCAATCTTAATGATGACGAGGCGATCAGTGGCTCTTGCAGTGTGATGAAAATAGTGTACTTTGCCAGTTTGTATGGTGGTGTTCATGACAGTTCTGAACTTTTACGTGAAGAAAAGCTTAGCAATGAAGCAGATGCTCAAAACATAGCCATGGAAGGTGCCATTGGAATGGAACCTAAGGAGCAGTCACAACCCAAAGAAGATCCTCTAGCTCTTGAACTCAAAATGTCACCTATCAATGTGCGGAAACCTCTGATCCCACCGGAAGAGTTTGTCAATGAGCCATTGAATGAGCACATTGAATCAGCACAGACTATGAATACTACAGAGCAAAGGCAGAGGGCAAGTTCTCTTTCATGCTTCACAGTTTTGTTCTGAACACAGCTTCAAAGCACATGCAGATGTACTTTGACAACCGCATTCGCATGTTACAAGAGAGACGCACATCATTGCTACAGACACTTATGCATGGGGGTCCGCCTATGCCTTACCTGCGCCTGCGAGTTCGACGAGACCATGTGGTTGATGATGCACTTGTGAACGTAAGTGTCCATTTTTCACTTTGTAGGAATCTGCATAGTTTATCTGTACAGGGGTTATAAATCCATACATTTTCAAAAGCCTTTTTTTTGCCTACCCAGAATTATTTCAACAAATACTACAAATCTCTAAGCAGTGTGAAGTAAGCACGTTTATCATGTTATGATCTGTAATATATCACATGAGCTATATTATACTATATAATATATAAAATCAAAAATATGTTTTGTGAAGATTGTGGCTGTGTGTTTATATACATTATAAAGAATCTTGGCCATGGACAAATAAATTGTTAACAAAGAGATATACAAATCGTATCACTAATAAGTAGTGTCCTGGTGTTGCTGTGCTGATGGTACTTGTCCATACTGTAAACATCATGTAAGCTAAAAATTAATTTTGTAACTCTAGGGGGAAAACCCAACAGAGAATTGAAGTCATGGTCTAGTGGTAAGCGAGGGCATGGGTTTGAATGTCTGCTGATGTGCAGACCTGTTTAAGGGATTTTTGTTCCCTTGAGTTCATAGTGGCACCAGCTGTCAACTGCACTCCCTGAACATCCTTTGAATGAGAGAATAAACTTAGGTCCCATGTGCAAACACACCACAGCATCACACAAATCCAGCACTTATAACTCAGTCAAGGGGCTAGTTTTAGCTTCAGCACTTATAACTCGGTCAAGGGCCCAGTGCTAAAACTAGCCCCTTTCTTTTACCAAGTCTAAGTTCCTGTCAGTTTCTGTTATAATTAGCACCAGCTGGGATGGAATAGATAGCAGCTGAGAGGAGCTGAAAGTGAAAGTGGGAGAAACTGACAGCGCTCAGTGTGTACACACAGTGCATCTGATCTTGTACACACTTTAAAAACCCTGGCCACATTTTGAAGAAGATATGGCTGGTGGCATGGGTGACATGTTGAACATATCAGACATGTATGCTCTCTCCAGCCAGTTGAAGAGAGATGGATTGCTCTAGGTAACGGGTTCCACTTGACTTACCCTCGTCACTCTGCCTGAAAAAATGCAGTTCATTGCCCTGACAACTTCCCAGGGATTGAAAGGAAAGTCAACTAGAAACACTTTAAATAGATAGGAAGTAGCTGATAGGAAGGATCAGGACATTTCCTAGTACTTAGAAAAAAATCAGGCAAGCTAGCATTCTAAAGTATCATGGTAAATTGTGTAAAGTTTTTGTGATCATGCTCAGATTTCTTATTCTTTTGTATCCTTTCTTTCTGTACAGGTTTTTAGGCCCCATAAAGGATCTTATTGATTCAGTCAGTTGTTATTAATTGTAGGTTTGAAACTAAGGAATTTATCTCTTGAGACAAGTTTGGCTCTTAGTTCTTTGCTTAGTTGGTTTTGTTGGGTTTGGCCTTTTGGGCAGAGTTTTTGTTACTTAGTTGCTTTGTGTTCACTGTTTTGTTTGTTTGTTTGTTTTTGTTTTTGTTTGTTGTTGTTTTTCAGGTGGTGTTGAATCTTTGCTTTTGTCTGTTTCTGTTTTATTTGTTGTTTTGTGGGTTTTGTATGGGTTTTTTTTGTTTTGTTTGTTTTGGAGGGGTTGTTTTTGTTTGTTTGGTGTTTTATTTATTTTCACAGTGTTTGGGGTGTTTGTTTTTTGTTGTGTTTTTTTGGTTGGCTTGTGTAAGTTGTGTGTGTGTGTGTTTTTAGCGGAGGGGAGTTGTGTGATGTATAAAACTATCATCTCTTGCTTTCTTTTTATCTATAAATTTCCTTATCTGGAAATGTTTCATGTGTGCTTGTGATTTGGTTTGAGTTTAACTTATACTGTTATTGGGTACCCGCCTCTAAACAGACTCAATTATTGTGTATTAACTATTATGAAGAAGAGGAAACATTTGTACTATGTGACTATAGTCATTGTATGGTGTGAAAGGGGAAGATATTTAAGATTCATGTACTGTATTGGCATTATATCATATATGCCAATGCTGTGACACTGACAGTATACAAAGTTTGCAAAGCAAATATAAATTAGTGCCTCTTAAATTCAAAATAATTTCTCTGCTTAGAGTTAGAGAGTGGTAGTATTCTGTGTGTGCCTTTTGCTTGTTTGTTGTTGGTTTGTTTGTTGTTCTAACTTTATAAGGAACATAAAATTCTGTCTTAGCTGAATGATAAAAATTATTTGTCTTCCTGCAGTTAGCATAAAATTTTCAGAAAGAGGAAAAAGAAACAGTGCATGCAATTCATGACCAGATTAATTGAGGAAAAACCCAAGAAACTAGCAGTCACTGTAAACAAACCAAACCAAATCAAACAACGAAAAAAACAAAGGAACTGGAAGCAGTTTTAAGTTTATAACTGAAAAGATCTAAGAATGAGATTCAGAGCAACACAGATTGAGATAAATAGTGAGTTTAACATAAATTGGAAATTAAATGTGGATCTGTACATACTATACTGACATTAATACTATGTCTCAGTAATGCCTTATCACTACTGCATATTTCCCTTACATCCATACACGCGTGGACACTCGCACACAAACACATGCATGCATGCACGTGTGCACATTCTCATGCACACACAGACACACACGCACAGAAAAAGCAAACCAGCAACACACCTGTTAGTATACTATAATGTGATGTGATGCTAAAGACAAGCGTGTGTTTGGCTGCAGCTGGAGATGATGGCCCTGGAGAACCCGGCTGACCTGAAGAAGCAGCTCTTTGTGGAGTTTGATGGGGAGCAAGGGCTGGACGAGGGGGGCGTCTCCAAAGAGTTTTTCCAGCTCATTGTGGAAGAGCTGTTTAACCCAGATATTGGTGAGGAAGCTGTCTTGTTCATTTTTATTAGTTTGATTAATGAAGACATCATGTTACATGTGTGTGAATGTTGAACTTCATATTCCAAAGCTAAGGGGGGGGGGGGGGGGCATCTATGTCTTTGATTCTATCATCCCTGATTGAATCACCAGTCATAATAGCTTTGGTTCGGTTTTTTTTTTGGGGGGGTGGGGGGTTCTTTGGGGTTTTTTGTTTTGAATTAACATGTTGGACTGGAAAAAAAATTATATATACATGGGTCATCATCATTAGCCATTACACCCAGCGGTGTGTAGGGCAGCAACAAAGCGCTTCCACTCCTGCCTATTCTGGGCCAACCTAGTCACTGATCCCCAAGAGTGCTGCATGGCCTTCATCTCACTTTCTACAGTTCTTCTTCACGTTGCTTTTGGTCTTCCTTTCTTTCTCCTTCCTTCTGGGGTCCAGTGCAATGCTGTTCTTGTGATTGACTGTGGGTCTCTTCAGAGGATGTGCCCAATCCACTTCCACCGTCGTCTGGTGATGATGGTTCCCATGTCTTCTTGCCTGCATCTCCGTAGTAGGTCTTCATTGGAGATCTTCTCTGGCCAAAAGATCCGGAGAATTCTTCGCAGGCATATGGTGTGGAAAGGATCGGAGTTTGGAAAGGACCCCCTTTCCCGTCACCCCAGCACTCAGAACCGCAGGAGTGTAGACACAACACAGTTTGGGTATAGCTTCACTGGTGTTGGTGCTGTACTGATTGATCCCCAGATTTTGGTCATTCCCTAAACACATTCCCTGGCCTTGCCCAGTCTTTTGTGGATGTTTTTTTTGGCCGCCCTCTGGTTTGATGATGTGCCAAAGGGTAGTGACTTGTCTTTTGGCGCAGTCAGTTCCATTCATTTTCACGGGGGCTGGTGTTTTTCAAAATTGAGCGACTTGTCTCTGTTTTTTTGTGCTAATACGAAGCCCCTTTCTGTCCAAATTTTTTGGAGTCGCTGGTCTTCTCCTGGATATGTGGTTGTGGGGGACAGCAGTGCCAGGTCATCCGCAAAGTAAAGTTCGCTAGTGTTAGAACAGGCTCCAGCAAATCCTCTTGGGGTGTTTTCTGTCGTCTTCCTCATCCCCCAAATAAATGGCCAGTTGAAGAGAACTGTGACATCATACATCCTTGTCTTACTCAGCTTGACTTCGAAGACGTGTTGCAGCCACAGAGCATCTAAAGTTGTCATAGAAGCTTTTGATAAGGTGTCCAGTTTCGAGGGGATGCCATAGGTCGAAGGATACTCCAAAGGCTTCTCTGTGTATCTTCAAATCCCTTTTCGAAGTCCAAAAAATTCACATACATTTTGCCTTTGCCACTCGTGCACGTTCAGAGTTTTGAGCGTGAATATCGGGTCTATACATCCTCTTTGTTTCCCTAACCCTGCTTTTCCCCTTCCAAAAACAGTCCACACGTCTGATATTCTTTGAGATGCCCTTTGGGCCAATTTTTCTTGGCACAGACAAAAGTGTTTCCCCCTCCGTTGTTGCGTCGTCGGGGTTCCTTTTTTGGGGATTTTGACTACACTCCCTTGGCCCAATCTCAGGTACTTTCTTGTTCTTCCATGCGCTGTGAACGTGGTGCATGTCACTGCTATTTCAAAATCTCCCTTAAACATTGGGGCACCAGGTTTCCTGCCGGTGACTTGCCGTTCTTGGGGTCTTGAGGGCAGCCACATCTCCCCTTTGTTGGGGGGTTGAGTCAATGTCAAAGTCTTTTGTACTTCGGATGTCGGCTGTCTCGTCAGGTGGTGGTCGGTTAAAAAACTTCCTGGAAGTGTTCACCCATCTTTCTTTTTGCTCTTTCTCTGTTTCAAAAGTTTCCTTGTCTGTCCCTGATTGGCCCCCGCGCCCCTTAAAATTTTTTGCATACTTTCTTGGTGATCTTGTAGACTCTTCCCCTTTTCTCCTTGGGCCCCCGCCCTCTTCTGCCTCGGCTGCCAGTGGGCCATGCTTCTCTCTTTTTTTACGGCGTGCGGCTCTTCACTTTCCTGGTGCCTCTCTGTACAAAATCTTCCTGCCTCTCTCGTACCGTGGGGCTTTACTTGCAAAGTTCTTTTTGGTCCCCTCTTTTTCTTTGATGGGATCGAGGGCTCTTGTTGGGTCCAGTCATTGTTGGTCTTCTTTTTTTTGATGGGCCATGTTGCCTTTCTGCCTCAGTGTACAGTTTACAGATCGCTTCCTTCGTATCTATGTCATCTGTTCGTTGTTCTGCGGATGTGGAATCTGTCCTCAATCGTTTTACGAATGCGACTTCACGTTGGGGTCTCTCAAAAAACGGGTATCAAAACGCGCTTTGGGGGTTGGGCTTGTGTTCTTCTTCAGTTTTACTGGATGTGTCTTTCACCAGGTGATGATCGCTCCCCACATCCGCACTTGCTTGGGTTTTCACATCCGAAGAATCTTCTCCACTTACCATTGATCATCAATGGTCAAACGGTTCATACTCTCCCATTCGGCGATGCCCAGGCAGCTTGTGGTGTCCCGGGGCGTGAAAAGGGGCCCTCCTAACAAATTTTCAGGGCAGAACTCCACAAGTCCTCCCCGTTTTCTTTTGTTCCCCACCCCGGTTTTCCCATGCTCTCTCAATCGGGGTTTTCCCCCCCTTCCGACCTTGGGGATTTAGGTCCCCCAGATGACAATGGGTCATGGCGTGGGGGTTTTTCTGTCTCTTCTGCAGCTGTGGGAGAAATCTTTGCTCCACGTTGCTGTTTTTGGGTTTGGGGCGTAGCACTGTGATGGTATGTTGATTCCTTCCCCTTCATTTCTGCACTAAGTCCTCTGTTGATGGCTTCCACTCATAAGGGACGCTCAAGCCTTTCTTGAGGATGAGAACTCCCTCGTGGTGTGGTCGTCACTCTCCCCAATAAGGACGGTTTTCCATGGGGGTTCTCATTCTTTCCCGATCCCTCCCCTCTATCTGCTTAATCCAAAGGCATGGGGTTGAATCTTCTCATCTCAATTTACCTGTGCCAGCTTGCCCTCTCATACATCGTCCTCACTTCCCAAAGTCCCAGTCTGATCTTAGTTTTGGTGGGGTTTTAGGTCTTCCCTTATCCTGCTGGGACTTCCTTCGTTTGGCCACGCATTTATACGAGTCTCACTGGACCCCGGGGGTCCTTCGCACCAAAAGTATAATTTTTTCTCGTTCGTTTCTGAACTGTCTTTTTTCGGGGCAGGGGGTTTGCCCTGTGCCCAACCCCCAACCTGGAGGAAGGGTTCCATCTTAGTCGCCTCTTACGACATGCCTGGTTGGAGGGCAGGGATCCTATTCTTGCAATGCTCGCTTTGTAAGCATACCCCGGGAGTCCCACGGGGGTATATACATGGGTAAACAATTTTTATTTGCATTTCTAATGCATGTTTTGTAATTCAAGGCTTTAAAATGTGTTTTTTTAAAACCCTACCTGCAGGTATGTTCACGTTCAACGAGGAAACGAGGCAGTTCTGGTTCAACCCCCTGTCCTTCGAGACAGAGAGTCAGTTCACGCTGATCGGCATTGTGCTGGGCCTGGCCATCTACAACAGCTGCATCCTGGATGTGCGACTGCCCATGGTGGTGTACCGCAAGCTCTTGGGCAAGAAAGGGGTTTTCCAGGACCTGTTGGATGTAGATCCGGTGAGGTTTTTAAAAAAAAGTCATATGTTGTAAGTTTTTGCTTTTAAAAAAGTGCTCTTTTCATGTTTGGTTGGCTCACATGATGTGCTACCTTTCTGTTCTTTAGAAATATGTATTAAAAAAAGAAAAACGAAGAAGAAAAAAGGTGGGGGGTGGGGTCTTGGCTAGAGCTCTGAGGTTTGCCAATGGTGAGATTTTGTATATGCCACCGTTAACCTAAAACATTGTGATGGTTTGATTCTAATCATTGCTATATTAACCCTAGTAGCGCTAAATAAACAGCAACAAGCCTCACTTCTATTGGCTGAATTAACATTGGCTAGCATTGTTTTGGAGCATGGTGGGCTCAAACAACCCTTGATATTGATATATAAAACTGAATTAAATGTGTTAAGCTATAGATCACTGGAAAGAAGAGATAATATGCTTTTAAATGAGTATAATTTTATAATAGTGTGTAGTGTTTATGATTATGTAAAAAAAAATCCAAAAAAAAAAATCATGTTCGCACTAACCGATCACTGTTCCACTGTCAGGGCCCCGGATCGATTTAACACGATAAGCAAAGTTCTTGCGGTGCATAAATGTCATATTAGGTAAACACTATTTCTTGACATTAGTTTTAAAAAAATAAGGAGTTTGTATCGCTTTAATCGGTCACCAAATACTCGAAAAGTTCAGCGACAGGATCGACGCCATCGCGACCGTCATGGCGGGAAAGTGCGAAGTGGGGGCTTTCTATGACAAAAATACAAAGATCGCTTGATTTCATGTGATGCAAAGTACTCAGCAGCATAGCGATTTGACTCAACAACAGTTTATTTCGAAGCCTCGTTCGTCAAAATAAAGTAAAACAATCTTTACGCAAAAATCGCCGGTAGCGAAAAAGTCCATCAGAAAAACTAGCACCGCCGTTCAGCCCGATGCGATCATTTTCCCCATTTTTTTCAAAATTTTTCCAAAACCCTTACCCATCTCTCCTCTTTGTTTATTTCAACCAAATCCACCTTAAAACTCCTCCTCGCTGTCAATTTGTAAAAAAAGCTCAAAAACCTTGAAAAATTTCAGTGAAAACCGGGCCGCCATTTTTGTTGAAGACGTCTGGGCTGGTCCAAAAAAAAAAAAAAATACACCTTAACCAATAATTCTTCGTTGCTTGGGGTTGTGAAAAAACCCCTTCACCCCTTTCTGCGGCCTACAAGGGCCTTAACTTCTTGGCGACCTTTAAAAGGGAAAGTAAGCTTTCAACTATCTTAGTGGTGTTTTTCTGACTTTTTTGATTGAAGCGAGAAAAACCCTTTTTGACAAAAACAAATCGATCGAAAATCAACTGGGTCGATGCGCGCTTTGAATTCGCTCAAAAATTGGGAAATTACGGGGTTTTTTGTTTTGGCAAGGGTTCCACTTGTTAATTTTGTAATTGATTGCTTTTTGGGGATTTTTGTTAGGACGCTCAAACTGTAAGTTAACAGCTTCGCAATGTCGGCGATCGTTGGCAAAAAAAAGGGCGACCTTTGGAATTTTTTCATGTTTCGTGCACATTCATAAAAAAAAAAAAAAAACCAAAACAGTGGGGTTAAAACTTTTTTCCTGTAATTGTTTCAAATTTTTTATTTTTTTTTTTTTATCAAAACCATGCTCATTCCAAAGCTATTGCAACACTAACGTGACACATACAAACCGATCAAGGGCCCTTTTGTGTGTTTATGCATTTTTAATTTTTAAAAAAAAAACAACAACCACAAAGCAAATAGCAGTTTCTTTTTTCATTTCTGCATTTGCTTTTTTTATTTCTTAAAACCCATTAAACCTTTGTGGAGTTATTGCATGAAAAATACACCCCCCCACTCAGGGGCCATCCACCCCCTTTTTCTTGCCCCAAAACAGGAATAACAAATGATTTTTTCTGTGCCCACAAAGGGTTAACCTGTTTTGACAGTCGTAAATTGCATTGATGCGACCAAAATGGGTGGGGTTTTTTTTAAAGTTTTCTTGGCTTACACTCCCGTGGGGGCCAGGGTGAAATACAACTGTTTCAAGCCCACCCTTGAGGTAGCTGCATTCCAACTTCAGGGAAAGAATCTACACTACACATAGCATTGTTTTTTTTTGGGTTTGTTTTTCTTATTTTGTCCCCTCTTTTTTGTTCATTTTACTTTTCCCAAATTTTTTAAAAGGCAGAAGGGTTTGAACATTTTCCAAGAATAGTCCCCCATCCAATGAACATTCGGGGGGGGTACTGATTCTGTGTGGGGGTAAAAGGGGAAAGTAACCTTTTATTTTTTTCATCCGTTTTTTATTGGCATCGCTACCTACTTTTTAAAAGGGGAAAGGATGTAACTTTTGGGCCAAAGAGCTCATCCACTGTAAAATTCGGGGGATATCTGCAGTTCTTGTGGAGGACATGAATATATTCATAATGTATTCGGAAGTCCGATGTTTTAAAAAAGCCTTTTTTACATGGGAACTTTTAGTAATTATACTTCATTCCAATACTTTTCAAGCTAGAAGTTTGGGGTCATTAAAAACCCTCACTTTCATTGAATTGTGTCACAAATGTCCCAAACAATAACACAAATAAAAATAAAACACGCCCGATATTTAGGCATTAAATACTACAATGCTTTGGGTTTTCATGCACTTTTTCCCCCTGCTGTTCAGCTTTGCACAAAAATGTTGGGGTTTTTTTATTTGGAAGATTTCTTTTTGCCGGGAAGGTGAGGGCATCAATAGGAAATGGGGGTTTTTGTTGACAGACACTGGGCCCAACAGTTGCAGCAGCTCTGGATCATGCAGGGACGTATGGAGGGGCGTCTACATGCAACCTTCCGCACGGCTTTTCAAGACATCTTTGGGAAAGACGTGCAGCACAACCGAAGGAGGGAGGTGCAGACACCCCGTCACGCAAGCAACAAACGGTCATACGCTTCTGGGGGTTTGGGATTTTATTGTCATGTCGGTTTCGGTACAAATACTGGGTTTTTTTTTTAAATGGGCCCGAAGGTTTGTGATAATTTGGGGTTTTTTGTGTTTTTTTTTTGTTAAGGATTCTGCTATTGTCTTCCTACTGTTAGAAGAAGTCAGATACTCCACATCCTTTTTTATCCAATTGTATAGAATAATTCATGTTTTGGGCTAACAGATTAATTTTAAACAAAGGAAAACATATTTAGATGTACACAGGGGATGGGGAAAACTCATATGAAATTTACTCTTCTTGTTTTAGGAATTGTGGACTTTTACCTTTTTTTTTTTTTTCCGAAAAATCTACGACACCCCTTTTCCCTGCTTCAAGAAAAAGGGTTTTTTGATTTTAAACCCAAAGAAATCCCTGAATATCTCTTCCCTCCTGAAGAATAAGACGCTGGTGTGCGGTTGCAAGGTAGGCTGCTGTATGAGTGAAAAGAAAGGGGGTAAAGCACATTACACACACACAAATCACGCACACTCACAACCAAACAGGGATGCATGCATGACACACAGTTTTTAAATAACCAGAAAAAGTACTGCGAAAGCCCGTTTTTTGGGTATGGGTTACAGATTTCTGACCCTTTGTTGTATTTGGGTTGTGGGGGGGGGGGGGGGGGGGGGGGGGGGGGGGGGGGGGGGGGGGGGGGGGGGGGGGGGGGGGGGGGGGGGGGGGGGGGGGGGGGGGGGGGGGGGGGGGGGGGGGGGGGGGGGGGGGGGGGGGGGGGGGGGGGGGGGGGGGGGGGGGGAGGACCCGAGGGTAAAGGGGGGGGGGGGGGTGGGGGGGGGGGGGGGGGGGGGGGGTGGGGGAGGGGGGGGGGTGGGGGGGGGGGGGGGGGGGGGGGGGGGGGGGGGGGGGGGGGGGGGGGGGGGGGGGGGGGGGGGGGGGGGGTGGGGGGGGGGGGGGGGGGGGGGGTGGGGGGGGGGGGGGGGGGGGGGGGGGGGGGGGGTTTTGGGTTTTTTTTTTTTTTCCCCATAAGGGTCCAAGTTCATCAAGTGAATTTGCATTGACTTTTTATTTCCCACCATGAAGGTAGCCACATTTCAACTTAAAGGGATGAACGGTATAAAGTGTTTATTTGCCCCCAAAGGACCACATTTCAACTTCAGGGATATATATAAATTTGAACATAATAAAAAAACACACTTTTCTTTTTTTTTTTTTTCCTTTAATACCTAAAAAAATTTTTTTTTTTGACGGATTTTGTTTTTGGGAAACAGTCGACGGAAAATTTTTTGAAGCACAAACCATCAAGTAATATCCCCGGTGGTTCTGTGGAAAGTGGTACAAAATGATATTAGAATCGAGTCATGAATTTTATGGGTTTGATTTTAAGCAGGATTGTCTGCTTGTTATGTAACTGTGTTGTTTCATAAAAGTTTTTTTTCATGTCCATAGGAAATCATTGTTTTGACAGCTGTATTACTTGAAGCACACTGTTTCAGCCTAAACTATAAGACAATATTCATATCACTACAGCTGCCACAGCTTTAACTGCTTGTTAAAGAACTGAATCAGCCAAATCCATCACAGTGGGCATACATGTATGTTGAATTTATAAAAATCCGTAATGGGTAGTTTTTCCAAGTGTGTCACACAGATTATATGAGAATTGCCATATCATCAGTAAAGAAAAGTGTTTCGCGAGATGAAGTAGAAATGGAAATGATTGATATTTTTATGCAGAATTTTAGATTACTTCAAACAGTTCTTATGGATAAGATCTTGAGAGGTCATTCTGATACTTTACCCAGACTATAAACAAAGGCCCCATGTGCGAACGCATGCAGAACATCTTGCGCACATGTTAAATCCTGTTCCGCTGTTTGAAAGAGTAGGCCATTGTGTTCTGGTGGGAACAGATGACCAAATTTTTTTAAACCGCATGCACACGCATAATTTTTTTTTTTAAGCGCTTTGATTTGTTACTTTACAGGATTCAGCGCTATATAAATTCCATACATTATTATTATTATTAAAAGGCTGTGTGTGCCAGAACAGGTCAGCTCTCATTCAGAGGTGTCTGTTGACAGGAACTTTTGGGAAGTGGTGCACGAATTCAGCGATGAAGACAAGAAGCGTCTGCTGCAGTTCACCACTGGCTGTGACCGTGTTCCTGTGGGCGGGCTCTCCAAACTCAAGTTCATCATATCACGCAACGGCCCTGACTCAGAGAAGTGAGTAGTCTGATGAGAGAGTGGGTCTGTTTCAATGTTTAGCACACAGAAAATGCCTGCTCAGAAGCTGGGACATCATCTGTATGATTAGGTCTGGTATGTGAATAATTTCCTACCTTATGTAATCCATTGTTGTCCAGACTAAACACAGGATATAGATCCCGTTTTTAGCTGGGCTAAGAACATTCTTATTGCAAAAATTTTGATCATTTACTTAGACGTTTTATCAAACTTGGCATTGTACAAGTTTGCACACAAAAAAACGAAAAAGAAAGTGGATTTTGTTGACTTTGGTCAAGCTAAGGGTATGTAAAGGGAGGAGAAATTTTGATAAGCATGAAGGTTTTATTCAAAACTGCATCTAGTTTCTTCTAACACATGCTCGCATGTGCATGCGAGTGCACACACACACACACATTATCTATTGGTATGTGAATTTGTCAATTGTTAATTTAAACTTATATCGGCAAAAAATGTGGAAATTTGTGTGTGCATGGTTGTACATGTGCCAGATTTGTGTAGAACTGGCAAGGACCAACACACATAGTATTGACTGAACTTCATGAAATGAAAAAATGATAGCAATGCCTGCAGAAAGAGGGCACTGATCCCAGCGTGCTGTGTGATTGCAGACTTCCCACCTCCCATACCTGCTTCAACGTGTTACTGCTGCCAGACTACTCCTCGAAAGACAAGCTGAAGGAGCGACTGCTCAAAGCTATCATGTATGCCAAAGGCTTCGGCATGCTGTAACAGGCGCCACTTTTCCCCCTACCAGCCAGGTTTCTGAGACAACAGTTATCAAGTCGCTTATGAACATTTATGTTGTTGTTGTCTCTGTTGTTGATGTGGTTTTAAGAATGGACTTTTTCTAAACCCTGATGAAGGCATAATTATGTGTGGAAATGAGAAAGTGTTTTATTAGAAGCTGACTTTGTACATTGAGTAAACATGCGTGGATGTGAGGAGGATGCATGGTCTTTGAAGTGCTGACATGAAAGTTAACATGCCTGGGTTTCTCTTCATGAGGAGTATGGTCTGGGAAGACTATGTGCAAGTCATAGTTATTCCCCTTCTGCTGAAGTTTGAATGCCATGTGTCATATTTGTTACAAACATAGGCCAATGTTTCGTCCTGACATGTCATGTGTGTCATTCATTGCCCAGTTGAGATTCCCCCTCCCCCAGTTTTTGTAGTATCCCTGTGTGTGTTATCACTAGGTTGTTTGATATGTTTTAAATAAGTTCTTTATTTTGGTGAATAGGCAATACAGAGCATGTCGCTGTCTTCTCTTTAGATGAGAGAACTTACGAAAAGGAGAAAATATCTTTGAAAACAAACCTACTATGGTGAGGGCTCTCTTACCATCATGATTTTTTAATACTTTGCTGAAAGAAATCTGTTTGGGCGTTTGGAATGAGGCTTCATTCGGGTTCAGGATTCACACCAGCATTCCTGATGGGACAAAAGGGAATATCTGTGCCCATAAAATAGTGACGGCGGTATAGCTCAGCGGCCACTATGTAGGAATCCTGATCTGAAGTGATCCGGGGTGGGGGGGGCAGGTCAAGTCCCAGTTGAGCTGTTCATCTGAGGGGATGATGATATCAAAATGGTGGAATCACCTGTGCCTGTGTATAGTTTATTGAACGCTGGGCCTTTTGATAATTCATTAGCCCCATAACAGCATTCTCTGTAATATGCATGGGTGATGATGTTGGTAGCACAATTCATTGGAGTATGACTAATCATCACCTGTGGCTCATTTAAAATCTTCAGGCATGTTGTAGAATGGTCTTTTATTTACTTATTATCTTATTTTTTATTATAGAATGGTCTTACTGACAGTGGAATGAAACAGAAATGTTCACCTGGCTTGATGTAGAGGTGCAACTGCATTTCGGTATTTCAGGAGCATGGCTTTGAGGTGTGCGTTTTTTATAATTGCAAAAGGTAACGAGCTTGCCTCTGGTTTGGAAAGTTGGTTTCCTTGAATTTCTTCAAGATTTGTCTTTGGGAGTCATACACAGGTATATGGTTATCAACTTTTTCAGTCGCACTGTCATCTTCTCTAGAAGTGTTCATGTAAGTTCTATGAGTACTGCTCTGTGGAGATTAAAGATATTGCTAGAACATGTAGTGATGAAATATTTAGGCTCTTACATGCATGGCTTGTTTTTTCTGCCATTGTTTTAGCTGTGAAGACGGTTGCTACATTGGTTATGAAGTAAGAAAAGGGAGACCGGTGTAGATATAGAGTTTCGGATTGTAATCTTAGTGGGTGCAAAATGTACCAGGATATTCATTGGGGAAGGAGGAGGGGGGTGGGGATATGTAAATTGTCTGGTTACCAGTGCTGTGAAAAGTTAAGCAGAGGTGAAAGTGATGAATATTAAACACTGCTGTTTTGGCAGGAAAGCAGTATTCATGTTCTTATTCTGTGTACGGTTGACATGGCTAAAAAAAAATTTGACATAACCCTAATCAGTTGCTGTTCAACATTCTCTTTTTTTTGTTTTTTTTATTTTTTTTTTATACCCCAATTTATTGCAATTCCACATGCTCGTTTTTTGTTGCTTTTTTTAAAAACTTTTAAAAAAATGTTTTAGCATTGATTGTATTCTGATTTTTTTTACATATTTATTTCGAGGATAATGGAATAAGCACTCATGTGCTTTTATATGCAGTCCCCGTGTGTATGCAGTTTAGTCAATTTTGTCATCCGTTCCCACCAGCACACAATGGCCTACTCTTCCGAAAAGGTGGAACAGGTTTTAACGTGTGTGCAAGATGTTCTCTGTGTGTTCGCAAACTTGGTTTATAGTCTCATATGAAGGAGAAGATATGGGGTCACTCATAGCCCTGTGAATGGTTTTAATGGAAAGTTCTGCATGTGCATTTGTAAGAGTTAAGATTTAGATTGTCCAGGGCTGCAATCTTGTGTTATTTATTTGGAAGTATTAGAAAAGGAATTATTTATAAATGGAGGAGGAGATCAGTGAAAATACATGACTGAAGCAAAGAAAGGAGAACTTGCCAAGTTGCCGCAGGGATGTATATATCACACATAAAAAACCTCAAAGAGGGTCTGGAAGTTTTGTAGTTGTGTATCGAAAGAGGCAAGACTTCTTCAGAGACCTGTATGTGTTTCAGAAACTGGGAGAATGTTACTGTGATTTGTGATGCGTTTTTCTACTTTGTTAGCTCTCAGTTTTAATAATAAATGATGATATATCTCTCTGGTTGTCTACTTTAGGTTTGCTGCAGTATAGGCTGGTTGCACACCAATTGGTTTGCAGCTTTACAAATGTGACGCTCCACCACGAAATGAGTCGCTTTGCACCTGACCCACTTTTCCGCTAGGAGCCATTTTAGGCAGGTGGGGTTCAGGTTGTCGATTTTGAGATTTTGACTGATTATTAAACTAAAGCCATTTTTCTACCGTGTACTGAAGTAGTAAGGCTTAACTTTGTTTCCTTTTGCTTTAAAAAAAATAAAAAATACAAACATCCAAACCCTCATTCTGACCTCCTATTAGGCTGCTGAACTTGTCACTTTCTCAGTTTGTCACTTTCTGCAGTCTATCATTTCAGTTTGTAATAACTGTTCATAGAAATGTCCAATTCACAGTCTGTTTTCTGTATTAAACAGCCTGTCTATTGCAGATTAATACCATGTAAACAACTAAGAAAAAATGAGCTCTGGGGCAATGCGACTCATTGTGTGGGGGAGCGTCACAAACATGTACCTGAACAGTCCACTGCATTCTGCTTCTTACAGCATTCTCCCAGACAAAAGACAGGACTTAGAGGTCCTGCACAGAGTGCCTCTGATTTGTGTGTATGGTTTTAGGCTTTCTCTTTTTGTGCAGCTAAAGGTGATTTTTGTGTGTGTTTTTTTGGTCGTCTTGTTTTGTGTACAATGGTTGTTTAGATAACATTACTGTACGTTTCGCGATGTGCATTGTTATCTTTTTTTATTGTATGTAAATTTACTCTTTCTTTTTCTCTCTGAGGTTTTGAATTTTATGTTGTGCCTGTTTAGTGCTATTTTATTTACCTATTACATATTATAATCAAATGCTTCAATATTGATTCCTCATACTCTCCCCCTCCCCCTCTCCCGCTTTATCTCTGTCTCCATCTCTCTCTCCTCTCTCTCTCTCCTCTCTCTCTCTCTCTCTCTCTCCCTCTCCTCTCTCTCCTCTCTCTCTCTCTCTCTCTCCTCCTCTCTCTCTCTCTCTCTCTCCCTGAGTAGAGCATGTGTGTCTCTCTTCTTCTTATCTTTTGTTTTGATCATCAATACTACTTAGCTAAAATGTGCTTTTACTTGTGACTCAAATCAGCTGATTGAAACAATAAAGCAAAAGAATATTGACTACATAGTGTTGCCTGAAACATAGTGTGTGAGTTGTCTATCTGAAAGAAGAAAACTCTGATGATAGAATTTTAGAGCTTGTGTACTGTTGAAAGTAAATTAGTTATTCATATTGGCTTCCTATTTATCATAGAGAAAAGGGTGCACGAAGCTGAATTTTTCACAAAGGTAATATTAAGATTAAAAGAAAAATGTGTCATTCTTGAAAGGGGGAGGGTGGGGGTGGGGTCATGCCACAGAACAACAAAAAGAGGAGTGTTAATATTTTGTCAAATTTTTTTATATTTTTTCTTATGAATTTATTTGAAAAATGTGTGCATTAGAATTGTTGGTGTCTAATAACATGAAATCTTAGTTACTGTTTTACAATGGTACATTTGACAAGAGACTACTTCCACTTGTTTGCAATTGGCCTGTGCTCTGAAGTCAGAATGTGTGGGCTGAGGTCAGCAGGCAGACCTCCTGCTGAGTTACAAGCACAGAAGACTTGGCACTATGCATCATCCTTCCTAATAAGGGAATGCAGAGAAGAGAAGGAGATTTGAATTGGCCAAGATAAAAAGGTTTTTGTTTGGCTTTTTTTTTTTGAATGGCTAACAAAATAGGAGTAAGCTTCTTCAGATCAGAGGGAAGCTGGAGGAGTTATTTCCCTTCCCTCAGGTATTATTTTGCAATGAAAGAAGAAAACTAAAAAAATATATAGTATGTCAATTTTAATTTGAGTGTCCATTTTATGAAATATATGTATAATTTTTTGTTTCTCTTTTGGGGGGTGGGGTGGGGGGACGGGATAGCTCAGTGGTTGGAGCACTCCTTTCCCCCAGCCAAAGTTAAGCAGCATCAAGCATGGTTACCAGTTAGATGGGTGACCGTTTGCACGTCTTGGTTTCAGTACACTCCCCCAGTTCACCCACCTGTATATGGGTACCTGTCTCTTTAGGGCTTTTGTAGAGCAGCGAGGGAGAGGAAATGGGCGCTGCCCTCATTATGCTGGTCCTAGAGAAGTGAAGTCTGACCACATAGGCTATGAGACACCGTTACCATATATTATGTTGATTTCAAATACTAATGAGTTTGTTGATGGGTAGTTTTGCCGCAGCCCAGCAGTGGCTGGATGTGAACGAAGATTTTAAAAACATAAAATTTGTCCATTTTAATGTGAGTGTCCATTTTATTAGATATATGTATCATTTGTGGAACCTTTTTTTTAAAATCTCATTTTGTTTCGTTCTTGCGGATGTTGGTTGTGGTATATTTATACTCTTGTATCCTTTTTTTTAAATTTTAATCATTTTCAAATTGCGCAAGGTGTGTGGCTAGAAGAGAAGTATCATGCATCTGTATTTTCCAGAACTGTTTAATGACATGAAAGAAAAGACAGTATTAAGGAGTATGTAATTGTTTCATGAACAGGCAGTTGGCTTAGCAGTTGTAAGTAGTTTGGTAGGTTTTGGCTTTTTTTCCCCCTGAGCCTCTACCAAATTTAAAAGACAAAAGAAGTCTACAGAATGATTTGGCTGGGTTTGTATTTTTTTGTTTCTTGAGTTGTTTGTTTTGTTTTGTTTTGGGGGTGTTCTTTTTTGTGTGTGTTGGGGTGGGGGAGGGGTGGGCACAGCTGTTAGTTTCCCCCACTTTCAGCTGCTATCCAGCCCAGCCCAGCTGGTGCTCATTACAGCAGGAACTGACCACACTTGGACTAGGTAGAAGAAAGGGGCACACTAAATTTAGCACTCTTGACTGAGTGATGATGGATTTGCGGGGGGGGGGATTGAAGATCTGGGAAGCATGTAAAACGGTGTTGTAGATAGAATCTGTGACTTTTTCATGAAACAAGTTATTGTAACACAAGTCTTTGTCCCAGTTTACAAAAGAAGGTGTGAAATGTATCTACACACAACACACACACACACACACACACACACACACACACACACACATACAGAGTTATTTTGAAATATTTGAAGAAAGGCTTTGAAGAAGAAAGGACTTTAACTTTAAACTTAGTGATGATTGATTTTAATCTGTTCAAAATGACTAGTTGCTTCTCATTTTGAAATCAGTAAAGTGTCTTTTTGATTTTATGTTCTTGCAATACCAAACATGATTTAGAATATATAAGAAAACAACTTGTATAGATTTACAGTTAATTTTGTGGTCGTTTTAATGATAGAGTCGTTTGTTATGCTTTCTCAAATACTTGTCTGTGTGAAACATACCAAGAACAGACATAAAACAGTGTTGTAGTAAAGTTCCTGGTCATTTTAATTATAGAACCATTTGTTTTATTTTTTCCAAATATTTGTCTGTGTTTCATACCTTTATATAAAATTGTTTGCGAATGCAGTAGAATGGCTTTGGTCATAAGGAAGGTTGGATATCACTGGAGTGAAGTTTGTTGGAATAGCTTTTTTGCAGGGGTTCACAATTGTAGCTTTTTTGCAGGATTGGGTTGTTTAATTACACAAACTTTCATGTCCCACAAGCGCATGTCATCTTGGTTGCAGCACTGAACCAGCTAAGCTGAGATGCGCTTGGGAGGAATGGGTTAAATGTTTATTTTTAACACTACCCCTACATTAAGGGAGAGAGCTGCTAATGTCACCCAGTAGTGGTGACACAGAGGGAAGGGCTAGTAGATGGCTGGTTACCCTATAGCGGGTTACCCGTAGGGAAAAGGTTAAAAGGAGGTTGATTTTTTTTTTAATTTAAAAACCAAAAGATATACCAACCACACCCCCCCCCCCTAAAAAAAAATTTTTTTAAAAAGCCACTGTTGGCATTCTAATTATTCAGTGCTTAAGATCAGTGTTATATTTGTTTCCTGAACACTTTGCTAATAGATGCATTTTCGAAGAAGAAAAAAAAAAATTTAACTAGTGGTCGTCAAATGAAAAGTAACCATAAGATGCTTCAAGCATAGTTTACTGGTTGACTGCTGATGGGATGTCTCTTTTTCTTTTTTTATCTATTGTTTGTTTTTGGTTAGTTGATAAGATTGTATCACTTATTTTGGGAAAGATATTTTGTGCTTTTTTCCCTGTGTTTTAACAAGCAAATAAAAATCCATTTGTGTAACGCGCACAGTTCAACTTTCAGTGTGCAATCGCAGACCTAATGCCAGTGGGAATCACAAAAAAGCATGTTTTATTTTTCAAGTCAAGTCACAAATATATAGTCATCCCTTGAAGGATAAATAGCAAATACACCACAGACAGGCACACACTGTTATGATAAAATGGTATACTGTATAGAGTAACATCAACTTGAAGATTGCAGGCTACATTATAGCCGTTAAGTGCTTTGCTTTTTGTCTTTTGCACAACTATGCTAGAAGATGACATGTTTCTGAAGCATTGTATTCAAAAAGCTAGCATTTGGGAGAAAAAGATAGATAAATAAAAGAAAACAGAAAAATAGGGGAAGGCCCACCAACACAACTGCTGTGTTGCTCTGCCACACTGTAGAAGTTTGGATTCTTTTGTTTCTGACTATCCATTTGTACCAACTGTTCTTGCCTGTGTTTATAGTCTTATCAGTGGGTGATAGATAGAGCGTATGGTTTGGGCAGTACAGGTGCACATCTCTGGCACAAACATACACTTTTCAGATCAAACATACTGTAAACTGGAGTCTCTAAGAAAATTATGACATTTTGTGTTTTGCCCATGGAAACTAGCTGCATTAGAATACTAGGGTTTTGTCACACATACACACACACTGCTTCCCCCCCCCCCCCCCCCCCCCCCCCACACACCACTTCCCAGTAAGAGGCCTATAGATAATAGCAGCTTAATGACATTGACTAGGGCAAGCAGATGCCCTGTGAGAGAAACCAGCCTCATCTGAGATCAGTTTGCCAGGTCTTCTTTGGTGCCTTTTCAGTGGTTGGTAGTCACTCCACCCAGCTTCCATGAGGCTCGGGCAGATCTACCAATGTTTATGTGTGTCTTTTTCTTCTTTCGTGGTAAACATTTATATAGTTTTGCTTAAAATCAGCTCAGATTTTACCCATTTTAGTTCATGTTTTTAACTCTGTGTGTGTGTGTGTGTGAAGCTGTGACTGTACAAAGTAGAGACGTATATCTGTTTTAATTTGCCCAACTTTTTGTTTGCTTTTTTGTAGATAGTCTTAACTGTTGATCAATAATTTCGGAGGGAGGGGGGGGGGATGTTCAATTCAGTAAGATTTCTGTTCATATTGTCTTAAGATTAGCAAGCAGCTTGATTAGTTTTCCCTTCTCAAACCAGTTAGCATGCACATCCACGCAGTATGTTTGTCAAAAGTTCCTATAGAGGTTCTGTCAGATTGGTTTTCAGTTCTTACTGTTCTGGATTCAGAAAATGTGTGTGTTCCAAGATAATGCAAAATTTGGACTTTTTCACAAGTTTTTGATTGGGGGAGGTGGAGGGGGAGGGGTGAAGTTACAGATAAGTACAACACAACAGCATGAATAATTAAACTGTTTTATGCTTACCAACATTAATAAAAATGTATACAGCAGCCTACAAGTATAGATGTGATGCTAGCGTGTATGCGTGTGCGTGCTCTTGTGTGGTGTGTGTGTGTGTGTAAAAGGAAAGAAGGATGTTGGGGAAGGGGGATTAGTTTTTTTGTCAATGAACCTTCAAGCACTCACATGTCTCTTTGTGTGTGATCTTGAGACATACAGGGAAGGGGAGACAGCTAAGATGTCTGTATTGTCGTTTTTAAGAAACAGACCTCTATCTATTCCTGATGCCCCCTCTTCCACACAGGGCACCTGCCTTAGTATTTTTTTGTGGTGTAGATTGTGATAGAAAAGCGAAAATTCATTAAGATTTGCCTGGCTATGGTCGATTGAATTTGATTCCTGTTAAGTTATAAAGTAAGATGTCTAGTAGTTTTTATGTTCATTCACTTAGCAAGTCCACAGTTGCTCTTATCTGAAAGATATTTTAATTGCATTCAACAGAATTGAAATGAGCAGGCTATCATGAATTTAGTTCAATCAGTGTACCAAAGTGTTAAGTCTGACACAGAAGTGCTGCGTTTGCTAAAGAAGTGACACATGCTGCAGTGATAAAATGTTCTGGGAAAGTTTAATTGATGTATGATTTTTTTCTTTTATTTTGTTTTTTGGATATATCATGTGTACCATTAATATGTAGACATTGTTTGCTGTGAACACTTATTTTGGAGCTATTGAAACTTTGATTAAAGAATAAAACATGTCTTTGAAAATTTCTGGCCTACTATGGGTTATTATTATTATTATTATTTGTATTGTTAGTTGCAAATAGAAATACTTCCGATGTTGCACAAATCTTTCCTGATTGTAAAACACTGAATGACAAGTGTTTGGATATGTTCAAGGCTGCTTGTGTCACATATTATAATGTTGTACTAAATTCGCCATCAGCAGATCTGTCTTCATGAAGTTCAGACTGCTGGTCTTAGGTTAGATTAGTTTTTCAGGTGACATTGGCTTCTCAGGTGACTTTAACTACAGATAACCGTCTGGTTGCCCTGGGTTCTTAAGTATGTGCAGGGGGTGGGGGTGGCAAGATAGGCTAATAGTTACAGCATTGAGTTGGTGATCTGAAGGTGTAGGTTTGAACCACCATCAAGATACGTGTTGAAGAGGGGATGTTTTCCCAGTAGTTAATATCCCTACTGACGCTGCTCCCTTTGAAGTCCTTCAGATGAGACTATAAACCGAGGCCCTGTGTACAAACCCAGGCAGAATATCTTGCACACATGTCTAAACTCTTTCCTGCCTTTCGGAAGAGTAGGCCATTGAGTGCTGGTAGGAAGGGATCTCAGGTTTTTGTTTTTTTAATCACATGGGCATTGGTGTGTGTGTAGACATCGTTCCTGAAGTTGGAATGCAGCTACCTTAATGACATGCAAAATTTGACCATTAGTGAACCTCAGAGCTCTAAGCCAAGGAACTGGGGGGATGGGGTGGGGGAAATGTGCACTAAATACACGCTACACTCAACGCAAAGCTCAATTTATCTTATTTCTTTCCAAACAATAGCGCCCAGTCTGCTATTCCAAGTCTGGTGTCCACCATGACATGCAAGGAGCTCTCTCTGTCTGTCTGTCTGTCTGTCTGTCTCTCTCTCTCTCTCTCTCTCTCTCTCCTCTCTCTCTCTCTCTCTCTCTCTCTCTCCTCTCTCTCTCTCTTACACACACACAACACACGATTTTGTTGTATTTCACAGGCAAATATCATCATTCTTTGCTGCTATTTTTTTAACCTTGTCGGTGGATCCAGTCTGCTAAAAAGGAAGGCCCATCATTTTGTGACCCTATAGCGATCCACGATTTGTGTTTGTTAATACAGACCTATATTAACAGCCATGAGTAAATCGAATTTAAAAAATAACGAAGCAGAATGATTCGATGAATTATGCTTCCACGTGGGTATAATTATGTATGCGCGTGTAACATAACAGCACCACACACACACAAAAGAGAAATGTGTGGGCACGCCAACGGTAGAAAAGTAAAGGCAAAGATACGTCAGAGAACTCTGAACTGGACTCTGAAATGTTTTGTTTTTCTTTCTGAAAAGACTATTGCAAATTGTTACTGAACAAGTTAGTGACTAATTCTAAGACAAAACACGGTAAAGTACATATGTTAACAAAAAAATACAAAACACATCCACTACCATAAACCAAGACGAAAAAAGCAAAAACAAAAAAGAGAAAGAAAAATTCAACACATTTCTTCATGTTAAAGGCTTTGCATTGGTGGGGGGAGACTCTAGTGGTTAGAGCATTGCGCTCGTGATCTGACGGCCCGGGATCGAACCACCCACGGAGGCGTCCTCTTAGGGGATTTTACCTTGGAGTTAACATCCGTACTGACTCCACTCCCCTAAAAGTTCTTCCGATGAGTAACTATAACCAAGGCGCCATGTACAAACGCAAGCAGAACATCTTGTGCACACGTTTTGAAAACTGTTCTGCCTTTGAGAAGAGTAGGCCAGTTTCGTGACGGTAAGAACGAACAATATTTTTTTTTAAAACCCGCATGCACGCTGGTGTCGTGTTTAGACCCCATCCCCGATGTCGGAATACGCCTGCCTTATTGATGAATTAAAAACGGTCGCATACACACACAAAAATACACCGCTGGTGAACCTTACAGCTCTAACCGAGAAACAAAAAAACGAAAAAGAAGAACAGCTTTGCATAAGTGCAAAAAAACCTGAATTTTGAACGACACGGGGGACTAGTAGCAGAAGCAAAAGGGGGCAGAGAGAGTACACTTTTTACGAACCATGAAACGAGGAGAGCAGTACTTCTATGAGTACTATAAGCACAGCTATAACCCGAGACAAAAGGCCTCTCAACATCTGCATCACTATGAAAACTTTTTACGGCCTTGAGCCACCGTAGCGGGGCCCGCTGGTCGCACAAGTCCCTTGGGATCCCCCTGTACACCAAAAACAATAACAACAACAAGCAACAAACATAAATAAATAATGGTCATAACGCCCAGGCCCATCTCCCATGTGCGGACTTCTACTGACTTGTTATTGCAGGACCTATTGACCCTTGTGCGTGGACACGAGAGAGACAGATAGTTCATCCTTTTTTCTTTTTTTCTTTTTTTGGTTATTTGTTCCTCGGGTAGAGCTCCAAGGTTCATCAATGGTGAAATTTTTGCGTATGCGTCCCGCCCCCCCCCCCCCCCCCCCCTCCACCCCCAACCCCACCCCGACACACACACCACCCACATCCCCATCCCCACCATTAAAGTAGCCGCATTCCGACTTCAGATATACAGTTGGGAATTGAATCCACCAATTTTGCCAGGACAGCCCAGAGGTACCTCTCCCTGCTCTGTCCGATTCTCAACTGTCATAGGGTCTTTTGACGCGCACAAGGCCGTTAAAACACAGGGGTCCGACTTTATTGGTTTAATCTCACCTGAAAGACTTGACATTCAGTTCGATTTTCATGTCAAACTGGGAAGGAAGGGCAAGGTTGGGGATCGAACCCTGAACCTTAGGGTTTACTTGTTATGCAGCTGGACGTCTAAACCGTTCTGCCACCTCTGTTTTAAGAAAAAAAATTCCAGAATAATCCTTAACTTCTTATAATGGGATTTGTGACAGCCATTTGAACTGGTAAGAACTGATGGGAAAAAAAGATATTATGGTTTTTTGTTGTTTATTTTTAAAAAGAAGAAAGAGAAACGCACACATACTGGTGTAGCGTTTCCACATCATCCGAAAATGGCTACCTTAATGGTGGATAAAAAGCACTTGATTACGCAAAAATTCTTACCATTGGTGTACCGTTGAATTGTATGTAGCCCAGGGGAATAAACACTCTCTTCTACTCTATTTCCACTCTTCCTCCACTCCTCTGGTCCTCTCCCCCTCCTTCTCATGTTCCTGGTTGGCCTGTTTCAGCTCTTAAGGGCTCCTTCCTTTCCTTCTTGTCTTCCTCCTCCACCCCCACCCTCCTCTCCTCTTTCTTCCCTTTTCTCCATTCTCTTCATACAAGTCCTCATCCCAGGTTGGACAGACACTATAGCTGAGTAGGTAAGACCCTTCGACTTCAACCCCATGGGTCCATGAAGACGTGGGTTGATTTCCGGTTGCATGTGGTGAAGTGAGAGTGGGGATTTTTAAGATATCCCAAGTCAACTTCAAGTGCAGACCTGGCAGTGCCTTAATTTCCTTCGTGCATATATACACATCCAGAAAATCAAACATGCATGTAACAGATCCCGTAATTCATGTCAGCGTTTGCTGGGTTACGGAAACACACAAAACAAACCCAGCATGGATCCGTGAAGTTGGATTGCGGCTACCTTCATGGTGGGCAAGAAATGGTCGCAAACGCAAAACCTCTCCTTTAGTGAACCTCGGAGCTCTAGCCGAGGAACGAAAAATGAAATCCCCAGTCTGTATTGCTAGCCTCAGCTTGTGGTTAAAGTTATGCTGTTTGACAGCCATATCTATATATTGCATGCTTCCTCTCTTCCATCCTTTTCTTTCAAGTTTCCAACCCCTCCCCCCTCCGATGTAGACTCCACCCAAGTGGACTGCCATTGGTTAACTCGTCGACATTTTCATACTCTCTCTCTATTTTAGATGTCTTCCTTTTATGATCCATGTGTGTGTGCTTGACCAATAACCATGAGCCTTGGCTGCTCCCACTTTAGGAGAGAGAGAGAGAGAGCAAAGAGGGAGGGGGGGGGGGGGGGGGGGGGGGGGGGGGGGGGGGGGGGGGGGGTCAAGGCAAGGTAAGGCAAAGGCAAGCCAAATTCTTTATTTGGAGAGTAATAGATAAGCACTCCTGTGATTTTTTTCATCCATTCCCCGTCCATATTAGGATTATATCATGATATTAAGACAATAAAAAATCCACAAAATCTGTAAAAAAAAATAATTAAAAAAGGCCAAGCAAAGGGGGAGAGAGGGGAGAAACCTCAACCAATATCCATCATTACGAACAGAACAACAAAAACAACAACAAACTAAAGTAGAGAAGCACCAACCAACGAACCTACCAATCCAACCAAACGAAATATCATAGATTTAAAAAAGAGTGGGGAAAAACAACGCATGTTATCTGAAAAGACAATAATAGTATATCCTATTACACACACACACACACACACACACACAACCTGGTGATTATATGAGCAGAGAATACTCGTTCTAATAATATGTTTACTCTGATTTTAAGAATAAAAGTAAAGGAGTAATAAGATTAAACATGAAATAAGAGTAAGCATATTAGCACATATTTGTCTAATTAATAAATCTACTGAGAGAGAGCAATAAACAACAGTCTAAATCAACAACTTTAACTCTAAACCACTATACTAGAAAAACAACAAACAAGATCAAAAACCTAAAATACTATATATACCTGACGTTAACACACGCTTCTTATATCAAAATGTAGATTTAAAACTCCAAACAAACAAACAAAAACACAAAAGAGAGAACAATACATACAGAAATGCTGCCAGTAAGAAAAGAAAAACGAAAAGTTAAAATGGGCAGGAGAGAGAAAGTGGGAGAAAGCAAAAAATCCGTTTCAGAGTGTGTGGGGTTCAATCCCCGTTTGTGCCCAAAATTCCCCCCCCCCCCCCCCCCCCCCCCCCCCTCCCTTCACCCTCCACCTGTCCCTGAGTGGTGATGTGAGTGTTAGTTGTTGTTGTGTTGTGCGTTCCCCAGCTTTACACCCTGGGGGTCACCCAGAACATGCACTCTGCCTCACTCATCCCACCTGGGAATCTCTGTGAGATAGGAAGTACACACTGGATGAGAACTTTGCGTGTATTACTCTTTTTCAAGCACCTCGCCATATTGATATACTGATATAGGCAGCCATACTCCGACTTCAGAGGATTTTTTTTCTCCTTTAACAAAGGAGAGTGCGGGTTGTTATGTTAAGAGCTTGTCATGGCTGAAGGCAATCTCAACACAACATTTTACAACATAACAACGTTTTAATTTAGGCCTTGGCAATTAGCTGACATCAATAATAACTGACACAGCTTTTGGCCTAGGCCAAACAGGTTTCATGATTGTAGCCTACATGAGGTGCGGAGCATAAACATAAAAAACTGTGACACACACAAAAAAATGAAATCGTCATATTTTGCTCAGTTCACAGTGCTAAGATATAGCTTTCAGACAAACCCGTTCCTTGAACCGGTTTCTGTGTTCCTACGAGATAAAGTTTGCCGATAGAGGATTAGAGGTCACTGATATGGTCGCCGACAGCAAGACATTGTATAGTTAATACTCTCTCTCTCTCTCTCTCTCCTCTCTCTCTCTCTCTCTCTCTACTGCACAAAAGATGTTTTGTCCGGAGTTAACAATAGGGTTAGGGCCAGCAGTGGGGGAGAGATGACAGTACATGGAAGAAAAAGAGTGCAGGTTGTGGTGGGGTGGGGGTGGGGTTACACACGTTCAACAACAACAACAACAACAACAACAACAACAACAACAATAATAATAATAATAATAATAATAATAATGTATGGAATGTATATAGCGCTGAATCTTGTAAAGCAACAAATCCAAGCGCTCGTACAATACATACAATATTGAATATTGGATAAACAGTCCATAAGGCACACGCACGCGTAGGCAAGAGTGCAAACGCGCGCACGTATAAACACTTTTTTTCTTCTTTTATTGAGATAAGATTTAATAAGATCACATCCGTAGGCTAAGGAGTACTGAAGATAAACACGGGCGCGAGTGCACGTACACACACACACACACACACACACACACACACCTCCTTCGGATGAGACTATAAACCGAGGTCCCGTGTGCCAACGCACGTAGAACATCTTGTGCACACGTTAAAACCCGTTCCGCTTTTTGGAAGAGTAGGCCGTTGTGTGCCGGTGAGAACGGATGACAAAATTTACAAAACTGCATACACAAGGGGACTGGAGAGGGGGAAAAGCACACGAGTACTTATTCTGTTATCCTCGAAATAAAAGAATACAATTTAAAAACAAAATAAAACACACATATTTTTTTTCATTCCTAAGCTAGAGTTCCGACGTTCACAAAAGGTGAGATTTTGCTTATGCGACCGTTTTTCCCCGCTATTAAGATCGCTGCATTCCGACTTCGGGGACGATGCCTAAACACGACACCTGTGTGCATGCGTATTTTAAATTCTGTCATCCGTTCCTACAAGCACCAAATGGCTCATTCTTCCAAAAAGCAGAGCAGGCTCTCTAAGTGTGGGCGAGATGTTCTGTTTGCGTTTGCACAAAGTGACCTCGGTTTATATAGTTTTATCCGAAGGACTTTTGGATAAGTGGAGTCCGGTACTGATGTTACCTCCAGAGGAAAAATTCCCTCGAACAGGTGCCTTGGTTGTGGCTAGAAACCGGACCGTCAGATCACGAGCGCAACACTATAACATATAGGTTATTCCGCCGCTCCACCCCCCTCGCCCATATATATATATATATATATATATATATATATATATATAGAGGAGAGAGAGAGAGAGAAGAGAGAGAGAGAGGAGAGAGAGAGAGAGAGAGAGAGAGAGAGAGACAGAGAGAGAACTCGAACTCGAACTCGAATGATTTATTCACAAAAAGGCCATTGGCCCATACATGAAGGGGGTTGCCGAACTGCTTAGTATTTTGGTTAAAAAATAAAATAAAATAAACAAACACACACACACACACAGACAACATGTTACTGTATAACAAAACGTCAGCTACAAAAATATCACTTAGGATAACATTATCTCTCTTATTCTGAAAGCTCTACACAAATATAAAGTGAGGCTGCGCACAACCTCAGGATGACTTGATGCCAGGAGTAAACAGAGTCTAAATAAATTAGGCTGTCTACTATATCTAACAGGGATGTAGTTCTGCCTAACATCCTCAAGAACTGGACAGCACAACACAAAATGTACTTCATCCTCCGGTGCTTGCTTACATAATGGGCATAGCAGCCTGAGGTCGTCAATATCATGTTCTCTGTATCTGAATTTATGAACATTTATATCTGATACACCAAGTCTAAACTTAGACATAATTCTTTTCAAATGTATATCCATATCAAGTTTTAGATAAGGTTTGACATCATGCGAACTTATAAATTGTCTGTACATTTGAAATCTTTCACTGGTTTGTATATGATCACTCCATTGCTGCCATCGGCAGTCAATCAATCTTTGCCTGAAAGCGTTAATAAACTCTCTACAATTTCCGACTCCTTGATTGAGCCAAACAAATCCAAACCCGAGTTCACACAAACAGGTACGTATTTGTGTTGCCCAGTTGTTTTTCTTTTGACATCTAGATCATAAAGCATCTTGTAGGATTTAAAAGGTAGCCTGCTCTCATTCATATGTAGAATCTTAATCCAATATCTAATGCATCTTACAGCAGCATTAACAGAGAGAGGGTATCTATTAGTTGAGAGAGAGAGAGAGAGAGAGAGAGAGAGAGAGAGAGAGAGAGAGAGAGAGAGAGAGAGAGAGAGAGAGAGGAGAGAACTCGAACTGGAACTCGAACTCGAAAGATTTATTCACAAAAAGGCCATCGGCCCATACATGAAGGGGGTTGCCGAACTGCTTAGTATTTTGGTGGGGGTAAAAGCAACAGTAACGACAACATGTTACTGTATAACAAAAAGTCAGCTACAAAAATATGACTTAGGATAACAATATCTCTCTTATTACGAAAGCTTTACATAAATATAAAGTGAGGCGGCGCACAACCTCAGGATGACTTGATGCCAGGAGTAAACAGAGTCTAAATGAATTAGGCTGTCTACTATATTTAACAGGGATGTAGTTCTGCCTAACATCCTCTAATACTGGACAGCACAACACAAAATGTACTTCATCCTCCTCTGCCTGCTTACATAATGGGCATAGCAGCCTAAGGTCGTCAATATCATGTTAGAGAGAGATAGAGATAGATAGATAGATAGATAGATAGAGAGAGAGAGAGAGAGAGAGAGAGAGAGAGAGGAGAGAGAGAGAGAAGAGAAGAGAGAGAGAGAGAGGGGAGAGAGAGAGCCATTACTCACGCATTTTCTGCAACGCAATACAATACAATACAAAACAATACAATGCAGTACAATGGAATTACAAATAAAATACAAAAGCAAAATACTATGCAATACAATATCATACCATACAATTCAATGCAAAACTCTCTCTCTCTCACTTCTTCTTCTTCATCTTCTTCTTCCTCTAAGTCGTCGTCGTCGTCGTCGTCGTCGTCGTCATCCTCCTCCTCCTCACCTCCTCCCCTCCTCCTCCAATCTTCTTCTCGTCGTCATCATCGTCGTCGTCGTCATCATCATCAATCTTCTCTTCTTCATTGTCCATCGTCGTCGTCATCATCATCATCATCTTCTTCTTTTCACCACCGTCCCCCTTCTTCCTCCCTCAACCCCCACCCTCCACCCTCACCCCTCTCTCATCGCTATGTAGAGCTATGTGGGAAAAGATGTGACACGAAGGTTGTCTTTGTGTGTGTGTTGTGTTCGTAGTGTATGTGTGGTCTTGTGTGTGTGTGGATCTGTGTGATTGATGTGTGTGTGTATGTATGTGGATTAGTGTGGAAAATGTGTCTCTGTGTGTGTTGTTGTTGTGTGTGTGTGTGGAGGTGTTGTGTGTGTGTAGGTGTGATGTGTGTGTGTGTATGTGTGGAGTGTGTGTGGTGTGTGTGTGTGGTGTGGATGTGTGTGGTGGATGTGTGTGTGGATGTGGTGGGTGATGGGTAGTGTGAGAGTGTGTGATGTGTCTGTATCGTTGTGTGTGTCATTGTGTGTGGTGATGTCTGATGTGAGTGTAAATGTAAGTACTGTGTTGGTGTGTTGCTGTGTAGTGCAACTCTCTGTGTCGTTGTTGTGTATTTGTGTGTGTCCTAGTGTGTCGTCGTGTGTGTGTGTGTTGTGTCTGTGTGTGTGTGTGCTCGTCTTTTGTTCGTGTGTGTATGTGTTGTGTGTGTCGTGTGTTGTGTGACTGTTGTGTCGTTGTGTTGTGTGTGTTTTGTGTTGTCGTGTGTTGTGTGTTGATGCTGTGTGGTTGCTGCCTCACCGTCCTTTGTTGTGTGTGTAGTGTGTGTGTGTGTGGTGAGGTAGTGTTGGTGTGTGTGTGTGTGTGGTGTGTGTGTGTGTGTGTGTGTGTGTGGTGTGCGTGTGTGTGGTGTGTGGTTGTGTGGTGTGTGGTGTGTGTTGTGGTGTGTGTGTGTGTGTGTGTGTGTGGTGTGTGTGTGTGTGTGTGTGTGTGTGGATGTGTTGTGTGTGTGGGTGTGTATGGTAGAGAGTTTTATGACCGAGGCTTATTGCCTATGATCGCCTTTTTATGATGGCTTTGGGGATAACAGGTTTTTTCTATATGATCATGTCACAGGCATGAAAAAGAGCGGTTTCATTGCCCTCCCCATTTTCTTAATGTGTGGTCTGCCTTTTCATCTTTTCTTTTGATGCTCGGGGTCTCTTCTTTCCTTTCTGAGTCTCTCTCTCTCTCTCTGTCTCTGTGTCTGTCTGTCTATCTGTCTTTATGTCTGTCTGTCTGTCTCTCTCTGTTAAAAAAAAGAAATTATTCTTTTATTTCGAGGAATAAGCTGTCATGTGCTTTTTTTCATCCAGTCTCCGTGTGCATGCAGCTTTGTGAATTTTGTATGTGTATGTGTGTTAGTGTGTGTGTTAATGTGTGTGTATGTGTGTTGTTAGTGTGTGTGTGTGTGTTTGTGTCTGTGTGTTAGTGTGTGGGTGTGTTTGTCTCTGTATGTGTCATTGCATCTGTTTATCAAGTGTTGTTTTGTGCATCGTCCTACCCTCTCCTGCTCTTCGTTCGTGTGTGTGTGTGTGTGTGTGGTGTGTGTGTGTGTGTGTGTTGTGTGTGTGTGTGTTGTTTGCGTGCGCGCATCCATGCGTACATACGAACGTGCTTACGTGCGGGTATATGTGTGTGAATGGAAAAGCACAAGTGTCTGCGCATGAAACACAAGTCTATGCCCCTTTGCCCATTATTTTTGTTTGTTAACAAAGCCGGCCAAATAAACCTGGCATCTCTGCCTCTGTTTCTGACCCGTCATATGCACCATTCATTCATACCTTGCCTTTCTTTCATAAACCAGGCCTATAAACAACTGCATACTGGGAAAAAGCGCACCCTTTTTTTCTAACGTTAGAACTACAAAGTAGAGCACAAAATACGAGTTAGCACATTCAACACCAGAATCACAGATGATGCTCATTAGATTGATAATAGTAAGTCTGGCTGGCATCAGACACATGTATACTAATTCTTCCACAAAAGTCTGTTTTGAACAGCATCTGCTTCACTGAGGTTCAAATTAAATTCCAAGTCCTTCCGATGAGGCTATAAACCGAGGTCTCTGTGTGCGAACCGCAAGCAGAGCATCTTGAGGACATGTTAAAACTCGTTCCGCCGTACGGAAGAGTAGGCCAATGCATGCCGATTGGAACGGATGACAAAAATGCAAAAACGTATTGACGCTGGTGTGGTGTTTAGACATCATCCCCTAAGTCGGAATGTGCCTTCCTTAAAGGTGAGCATTTTCGGTCGATTACACAAACTCTCACTATT
>CM054141.1:55008460-55060960 GCA_028751875.1 Rapana venosa
ACAACATAACAACATACCAGTTTTGTTTTTTTAACACAATTCTTGAGAAGAAAAAAAAAAGACTCTCTCATGGAGAAACAAATTGCATAATTATGCAGAAAGGAAAATTTTAACAACCCCCATCCAACCCCTCCCCCCCCCCAAAAAAAAAAAAAAGAAGAAGGAAAAAAGCAAAAAGGAAGGAGGAGTTGTTGATGACCCAGTTTATCTACTTGCTGTGATTATATTAAAGTCCCTGGGGATATGTCCGATTTAGGGACTAGTTTTCAAAAAGCAACCAGATGGCTTCACTGTCAGCGACCATAGCATGCCAGAAAACACGGGCTGGTCTGGAAATTTTCTCGTCATTACTGAGGTTATGATAAAATCACAGCAGAAATTTCCGATTTAGGGACTACAACTAAAACCCCACGAGATCTGACTGACAGTGATTGGTCACAAATGCTTGGTAGTGGTGGCTGGTTGATACACACAGACATATATATATATTATATATATATATATTATATAATATATATATATATATATATATATATATATATATATATATATATATATATATATATATATATATATATATAGTGTCTTTTGTTTGGTTGTGTTTTGGGTTGTTGTTGTTTGTTTGGTTGGGTTGGGGTTTTTTCGTTCTTCAGCCATATCTCTAAGGTGCATCAGTGGTGAGATTTGGTGTATAGGACTGTTTTGCCCACCATTAGGGTGGCTGCGTTCCGACCTTGGAGATGACGTCTCAACACGACACTGGTGTGTATGCACTAGTGTTTTAAAATTTGTCTGTTATATGAGCGAAAATGCGTCACGCTGTCGTTGAGCGCCCGACAAGTCATGCCCAGTGAATCCAACTTCGGCATAAGAGAGAATAATTTATTGTTACCTTTTAAGTCTTTCTGCAGAAACGGCAGGAGAATAGACAAAGAAGGCAGAAAATAGACAAGAAAGAGGTGACATGAAGAAAAGGGAAAAGGCAGAAACAAAGAGAGTGATAGAAAACAGGAAATTTATAGGACATAATTTCCTGAAGGTTATTTATACTGAAAGGATCCCCGCTTTCCCACAGGGGAAAAAAAACTGGGATTGATCCCGGGCCGTTGTAACCACCCTTTGTGGAATGATTTATTAAAGTATTTTGAATTTGAATTATGTTTGAAATTGATGTGAGCACAACACTTTAACCCCCCAAGCCAGCTATCCCACCCGATTCTCCCCCACCCACCCAACCCCCTCCCCTGAACACTGATGTTATAGTCACAGAAAGAACCTCGAGCTTCAAGAAGTTTTGAACTACTTCACTGGGCCCCTACTGGCGTCACCTTGGGGAGCAAACCACTCAGCCGCAGGCAAGAGTGGAAGTAGAGAGTTGCTGTGGTGGTGGGTGGTGGTGGTGAGTGTACAGTCCCTGTCTGGGCAACAGGGCTAGGCTAGTATGGCTCCTAATTACAATCAAAAATCAAGAAAAGGACTGGGTGGATGGAGAGGACTGGGTGGAAGAAACATGAACAGCGCCCAACACCCTGATTCTGCAGGTGTCTATGGAAAGGAAAGTCCTTAACAAAGTACAGTTGTGAAATGTGACTTCGCCCAGTAGAAGTGTCAACGAGGACACAAACAGTCATTAAGAGACCATCCATGAAGAAAAGAGTCCTCCTTTCCATTCTCTCAAACGGCTCTTGAAGACTGGTGACACAGCCCTATCTTCACAACCACCAATACCATAGAGTAGAACACACCATAGCATCGCCATCTCCCTAGACATCGCAGGCTAGTCTACTCCTCAGTGGTTCCTCGAAGTGCTTGGAAAGAATTTATTTTTTTGTGACTGATGTCTTCAAACTTTTGCCACATGATTTTCAGACAAGGGTGGTGGTGGTGGTGGTGGTGGTGGTGGTGGTGGTGGTGGTGGTGGTGTGGTGGTGGTGGTGGTGGTGTGGTGTGGTGTGGTGTGTGTGTGTGTGTGTGTGTGTGTGTGTGTGTGTGTGTGTGTGTGTGTGTTCCTCTTGCTACCCTTATTTTTTGTTTAAAAACATAATTTTTCATGTTCTGAATTTGTTATATTCAACATTGTCTTGTTTGGTTTTCATTGTTATATAAACACACACGCGTGCGCGCGCGCGCACACAAAGGTATACAGAACATCCTTCCCACACATTGAAACCTGTTCCTTCTTTCGTACAAATAAAATTTCGACTCAGCCTCCCAACTTTTGTGCAATTTTTTTAAAATCGCAGTACTGACCTTCGACATGAAACACTTAACTTCACAACTGTGCATCGATTTACTTGTAATTCAAAGCATTTTCCAGCATGTTCTGGATGTCAGAACAATGCTCCAAGGTTGAGAAGGCAATGGCGAAAGGAGACAGCAAAGAGGCATACCAGACCATCAAGATACTAACCAAGTCCCAGCAGCCAAAGACCTCCGTTATTGAAGACAAAGAGGGGTCAGTCCTTACAGAGAGCGCCACTATCGTGAAGAGATGGACAGAGTATTGCAGAGACCTGTACAACTACAAGCTGAAGGCTGATCCGAACAAACTTCACGAGCAAGATCCCAGACCATCAGATCCTGAAAGCACACAGGTGCTGGAGGAAGAGGTAGAAGAAGCAGTAAGATCCCTGAAAGGAGGCAAGTCACCAGGGATTGACAACATTCCGGCTGAGCTCATCAAGAACGGAGGCCCAGAGATGATCAAGGCATTAACAATCATCTGCCAACGCATCTGGACCAGCAAAGAGTGGCCTGAACAGTGGACCCAATCCATCATAGTTCCACTTCCAAAGAAGGGAGACCTGAAGAAGTGCCAAAATTACAGAACAATCAGTCTGATAAGCCATCCAAGCAAAGTTATGCTACGCATTGCCTTGAACAGACTGAAACCACAAGCAGAAGAAATCCTATCAGAAGAACAGCAGGATTCAGACCAGGTCGAAGCACTGTCGAACAGATCTTCAACATCAGAATGCTCATAGAGAAGCATCTCCAACATCAGCTACAGCTCTACAACAACTTCATTGACTTCAAGAAGGCCTTCGATCGAGTGTGGCAAGAAGCTCTGTGGCAAGTCATGAGAGACTATAGCTTCGACGAGGACCTGATTCAAGTCATCCAGGCGCTGTATGACAGCTCCCACAGTGCAGTCCTCATGGGTGGAGAAATCGGGGAGTTCTTCCGGACTTCAGTTGGAGTTCGACAAGGCTGCCCGCTATCCCCCGTTCTTTTCAACGTGTTCCTGGAGAACATCATGCAGGAGGCCCTCCTTGGCTTCAAGACCACAATCACAATAGGAGGAAGGCCAGTCTGCAATCTTCGATTCGCAGACGATATTGATCTCATGGGCCGCAGTGAAGAAGAACTCCAGGATCTCACCACCAGACTGGAAACATCAGCCAATGCCCACGGTATGGAGATCAGCACAGAAAAGAGCAAGATCCTAGTGAACAGTACCACACCGACCACTCCCACCAGCATCAAGATGAGTGGCGAGACACTAGAGGAGGTGGAAACTTTCAAGTACCTTGGGGCAGTCATCACCAAAGAAGGCACGAGCACACAAGAGGTGAAGATCAGACTTGCTGTGGCACTCTCCTCCATGACTAAGCTGGCGAAAGTGTGGAGAAACCACAACATCAGAACCCACACTAAGGTCAGACTCTACAAGGCACTCGTCACATCCATTGCCTTGTACAGCTGTGAAGCATGGACACTTACTGCCGATTTAGAACGTCGCATTCAAGCCTTTGAGATGAAGTGCCTCAGGCGGATCCTGAACATCACCTACAGAGACCGCAAAACCAATGACTACGTCTGGCAGCAGATCGAGGCACTGGCTGGCAAACAAGAACCATTGCTAGATACAGTCAAACGGAGGAAACTGAAGTGGTTTGGCCACACCACAAGGCATAACAGCCTGTCAAAGACAGTCCTGCAGGGAATGGTGGAAGGAGCAAGGAGGCAGGGACGACCACGCAAAAGCTGGATATCCAACATCAAGGAGTGGACCGGCCTCACTGTACCAAGCCTCCTGAAAGCAGCCCAGGACAGAACCATTTGGCGGTCCACTTGCAGCGTCCATGCGGGTACCCCAACGGTTGTCCCGACCAAGGGATGAGTGAGTGAGTGAGTGAATCCTCACACATAATTGGTATAGCACGGTTCATCTTAGTATACTCAATGTTTGACTAACCTTTGGATGGCATTATTTCTTTATTTGTTCGCACTAATCTCTTTGTTCTTTATCTGTTTGGCATGATTGTTGCTTTATTTGTTTTATTTGTGTTTTCTTTGTGGTGTGCTAGTTTGTTCGTTTGTTTTATTGTTTGTTTGTTTTCTTCCTGACGATGATTTGTTCACCTCGTTTTGTAGCTCGTTGTTTGTTTAAATACATATCTGTCTTACAGTTGCTTCTTTATTTCTTCCCTTACTTTTTATCTTTTCATCCCTGAATGTTAATGCTGTTATCATTCTGTTCAGTCATTCCCCCCCCCCCCCCCCATGTTTTCTTCTTTGGTCATCACAGGGATCATAAGGAATGCAGATATTGTACTTGCGTACAATATAAGCTACTAGCTTGTTGCTATGTTGATTTTGTTCTTCATATTATATTTTGTTCCATTCTTATTGAATGAATAAACCCTATTTAAACCAAGAGTGTCCATTTGTGTCGGTCTGAAAGGATGACAAAATTTACAAAACCGAATGTACTGGGAGACTGGATGTAACAAATGCACATGATTGCTTATTCCATTAATTATCCTCAAAAAAGAACCTGGCCCAGGCCAAAAGCTGTGTCAGGTTATTGATGTCAGCTAATTGCCAAGGCCTACATTAAAACGTTGTTATGTTGTAAAATGTTGTGTTGAGATTGCCTTCAGCCATGACAAGCTCTTAACATAACAACCCGTACTCTCCTTTGTTAAAGGAGAAAAAAATCCTCTGAAGTCGGAGTATGGCTGCCTATATGGCGAGGTGCTTGAAAAAGAGTCATACATGCAAACTTCTCATCCAGTGTGTACTTTCTATCTCACAGAGATTCCCAGGTGGGATGAGTGAGGCAGAGTGCATGTTCTGGGTGACCCCCAGGGTGTAAAAGCTGGGGAACGCACAACAACAACTCAAAAAAGAAGAATGAAACAAATAAAATAGATAAAAACACACGGCTTTTATGTGCCTCCCTACACCCCCACACTCACCCCCCCCCCCCCACACCACCACCACCCTCAACCTCCAACCCCCCAAAAGGGGGAAAACAAGAAAAAAAGACTGTGCTGCATAACAAATGCTTTAAAAATCAAATGAATTCAGCTTGTACGTAGTTTGAAATGAAGTCCGTATTATAAACATGAAAAGATTAACAGACTTGCATTTGAAAAAAAATTAAGATTGCTTTTACACCTTTGTTAAGAGATTATTTTCAGAGTATATTTCTCTATGTGTTAGACTATAATATGCTTAGTTGTTCTCTTCATGATTTTCAAGTGATGAACTTCGTGTGCATTGTTGAGACTGCCTTTTAAAAGTGTCTTCTTCTTTGATAAATTAATCCCCCCAAAAAGCACACACACACACACACACACACACACACACACACACACACACACACACACACACACACACACACACACACAAAAGTGGGGGACGGGATAGCCTAGTGGTGGGAACATTGTGCTCGCAATCTGACCACCCGGGTCCGATTCCCGTTCAAGAGGATATTTTCCCCTGGAGTTAACATCAGTGCAGACTCCACTCTCCCCAAAAGTCCTTCGGATGAGACTATAAACCGAGGCCCCGTGTGCGAACGTACGCAGAGCATCTTGCGCACACATTAAATCCTGTTCCATTTTTCGTAAGAGTAGGCCATTGTGTGCCAGTGGGAACAGATGACAAAATTTACAAAACCGCATACACACGGGGACTGGATGTAAAAAGCACATAAGTGCTTATTCCATTATCCTCGATATAAAAGAAAAATAAATACATAAAAAAAACACACACACACACACACACACACGAACCAAAACAAAAATAAACCCCCAAAATCCGCCCGCCTCCCCCCCCCCCCCCCCCACCACCAAAAAAACAACAAACATGAATTTGTTAGATGCATTAGCTTCTTTATTGAGACTCCTGGACTGATCCTTAAAGGTGGGCTGAGACAAAAAAGGGATTTTTTTTTTTTTTTTTTTTTGGGGGGGGGGTCCTGGGCTAGAGTTTCAAGGTTTACCGTTGGTGAGAGTTTGTGCATGCTACAGTTTTTGCCTATAATCAAGTACCCGCACTCCCACTTGGAAGACACTGTCTAAACATAACACCAGTGTACATGTGTTTTCCCCCAAAAAATTTTGTTACATAATCATGTTCCCACCGGCACGCAACGGCCTACTCTTTTGAAAGGTAGAACGAGTTTTAACGTGTGTGCGAGATGTTCTGCGTATGTTCGCACACGGAAACTCTGTTTATCATCTCTTTCGAAGGACTTTCAGGGAAGAGGAAGAGGAGTTGGCATTGATGTTAACAACAGGGGAAAATCCCCTTGACGGGTGTCTCAGTGGTGACTCGAATTCGGAAGAGAGAGAATGAATAAAGGACCTTTTACACACAAGGAAAAAGGTTCCAAGGTCAAACCCAGTTTCACAATCTGAATTTGTAAGCACACAAATTTCAAAATTTACCACTAAAAGGGTGAAAATAATATAAAAGACATGAAACAAAAAAAAAGAAGTACTACTCCCCAAACAGCACACAATGCTGAAAATTAAAAAAGAATATCTCCCCCAAAATCGTATTGCATAAAAAACCATACTCACACACAGACAGCCATACAAATAGACAGAAACATCGACAGAGGGACGGTCCTAATCTAGGGATAATGGGCTTTCACATATAACGCCCCTTAAAAAACTTACTCGGGGTTAAAGAAAGAAAACCAGCTACGACCTTCCACTGTTAAAAGTAAGCTGGGAGGTAGATTCTGCTTAACTACGGATTGAGTTTTGATGGCTGCTAGAGCTTTGGACAAACTATCTCATCAGTGGTCTGACTTCCTGTCAGGGGAGGCTACAACCACTTCCTGCCTGCCTCTGCTTTTTACATCCTCCCACCTCACTAAAATTAACGCCCCTGAAATCGTTCTGACAGTCACGAACATCCTTCAAATTCAAGGGAGGAGGCGTCTTAGTCTCCCAGGTATCCAGGGTCTCTGCCCATGGCTGGACAGCCCTGCTGTTGTGTCCTGAAGTGGTTTTAAGTCGTTAAGTGGACAGGCTGAACAGAGAGAAGAAAGATCCCCCTGGGTCTGTAAACTTCTTGTGGGATAAAACAAACACAGGAACAAACCCACCAAATTTTCTCTTTTCCTTCACCAGGTGGGCTGCCAATGCACAGACTGAAAAAAAGCAGGACAAAAAACAATTCTAAATCTGACTGTTCCTAATGCCTTCGTGAAGGCGCCATTCATGTAAAAACAACGGACTTTGCTAGGAAAGTTAGGGAGTAGCCTACTCATTTTACGTTCACAGTCTCGACTAGGATTTTCTTTATGTAATACCTTGTTAGTGGGTCGTGTTTTCATATGTTTTGGGTCGTGTTTTCATATGTGTTGATAGAAAACCACGTGTCAAGTTACTTTTTGACCCAAGTTCACGCATTCGAAGGCCTAAATCCGGTTAGCGACACAAAATCCATTTCACGCCACATCACCACACATGCCTGACCATTGTTTTACAGACCGACGAAGTCCCTTAACTCTCACCACCCACGGGAAGCAGGTCGCCTCCCTTTCATCCGGGGGCTCCGTTTAAAACGGGGACTTCAAAGGCGGGAGGGGATGGCAGTTAAGGCCAGACAGTGGGCTTTAAGGGGCCGGGATGGCGACGCCAGGGTCCAGCACGAGCTGTCCAGGGCGGTAAGATCAAAGCAGTGCGGGGGAGGAGGAGGGAAGAAGGGGGGAAGGATGTCGTCTTTTTACGGTATCGTCATAGGCGGCATCCTCAGGGGGGGGGGTGGGGGGGGGGGGGGGGGGGGGGGGGGGGGGGGGGGGGGGGGTTCGTGTGTGCGTCATTGTCATGGCTTCTGATGCCCCAGGTAGGCTGCAGAGTGGGATAAAAAAAATTATTTTAAAAAAAGGAGAGACCCCCCCCCCCCCCCCCCCCCCAGCTATAATAATGATGATTATAACGGTGATGGGTATATCATACGAAGAAAAAAAATCCAGGAGTGGTCATAGCTTCTGATGATGCCCCCAGGCAAGTTGCAGGAGTCATAGTGGGATAATAATATAAAAAAGGGGAAAAAAAACCCTTAGCTATAATAATGATGATAATAACGGTGATAGATATGTTATATACGAAGGAGAAAAAAAACAGGAGTGGTAGTTAATAGTTGAAGCGCAAGTAGTGAGGAGATAAAGTTGGTTTTACAGGCTTCACTTTTGATCTTTTGTTTTACTTTTTTTTCCAGAGGTGAAGAGGGTTGCTGATGAGATTATTAATAGTTTCCTCTCTGGATATGTAGCATGCTTTTTCACGATCACCATGGCAAGAATATAAGACATGGGTAGATTGGAATCACACACACACACACACACACACACACACCATGGCAAGAAGATAAGACATGGGCAGATTGGAATCTCTCTCTCTCTCTCTCTCTCTCCCCTCTCTTCTCTCTCTCTCTCACATCACACCTCTCTCTCTCTCTCTCCTCTCTCTCTCTCTCTCTCTCTCTCTCTCTCTCTCTCTCTCTCTCTCTCTCTCTCAATTATTGTTTAAACTGTACTTACGCGAAATGAAAATGGTTACTTCATAAAATTAAAATAAAAAGTCACGAAGTAGGCATACAGTATAACATGCCATTTAGGGGGTGGAGAGGAATTAAAGGAATAAAAGCGTACCTTAAGATAAACCAGAACAAAATCAAATAAGCTAGAATGAACAAGATAAATTGATTTGAAAAGAAAGTCATACAGATTTTGGTGAAATTTAATCAATGCATATCAAAATGTATTTACTCTTTGAGATCCCAGTCTTTCAAATTCTAGTCCGTTTGCTTCGAGAAATAAACTACATGATTTTGGTCATTTGAAGATAAAATAAGCGCTTTCACTTCCATAACAAGCATCTTTGGCTGCCCTTTAAAGATAAAATCCACGCACAAGACATTTGCTCATTTTACGAAATAACCTTTATATAATCAAGTTTTATGATCGTATGTATTGCTTGAATGTTCAATTTCAAATGAGAAATAAACATTCTCTAGTGATTGTTTTAAAACTTACGTTTGTTAACAGACAGTATTGCCATCAAAAACTGCTCACAGGACTGTAATTTAGACAGTCCAACTAGACAAAGAAAGCAATCTGACAGCTCACAGAAATTAACTTAAAAGTAAGTTACAAGAACTTTGAAATAATAATAATAATGATAATAGTAATAGCAATAATAATAATAATAATAAAATAACAATAACAATAATAATAATAATGTATGGAATTCATATAGTGCTGAATCTTGTAAAGCAACAAATCAAAGCGCTCAGTGATTTTTTTCTTCTTTTTGTGTGTGTATGCGGTTTTGTAAATTTTGTCATCTGTTCCCACCGGCACACAATGGCCTGCTCTTTCGAACAGCGGAACAGGATTTAACGTGTGCGCAAGATGTTCTGCATGCGTTCGCAAACGGGGCATCGGTTTACAGTCTCATCTGATCGGAAGGACGCCACAGCCGAGGGGTTAAGACAGTTTGACGACAATTCCATGGTCCACAAAGTCGTGGGTTCGAATCTCGGGGCGCCTGGTGAATTGAGGGTAGGGACTTCTATGATCTACCTGGTCAATCTCAAGTGCAGACCTGCCAGTGCTTTAATTCCCTTCCCACAAGTGCAACATAGTTATAATGAATGCATAATATGTCACTACCTGAATGTTTTGAAAATGAATGTTTCATGACTTTTTTTTTAATGACTCACAACTTCTGTGACGTTTCTGCCATACAGCCCACTGTTCCCATGCCGCTCATTTCGATCTCTCTGCCCCTGCCATACCCAGATTCTTTATGTCCCACCCTCAAGGTCAGAAGTCCACAGGAAGCTTATCAATGTGAGGCCACCGCGGGGCCACCAACCAGAGGGGCCCTGCATGGCTGCTGGGTCACTTTGGTAATAATTATTTAGTTGCATGCTTATTCTGAGCCAACATACGCTGGACACAGCCTACTTAGCCCCTTACTGACCACAGTAATAGCTTAGTCACGGAGACAGACTGTGTGAAACGCCCAACCCCACGCAGTGACCAGCACAAAGTCCTTTCAACGACCTTCTCCCTTGAACCTCCAACCCCCGGAAAGCTTTGACATAAACTCACCCCAGAAGTATTTTATGAAAAACCGAAACTGTGGTTACCACGAGACCAGAGCAACAGAGGCCACGGAATCAGAGACAATTATTTTCTTTTATTTGCACGATGATCAATGATGATGGAGACGACGTAATGATACTGCTATATATGTTTTGAGACTCCTTGGCAGGGTTGTACTCTACGCTTCCTATCATGAATATATCTTGGCGTCAACTGGGCCCCAGGGACACAGACACCCTCAGTGTTAGGTAATTTGTGCAACACTTTCACAATTGCATCCGTATCTATATATAGTGAATGAAGCCCGATTGTGTGGTTCCAAGTCTTACCAATGAGCCACAGCACACTCACTCTGGCTAGGAGCCGGCTGCAGTCCGAAAAATCCTAGGACTATGAGAATCGAACCCGCGCCCCTTTCCAGCCCCTAACTGAAGGCGCTAACCATTGTACCATGGCGGCTGGCGTTCCATAACAGTGTTCCCAAAATGTAATGACAAAAAAGCTTTTGACAACGGAGGCGACAACAGAAGGTAAGGAATATCTTTATTGAAGACTAATTCACTTCCTGCAAGTTGACAGGAAAAACAGAAAGATATAATTATCATATCAAAGCAGAAATCGTATTCCTAACTCACAAAATGTGTAAATCACAAAATGTGTTTTACACATTTACTTTTTTTGTGTCTTCTCAATAAAGACGATAGGCTTATTTCTTAATAATATATTGTTCTGAAGCTCACGCGATGAACAAAAGAAAGTAGCTTCAATGATTGAAGATTTACCAGAATTGCATGGAGACTATTTTCAGAAACAAACGGAACAGACAAGTTCTGATGAATAGCCGCTGTCTGGTTGCTTTAACAGAAATTCTGACAGGTTTTATTTTTTGTATGTATTTTTGTTTTCATTTTCATTTTCCTACCACTTTATGGGGACGGGATAGCTCAGTGGTTGGAGCACTCGCTTTCCCCCAGCCAATTTAAGCAGCGTCGAGCGTGGTTACCAGTTGAATGGGTGACCGTTTGCGCACCTTGGCTTCAGTACAGTTCCCCCAGTTCACTGAAGGGAAGGTAAAGCAGGGAGGGAGAGGAGTTGGGTGCCGCCTTCAATATGCTGGCCCTAGAGAAGTGAGGTCTCTGACGCCTCGCTCCCCTACGACCTTATAGGTTATGGGACTCCTTTTACCTTACCACTTTAAGTCACGACAGATTTCTCTGCGTGAAATTCGGGCTGCTCTCCCCGGGGAGAGCACGTCGCCACAAGAGCAGCGCCACTTATTTTTTTTCCGGTCTGCAACTGTAATTGTTTCCCCTTCACAGTAGGCTTTTTTATACAGAATTTTGCCAGGGACAACTCTGTTCTTGCCGAGGGATCTTTTACGTTTAGCTGACTGTTTTGACAAAGTATCACATTTACATCTGAGTAAAAGTAGCCGTTTGAAAAGATGTGGTCTACAGTAATATCAATCAGCAACAATCACCACAAAACGCGCTTTCAAGTGGATCGTAACACCACCCCTCCCCCCAAAAAAACCCCAACAACAACCTTCAACAACAAAAAACCCCACAAACGAAACAACGACAACAAAAAGCAACAAACTAACAAAACAAAACAAAATAAACAAACAAAGCCGATGCTTCACCAAAAAATTGAGCAGTTAAATAATTATCATGTGCGTAGTTTTCAAACTTTTACGCTCACTTTCAAAAAGAACGAAACACAAAACAGAAGGAAAAGTCGGTATTTTCATCTGTTGATTGGCAAACTTTTCAAAGACTACTGGCTCCATTGTGAAGTTTTTGTTGCGATGAAGTGTCCATGAGCGCCAAGTTTGCCAAATTTGCAGATGAAATTGACCACCCACTTGCCTCTCACTGATTTCTTTCATTGGCAAACACTGGTGTTGTGGAGACGGCTGTGATTGTTCCTTTCAAGAGTAGAGGTGGAACACACAAACAACAGAAGGGGAGACCCCCCTGGGCCCTGGCTATACCCCCCTTAGTTAAGGAGTTAGGAGGTTTTGTGTTTGCATAACACATCCTGATTTGCTGAGGACTGTTGTACTGCCTAGAGGGGGTATTTAGGAAATGATAGGCAACAAAGAGGAAATACTGAGGAAGTAGGGCAGAGTTTAAGAGAGAGAGAGAGAGAGAGAGAGAGAGGGGACAGGAGAGGGAAGGTGGAGCAGCCACAAACTTGAAAAAGACCTACACCCTGTTTCTGTTGTTCAGAACCTCTGTGTTGCCAGAAGGGCCTCTCAGTTACAAGGACACAACAACCTACAAGTGCTTCCTAGGCCAGCCCTGAGAAGGCCCCTGTCAACGAGCTGAAGAGGCTATAGAGACTAGAGAGGGAGGGAGGAGGCCCTCTCAAAGGTCCTCTCAGGCTTGCCCAGGTAGGGTCTAGCCTACCTGTGCTCTGTTGTTCTGCTCTCTCTACTTACATCCTACCAGTCTTGAATAGAAGTGCATGCAGTCAGCAATTAATGAAGTACGTGTTGGGAAACAAAATTTAATGCTGATAGCATTTTCACGAAAGCCTGTTAACTAAACTAAGGTTGGAAAGGGAGCCGTATAGTGTTGTATCGGTTGTGGGAATTTCCACGAGCCCAAATTAATGGTAAGGGTTGGTTTAAGTCCCTAAATCGAATAGCCTCGCTGGGCCTATTATACAATCAAACCAACCAAATCTTCATACCTCTAATTAAACATTACTGAACAGTAGAAAATGTACTGCAGGTAGTTAATAAGTTGTTCTGATGGCACCGCACTGTATGAATTATGGGCTTTGTCCTACATCCCATGTATGTTATTTAAAAAAAAAAATCTTAATTTTGAGGATAATGGAATAAACACTCGTACGTGTGTGCGTGCGCATGTGTGTGTATGTGTGTGCGCGCGTGAGTGGGCACTCCGCTACAATTAAGAAGGCCTCGAGATATATAAAGTAATGTAATTTTTCTCTTCAATTTGGAAGCATGACTGTGGATGTACTATGATATATAAATGATTGCCTGTTAAAAATCAAGTCGTTTTTTCTGTTGAAAATCAAAGGCGGTGGTCTCTTTAAAGCCAATGATGGAAATGCTAAAACTTTAATAGCAGTTTTGATCGGCCTCATAACCTTAAAAAACTCAGAGTAAAATTTGTTCTAGTGTATTTGACCACGTTATACATTTTTATCTGGGAAGGACAACTGCCGAATCCATGCCACGCTGCTTACTTTTGATTTGATACACTAACACGATTTTACAACTTCCTTCGTTGCTGCCATAAAGGGAGAGCACCCACAGTACACCAGGCAGACGGCACTAAAGAACAGCTCTCCCAAAGGAGCTCAGTTTTTCAGTTTCTGTGCTTACCAGTCATTAAAGTTTGCGGTGGATGCCAAGTCGACCCCGTGACCCGAAAAGACCACAAAGCGATGAGATTGTCATCGTTGTACTTACTATCGGAGTAGGCGTAAAGGTAGTTTTTATAGTATTGTTTACGGCAGGCTGTATCGCATCACAAACAACGGTGGCCAAAGTTTTCGGCCGACGCAGTTCACGACCCCACGCATAGAAGGTAAGGCCCTGTACCCATCTTTTATTCTTATCGTTATCCTAAAATCTCAACGTACTGTGACTCACTAAAGACTATCGTCCAATGAAGGGAAACGGATTTGTCTTTTTGATCTCTGGGTGCGGAATAGTGGCTATAACTGTAAAGGCTAGTTTGTAAGAGGTTTTAGTTTTATTGATGCCAGAACGTTATTCTGGGTTCTTCGTGTGAAGAAGTGAAAGAATCCTAAAACTAGCATCTCAAAGAAGAGAAAGTGTTTGAGAGAATCGGAAGTCTATATTATCATATCTTTATCATAAAAAAGTAAGAAGAGTATATTAAGATTTGAAGTAGTTGAGAGATTTGTTTTATACTTTAGTTAAAACCATTGTCAATTAAAGTTAAAGTTATATATTTTTTAAAAAATTACCAGAGAAGTTCAGTTTGATACACCTTCAGCTGAAGGGAGATATAAAATATGACTTTTGGCGGGATTGGCAGCCCATGCTTTATGACTAAAGACACACACATCGCGCACAGACCTATGTACGTAAGTGCAAACACACGCGCGCACGCACACATGCATGCAGCACTTCACACAAAATTTAAAACAGTCAACTTATAAGTTGGCCCAGAGCATAACATAAAGTACCTCTACATGTTTCAAACTGTGGAAAGAGATAACTGAAATATGTGGAACTGCCTACCACTTGATTATTTTGAAAACGTGTTAAATAAACACCAGTGCATACATGTATGGTTTTAGTATAAAATGCTACGGTTTAGCAGACGGACTGATTGATTGAAAACGATGGCACCCCCTCCCCTCCCTCCCGTCCCAGATTCCGGGGTTGTCATTTATTGTCAAAAGTTAACGTACAGCAGTGGATGATCAGTGGCTTTAGAGGTAATGCCACCCGCCTAGAAATCGAGAAGTACGGGTTCAATCCATTTTTGAGTCCACCTCTCCCCCTTCCCATCCGCTAGAGCTTGAATGCTGGTCAAGATGCTAGTCTTTCGTATGAAACAATAAACCAGCGCACGTACAAGAACCCACAGCAGCAAGGGATTTGTCAGGGGAAAAAATTGTGAAAAAATGACATTCTCCTTGGGAAATGAATCCTGTCCACTTGCACACAGGAAAGTCGAGGATTCATATGACGACTCTCTGTCCCCAGGGAAAGCAGTCCAAATTCGTTCCAGAGAAATCTGTCGAGACTGAAAATGTCAGCGTCAAAGTAAACAACAGGGGGCCTAAGGTAATTTGCTAATGTCTCAATGAGGTCTCTTTCAAACTGAATGGTACTGCACTCCTTCTGTCGCACACAGAAATAGACGTTCCGCTTTCATGGTGAGGGTACCCCTTTACTGCTATGTACGGTGTTCACAGAGCGTATCGCCACGCGTCCATAGATCACTGTCAGATTACCCTGATGTCTATCTCTCATAGGCCCTCTGCTGTGCCGCTTTGCGGTTTGTCTAGTCTGCTTAGGCCTATGTCGTTTTCACAGAAATGATTATTTGTATTGTGGAACGTGGGTCGTCGCGTGTGGGTGTGCGGTGGTGTGGTGTGTGTGGTGTGGCGGGGTGGGCGTGTAGGGTGTGTGTAGGGGGGGGGGGGGGGGGGGGGGGAGGAGAGAGAGTTGATTGGTTGAATAATTGATTATGTGAGTGATTGATTGACAATCTTTACTGAGAGAGGGAGAGAGAAGAATTTCATTAGTTTAAAAGACAATTTAAAAAAAAATCAGTGATCTCTTAATACGATCAAACCAAACTAAACCGATCCATCAGCTGAACACCTTAACATTATTCAAATGCTAAACAGTTTTAAGAGAAACTATAGCCATAATATCTACACGACTACCAAATTTTTACCCCCAAAACGCAATTACTGAGCAAGACTGATTTTTTTTTTTGGAAAATTGAAAAACAACCAAACCAACAATCAAAAGCTTCCGGCTGAAAGTCAAGAAAAAAACCTTAATGTGCAAATTCTTCTTTAAGAAAAAGATCAGAGCGCTTACACACATTACCCATGTGCACACAATTCAACGAAGTAAACAAAGAACAAGGTTTTACATGTACATTGCATTGGTTGAAGCTGGAAGAGGAAAAAAACCCATTTTGCATCACAGTCCCAATTGTTCGGTTGTTTGTTTTTTTGTTTTGGGGTGGGTTTTTTTTGTTTTTTTATTTGCTTTGGTATAATCATGAATAAACTTTCTTACAGGTCGCTGATTCGCACAGCCATACATAACAATTTGCCACGTTTTTTAAAAATCCAATCTTGCGAGAGAGGGAAAGATTTGATTGTGGGTGATAATACCCGCCACCTCTAATCCGTTCAATTCTCTTTGATTCCCCTGGTTAATTAAAGGGCTGACTCAGGTGTGCTGAGCAGGGGGGAAGTTTGTGCCGAAAGCGCTGTTGCTGTTAATTGAAAAGTGTATATATCTGAGTGGACATTTCCCACTGTCCGAAAGTGTGTCGATAATCGATAAGCGCTGTTGCTGTTAATTGAAAAGTGTATATCTGAGTGGACATTTCCCACTGTCCGAAAGTGTGTCGATAATCCAGAGCTTGTCTTTCACAGAGGAGATACTCGAATCACAATTGCTGTGTCCTGTGCCTTGACAGTCTTTTCCTTTGCCTTCGCTGGCAGCCTTGAGGGTGTAAAGAGCTAGGTTAGGTACTGTGTACTAGGCTAAGTGACTTTGTTCTCGTCTTCCTAGTTGTGATTCTTCCTTCCCTACACTCAGCAGATCCTCTCAGCTTACTAGGCGTTCAGTCCAGTGCTACAGTTTTGGGGCACGCCTAAGGGGAGCACAACATCTTGACTAGGCCTATCAGTTTAGAGTGTGGTTCTCTCTAATCTGCTTTTTTGTGGGATAGCGTTAATGACCATCCTTGTTTGTTTGTCTTATACTCATGGTTCTGACTATAATCCACGAAGAGAGTCTAAGTAAGGACAGGAATGCTAATATCTCGAGCAAGAATCATATTGTCCACTTTAGTGCCTTTAGTGAAAGTGGTCTGTGGGGGGAACACTCAAAGCTGGGGCAGATAAGTGAGGCTGTCATTGAGAAGGGTCTTCATTTCCCACAGCAGGCGTCACCCAGTCTAGGCTATCCCTGTAAGGTGGCAACAAGAGACGAACACTAACTGTGATACACTTGAACCAGGCCAGGCCAGGCCAGGCATGCCTGGATGCTACCAGAGTGACCCAGCAACACTTCTTGTTCTTCCTCCTAATGGGATAGTATACTGCCCACCTCGAGGTACACACTCATCACTTGTATCATCACCAAGAACTTTGCTGAGAAGTTTCCTTCAGCTAACCTCTCCCCTTACGTTGGGCATATGTGCCTCCTCCTTACAGTCCACAAATCGAAAACTTCCATTACAGTCACAGAGTACGTTCACATCGTCCACACCACCGACAATTACTGGCTACAGTATCTGAGATCCCTCTGTGTGTTCTACTGCAGAAGGTACGTACTGGATGTGGCTGTAGTATTGATCATCAAGACCACTGGGCAGCAGGTAAATAATATTATCATTAATGCCTATCACCGGGATTTATTGTTCCGATGCTTCCTGGGATGTTTGATATATATACACATTTTAAAAATTATTTATATATATATGTGTGTGTGTTCACATGTCAAAGACTTCTTAATAGAAAATTGTGTTAATGAATGGAGAACTAAGCTGTGGAATAATAGTAGATGCCTTTATTATAAAAACTATAAGATCGATTTTGGTATGGAAAAATATATAACTTGTCTACCAGATGTATATGTTTACTTTCTTATTTCTATAGTTTCATTGTAGCTGTCACAAGCTTCCTATTGAGGTTGGACTTTTCCATAATATACCAAGGGAAGAAAGACTATGTTCAAAATGCAATATGTCTGTTTTAGGGGATGGATTTCATTTTATCATGGAATGCCCCCACTTCAAACATTTACGACAAGATTTTATTCCCTGACATTTTCCTCAACCCATGTCCACTTATAATTTTTGTAGGCTAATGAAATGCAAATCTCGAAAAGTTCTCATGTCGCTCTCAAAATTCATAAAGATTTGCAGGTACTTCTTGAAATTTCAATTGCCTTTCACAAGTGTAAATTATGTCTTTAAAAGAAATGTGTATACTTACAAAAAATAGTATTGAGTCTTTAATGCTGTTTTCATATCATTTTGCGATGAACTCTTGCTTTTCAGTTCCTGTTAGTATTCATATTATTTTGGGGTGTATTGCTGTTGGGTTTATTCTCCTGTTCAATGTGTTTGTAATCCTCCATTCCCCAAACGGGGTGAAAGGAATTAAATCTTGAATCTTGAATCATGTGTGTGGGTGTGTGTGTGCAGGTATGTATAAGGGCATTTTGAAGCCTAGTCTAAAGTGTTAGGGATGAGGGGACGGAATACATTCTCTCTCTCTCTCTCTCTCTCTCTCTCTCTCTCTCTCTCTCTCTCTCTCTCTCTCTCTCTCTCTGTGAGACAGACAGAGAGAGACAGAGGGAGAGAGACAGAGGGAGAGAGACAGACAGCCTAGAGGGAGGGGGGAAGGCCCTCCCCTAACCACTTCCTTTTTCTTTAGTCTCACACCCTCCTCCCCCATCCCCCACACACATCCTCCCAACACTCTTCTTTCATTCAAAACTGCTTGCCTCCGCCTCTCCTCTCTCTATCGGAAGTATAATGGGACACGCAGTCCTCTCACCTGTAACTCCCAATTCATACTGCCCCCCCCCCCCCCCCCTCTCCTCCTCCCTCCTTCTCCTCCTCCTTCATCTCAACTGCTTTTGCCAATTCTTCAACTTGGTTCGCAGGCCATAATATATAGCAAAAAGAAGTAAGACGTTAGGGTAGGGTAGTAGACAGACCCTCCCTCCCCCCCCCTTGTCCCTCTTCCTTCCCTCCTTGCCTTCCTCCTCTTCCCTCCCTCTCTTTGCTCCATCTAGGCAGTGTGAAGTGAAGTCAGCTGTGACAAGCCCCGCCCTAGCCCAGCGTGTCTGTGTATGAAGACAGAAGGAATATTTCCGTTATGCATTCGAAGCCACGCGGCTGCTTGCCTGCCTGCCCGTGAAAGGGAAAGGCTTCAAAACTGGCTTAGAGCCAGGCCCAGTGTCATTCTGTCTTGACACCTACTGAGACGCGGAAGGTAGAGAGACATCTGGAGCAGTGTGCCTAGCTCGTGTTTGTGCTAGGCTATCTGGATACGAAATCTGAGACAGTTTGATGTTTTAGTGTCAGCAGAACTGGATCTGGTTGTTTACCTGTGTATTTGGAAGTCCTCCTAAGGAAAGCTGTTGTCCTGGTCGTTCTCTTGCCAGTGAGTGTTCTGCCACATCTGTCAGGCGATGCTAAGTTTTGTGTTGTGTTTTGTTTTCTTTTGACATCGGTTGTGTGACTCAGGTGGGTCTTTGTCCACTTTTTTTCTCTTGCTGTTCTATTATACCCGAATTGATTTCTGTACTCATGAATTCAGTGTGTTTTGTGTTGTCATAAAGTGTTATGTAAAAATCAAACAAGCACCCCCCCTCCTCCAAAGAAAACACACACACACACACACACACACACAAACAAACCCTCTCATTTCAAATTGCCATGAAGTATTGAGCAATGTGTAAGGACCTTTTTCCTCTCTCTATGTGTGTGCAGTTTTCCTGTTCACAAGGTGAGGGGGACGTTGACACTGCCGTTCTGTCAAGGTATTAACCACGGGTCCTTTAATTACTCAAGTACGCCTGAAGCAGTACCTTCTTCATCGCTCAAAGGCAGAGGCTGACTGTCAATACGTCTGCAGTGAGTGTCCTCACACCAGCGCTGAGAGGGGGGTACTGTGGTCTTTTGTGTCCGCCCTTCCACCCTGAAAACCTGTCCGACAATTGCCAGGGTCGTGACCCCGCCTCCTATGATTGACTGACTGGCTGTGAGTTGTGTGTGTGTGTGTGAATTGACAGTCCACTGTTGTTCAATTATTATTCCAGTCTGTGAGCGAGCCAGCTCATAGCCCTCATTTTCTGCCTGTAAATCGGATTAGTGATTGATTGCCTCTGTCTTGTGTCCTGTTGTGATTGTGATAGGACTTTTTTTCATTTTTTTTCATTTTTTTTCACAGTGGAGGTCGCCATCTTCCCGTCTCTTCATCTAACTTCCACTTGAGGATTATGGAAATGAGAACATAAAACTGTGGTCCTTGACCGTCACGGTCCCGTGATTTAGGCTGGCAATCGTAGTAAAACTTTATTTAGGCTGTCGTGTTGCGCTTTCTTCTGGATACAGACACAACAATACTGGTGTTATAGGGAAAAACTGTTTTTAGACGCTCCTTTGGTTTTATAAATCGGTCACTTAAAAAGGGCGAGTCATTAATTGACAGGAAGAAAGCACAATCTATACGCCTGATGTGAGGTGAAGTTGGAAAGTTTCCCTCTGGTCATATCCAAGTTACAGCGAAACTGCAGTCATGTTTTCTCCAATCTCTTTGCTAAGCAGGACAAGCGCGGATGGAGCACATAGACGAGTTCAAGGTCAGTCTTCCGGGCAGCATGTTCATCAGAATGAGGACACAGCCAACCTCCTGCACTTCATCGACATGGCATCCAGCAACATCAAGCTGGCACTGGATCGACCCTACAAAAGCAAGAGAAAAGTCAACCACCGCAAATATCTTCAGAAACAACTGAAAAAGTGTGGTGATTCCCCCAAAAAGAACGGGAGTGGGACTCCGGAAGGGAACACAACCAGCAGTCTGAAAGCTTACCGTAAAGAGGCATCCCAGATCGGCCTTCAGATGAAGTCTTTGCAAGCCTTGTTCGACCCTAGGACGCTACACGAGCCTCTGCACGGAGTTAGTATTAACGCATCCCCTGGCAAACGACAACAAAACCAAAAAGCTCCCCTGAAAAGTCGTAAACTCCCTCCTTCATTTTTCGTGGAACCGGCTTTGAGGGCCTGTGACAGAAGTGAGAGAGCCATGTTGATGTCGGTAGCTGTGTCCATGCCGGGACAGTTCCCCCCTCCAGCCCACACTGTACCAGTGACGGGGGAGTCAAGCCTGTCAGCCGGACCTGCTGGCTTGCCCGCACTGCCCTCCGACACGCTGGAATCCATCCTGGGACACACTGACCTGAACGAGCTCCTGTCCGGGTCGTGGCAGCAGAGAATCTCCGCCTCCACTCCTTACGAGGGCAGCGTGGGCACGTGCAGCCCCAGATCGTTATCGGACTCCTCTGACGCTTACTGTACCCCTTCCCCTGGACCCTCCTCTGCCTCTGCCGGCAGTCCGTCCTGGTCACCAGGCTTCCCCGCCATGTCCACAGGCCATCTGACCCCTAGTGTTATGTCCAGTGCAGAGGACCCCATTTCTGTCCATCAGTACCTTCTGCCCCCAGGTGTAGGTCAGATACTGACGGACAGACTGACTGTGCAGCAGCAGCAGCAGCATCAGCAACAGCCAGCAGAGCAGCAGCAGCAGCAGCACCATCAACAGCAGAACCAAAGACAGTGTGATTCCCATGCCCAGTTTTACCAGGTCAACCCCCACCAACCCATGGACCTGCAACACGCGGGTCACTACGGGGTGAACTCTGTCCACAGACCTCCTCCCCCTCCTAGCTTGTCTCCCTTTCTGTCCACGTCTGAATTCCAGGACTTCTCTTCCTTTGCCCCTACCACTCACTTCTTCAACGACCCAGTTCAGCAGCAGCAGCAGCAGCAGCAACAACAACAACAGCAACAACAACAAAGACCACAGCATATCAATGAACTTCCTACCTTTCCTCAGGCCTTCTGTAGTAGTGGGCCCTTCGACTGGTTCAAGAGCAGTAACGGCAGCAGCAGCGGCGGTGAGGGACCAGCTTCAGACGGGTGGGCACCCAACCTTCACCCACATACCCCCTACAACTTCTTGTGCTGACTGCTCTGGATTGCATTATGCCAGAACAGACACACCTTTGTTCACTCCTCTCTCTCTCTCCCTCTCACCCCCAATGACTGCGGGAACAAAAGAACAAGGAAAGGGGTAGGGAAGAAAGGAAGAAAAGAAACAGTGCTTCCTTCTTTGCCAGGAAGGGAGGGGGGGGGGGGGGTGTCTCTGTTCAATTTCAGGGGAGGATATTGTGTTGTGACTGACAGCATTGAGAGTGAAAACTATGCAATGACAACAAACCATGTTGGTATGTAATATTCCCCATCCATGCTTTTTTATGGGCAGCGCTGCTTCTATTTTTTTTAATATTTTTTTTATACTTGTATTTTATTTTGGTGTGTGGTTTGGATTGACTTTAATGTTGTTGGATTGTATTTGGTATTTCTTGTTTGTTGCTTGGTTTTTTTGTGGTCGTTAAATGATTGTATGTTTGTGTGCCGGATTACTGCATCATAATACATGTGTTTATTTATTTATTGGCTCTGTGTGTGTGTGTGTGTGTGTGTGTGTGCGCGTGTGTGTGTGCAGGCGTGCGCGCGCGCGCGCGAGAGAGAGAGAGAGAGAGAGAGAGAGAGAGAGAGTTGTGTGTGTGTGTGTGAAATCTGTTTTCATTCAATGATTCATTGGATGGGATGCGTAGCGCTGATCTTTTTCTGCGCTTGTAACTCTGCAGGAGGTCTACCTGCTGGCCTCAGCCTACACATTTTGACTTCAGAGCAGCTCACTTTTTGTACAGGATGCATGCTGGGTATGTCCCTGTTTCCGTAACCCACCGAACACTGACATGAATCACGGCATCTTAAACGTGCATATTGGACCTTCTGAATATGTTTATTATACACTAAGCACTGACAAGCCTGCACTTAAGTTGACCTTGGCGACCATGATAAGAATCCCCACCCTTAATTCACTAGACAGCGCTGCCGAGATTCGAACCCACGACTTGATAGGCCCAGGGTAATGAAGTCAGATTACCTTAACCACTTGGCTATATAGCGTCTGTCATTTTTTTCTTCTGGTGAAGATGTATACATGTACATGCTGATACTTGCCAGTTGTCAGATAAAGTTTTTCAAATGCCAAGATATACATGTCTGCCTTTCATATCTGTCTGTCAATCCACTTAAAACAGTTGTGGCATGGTATTGAATTGTATTATTTTGTACAGTATTATTTAGCACGGCAGGTTTTTCCGTGCGAAATTTGAGCTGCTCTTTCTTCCACAAGAGAAACCCATTGACATAGTATGATGTCAGTTGTTTTTTTTCTTCTCTCTCTCTCTCTCTCTCTCTCTCTCTCTCTTCTCTCTCTCTCTCTCTCTCTCTCTCTCTCTCTCCATGTGCAGCTGATTTTTTTATATATAAAAATCAAATAGGTTTTCCTGCCTGTGACAACTTTCTAGATGCTGTGGCATCTTTAACGTGCGCTAGTGGAGGTTTTCTTGTGAGAGAACGACCTCAGATAGTCATCTCGTCAGGAAAAAAAATCCAATTTATGTACACCCAAACCATTAGACTGTACCGTCCAGTGGGATGGGTGAAAATAATATCCACTAGATTCAATCCTCGAACCTCTCGTTTGTCAATCGGGTATATTTAGCCTCTGGGCCACCAAACCATTTCAGAAAGTGAGGAGGGAGGGTGGTGGTAGTGGTGGTGGTGGTGGTGGGGGGGGGGGGGGGGGTCCGGGAAGGGAGGATACTGTTCTCTGTAGAGTGATGACAGGAATGTTTGTTCTCTTGCCTTGCTTCCCTATTTAATTTGTTACGGCACCTTCATATTTCAGTTTTTGCTAGTGCTGACATCAATTTTTCGCTATTGTCAGGCTATAGATCTGAACGTCACATACATAGGACAGTATTGTTATTATTTAAAAAATAAATAATAATAATAATAATAATAATTATTATTATTATGTAGTTATCACCATCATCATCCATTGGAAAGTTCTATAGCAATTGCCGAATCGGGGTAAAAAAGTTGAAACGATCTCAATGTCTTAAGTTTATTCTTTAGTTGAACTTGATGTTTTTAAATTGCTACATTCAATATACCATTGAGTCTTACATTTTATGATCATGATATATTCGTCGTCATTGTTGATTTTCTTCCTGTTCTAGTCGCTTTTTTTCTTTCTGCTGACAAAAAAATTACAGCGAGTAAAATTATTTAGAACTGTTGAAAATATTGATCTCAATGCAGTGTTAAACTTAAAGCTACTTTGATATTATTATTATTATTATTATTATTATTATTATTATTATATCTTAGCTTCTGTCCTTGTCTTTGTCTCTGTCTCAGTGTCTGGCTGTCTAGTTGTCTCTCTCTGTCTTCTCTCTCGTCTCTCTCTCCTTCCACCCCTTTCTGTTTAGTAATTAGTGTGGTGTGTGTGTGTGTGTGTGCGTGAGCGTGTGGGATTCGTCCGCAATAGAGGAGAGAGAGAGAGGAGAGAGAGAGAGAGAGAGAGAGAGAGGAGAGAGAGAAGAGAGAGAGAGAGGAGAGAGAGAGAGAGAGTGTTCGGTTTTAGCCTCAGTCACGAGTGATGCAGAGGAACAAAGCCGTGAAAAAAAGAAAATGCTTTTTTTGGTTGTTCCTTGACTGGAGCTCCGAGTTTCGTCAATGGTGAGATTTTGGCAATTTGCAAATGCGACCGTTTTTAACCACCATTGAGGTAGCCGCATTCCGACTTCAGAGAATGAAATGTTTACAAATGACAAAGTTTTTCGATTAGGAAGAAAAGAAGCAATAAAAAAATCTTTATATATATTAAAAACACAACAAAACCTGAAGTCCTTAGGTCTCTAAACGTTGATTTAATACTACAGCTGTTACAGGTTTTAAAATCAGATTGCTGGTAACCTAGAAAAAAACCCCACACAGTCTAGAGCAATTTGATTTAATTGTCCTTGATCATTAAATATGAATTCATGGAGAATGAATGTGATGTATACATGCATGCATGGAATGAATGAAGGAGCAAACGTGTGTAGATATGTGTGCGTGCACGCGCGCGCACGCACGCACGCACACACATGCGCGCTACTAAAAAAAAGCAAAAAAAGCCGCGGTTTTGGTTATTTTGAAAAGCTGTCAAAGCTTCCCCTTACAGCCTTGAAGCTGAAGTGGGTTAGATGCCGCCAATAAAAGTGTAAATGAAAAAAAAAATTGAAGGATAGAGGGGAAAAACACCGTTCTACGCTAGGGTCGGTGAAGGCTTAACCATTAGCATGACTTAAGTGGTATTTCAAAAAAGAAGTGCGGTGGTGGCAGAGGTATTGCCTTCTTTTGTGTGGCGTTCTTCAGCTTTCGAATTTCATCTCTCTCGCTCGCTCGCTCTCTCTCTCTCTCTCTCTCTCTCTCTCTCTCTCTCTCTCTCTCTCTCTCTCTCTCTCTCTCTCTCTTTTCTCTCATGCAGACATTGTATACACAGCGATAGAGAAATGTGCTAACTTCGTAAAGCCGTGAATCTATTATTTTAGTCTATCTAACGTAGAATTGAACAGTTATATAAAAACTGACATTTTCACTTTGTTGGCAATATCTTTTTAATTAATATCTTTTTTTTTTTTTTTTTTTCAATTTTAACTAATATCTTTTTTTTTCAATTGTCTTTTTGTCATTCTTGTGGGGTGTTTTCTGTGTGGCTTTTTTGGGAGGGTTTAAATGCAGACAGTTTATAGCAAACACTGTTGAGTCCTATGACTGAGTCAGACAACTGTCCTTAAGTTTCGACGTCAATAGCCTACCATTGACAGAATAACATTATTTGCAATGATAATTAGCTCAGAGATTGTTTATGTAATTGTGGTGTAATAATGACTTTCGGTGTAGTTTACAACGACTCTCTTTAGCTTACAAGTTGTATTTACCTTTTATTTATCAATTGGTGGTGGTGGGGGGGGGGGGGGGGTAGCCTAGTAGCTATTAGAGCGTTGCGCTCATGGTCTAACGGCCCGGGATCGAGCCACCACCGAGGCGCCAGTTTTAGGGGATTTTCCCTCTGAGTAGCTATAGTGCGGCCCCACCACAAGTCCTGATGAAAATATAAACCGAGGCCCCCTTGTGTGAGGGCGCTCTGAGCATCTTGCGCACACGTTAAAAAAAATATGTCCTGCTTTTTAGAAGAGCGGGTTATTTCATGCTGGTAGGAACGGATAACAAATTTAAAAAAAAAAGTTGCATACACACAGGTGTCGTGTTTAGACACATCTCTGAAGTAAGAATGCGGCTACCTCAATGGTGGGTTAAAAATGGTTGCGTGAATCACAAAATCTGACTATTGGTGGAAGAAGCTGGGAGCTATAGCTAAGGATAAACAAAAAATGACGGCACCTAAGCCAAAAGCTTGGTCAGTTCATTGACGAAAGCAAATTGTTAAGGCCTACATTAACATGTTATGTTTTGAAATGCCTTTAGCCATGGCTGTCTTTCAGCGTAACAAGAGTTGGAGTATGGCCAGGTACTTGAAAACAGGACTTCCTGAATGCAAACTTTTCATCTAGTGTGTAGGTTATAAAGTTACGGATTCACAGTGACTCCCAGGTGAGATGAGTGAAACATACTGCATAATCTCGCTGACCCCTGGGGTGTTAAGCTGGAAACGCACAACAGCAGCAGCAGCAGCAGCAGAAGCAACATATGATATTTATTACTTTAAGGCAAGGGTTTATTTTGATAGGGGAGACTGTCGGGTTTAGTACGATGTAAACAACTTTATGGCCCGGGTTTTGGTTGTTTGTTTGTTAGTTTTTTCTGTGAGTTCTTATCGCTTATTTTGCGAAAGAAAGACGGACGACAGAAATCATGAATATTTTGTTGCAAGCCTAGCCCATAATGTATTATGTTCTGCTTTGGCTGTTTGTTCCTTTGTTTCCCTTTTTTCTTTTCGTTTCTCGGCTTAAGCTCTGAGATGGTGAGATTTGTGTACATGTGATCGTTTCTGCCCATCATCAAGGTAGCCACATTCCGACTTAGGGAATTGTTTTTGATTCAGTTCGGGTTGATATTAATATTATATATATATTATATATATATATATATATTATGTTCAAAATTATTTCTGCTTTTTTGTGAGGTACCGTGGAATCTTTTTGTAGGAATAGTATCTCCACCATGCGGAATGAGCTCTACATTTTCTTTTTTTGTTGTGTTATTATGACTCTTCTATCATTTTTTCTAATTTGTTTGTGTGCATCTCAGTGCATTTTTGTCCTGTTTTGTTCCTGGTTGTGTGTCATACATACCTATACTGATATACCCAGGTGATGAAGGCTATGACACTGTAGTGTAGATTCTGTGGTTTGGTAATCCAGAGGTAAACTACAGGTAAAAAAAAGCGAGAGGTCCAGGATTTTAATCTTAACTTCAAGTAGACTACACCCCCCCCCCCCTCCGCCTTGCCTCCAGCAACTAAATCGCGATAGGATGCCAGATGTATGTTTGTTTTTGATGGACAGGATGAACAAAGGCCTGCGTCAATACTCGCAGGATATGTTACAAAATCAAAACCCACAAAGCATCTTACCAAGCAAAAAGACTCACAGCAGTAAGAAACTTGCCTCCAAACTTGAGCTGTAAATGTAAAGCTGTTCTTCTGGGTGGGTGGGCAAAACTGGATGGCTCATAACTAGGTGGACGCTCTCTCAGGTCGGAGAGAGCAGCGTAAATTTCTTAGAGAAAAATCTGCCGTGGATATAGGTGCAATGCAATCCAATACAATACTGTTATACAGGTTATACAAGTGCTATCAATATAGCACGATATCGACAGTGCATGCTAGGAAGACACAAAGTATCTACACTACAGTGTTATTTACCCACGTTGTCTTTTGCATGTGTTTGCCAATTTCTCAAAATGTCACGGCAAACAGTTACAAACTATCTGTATGCAACTCTGGGATGACAGATTAAACAAAAAGGTTGACATTGTCTGCATAGCTTTGTACTTATTTGCCTAGAGAATGTCAGTGGTGTAAACAATGTGTCGGAAGGTGAAATAGCTAAGCTAATGCCAGTAATGGGTTGAGCGTCAACTCATTATACTTACGGAGATTGATGGCTCGAGCGTCTGTTGATCTGTCCGTTCGAGTGATATTTCCCCCTTAAAGTTAAAACTGGTACTGATTCTTCATCTTCGTCCAACGCTCAGACAGCAGGTATTGTTGTCTGTTTATATCAGTGAAAATGCATCACGTTGCCGTTAAGTGCCTGACGAGACAGGCAGGCTTATTCCCTTGTTAAATTTATTTGGATAAGACTTTGAATCGTACAGTACTGTGTGCGGAAACGCACGTAGAACATCTTCTGTACCTGTTAGATCATCAACCGCATATAGCAACCAGCTATTGCGCCAGTAGGCTGGATGGTATGACTATGAGTATACATGGTGCATCCTGCTACCAGGAGAGGGATGGGCTCCCCCAGACTCCCCTTGTCCACGACACACTGTCTGGACAATTCTGTGCAGTGCCTCAAAGACGCTTGAGAAGTTAGGGGTCAAGTCAAGTCAAATAAGATGATGTGTGTAGGTGCTTTTGAAAAAAGTTATCTTAAGAGATTGTGTATGTGTTGTGTGTTAGGGGTGGGGTGGGGTGGGGTGGGGAGGGGGGTCAGTTCATGGGCTAGCGGTCCAAGGTTCACAGATCATGAGATTTTGCGCATGCAACCGTTTTTGCCCACATGAAGGTAGTCGCATTCCGACTTCAGAGATGATGTTTAAATCGACGCCAGTGTGCATGCAGTGTTTTTAATTTTTTTTATATTTGAATTATTTCTTTTAGATGTTTTTATTTGCTTCTCTCTCTACTCACTTCTCTCCCTTTCTCTCTTCTCTCTCTCTCTCTCTCTCTCTCTCTCTCTCTCCCTCTCTCTCTCTTCTCTCTCTCTTTCTCTTCTTTCTCTCTCTCTTTTCTCTGTGCGTGAGTGTGTCGTGCTACGCGTGTGTGTAAGGGGGGGGGGGGGCGGTTGTTATTGTTGCTGTTGGGTTTTTCTAGGGGGTTGGGTGGGGGGGGGGGGTTTTGAGGGTGGGTTTATTTTTTGGGAGGGGTGGGTTTTTTTTTTCTCCACCACTTATTTTCTCCACCGATCTCTTATTTCTCAAACACAAAAAAAGGTGATGATAATTTTTTTTATGATGCTTATTAGTAATGTCTCCTTCGTTTGTTGGTCTGCTAGGCCAGTCACATTCTTTGATGTCAGTTTTGAAGTGGTATTCGATCTGGTTGTGTTCATTTTGTTATAGTACTTGTATTACTGGTCCATGGCATCTCTCATGGATTGGGCTTAAGTCTTGCCATTGTTGATTTGACTTGACTGATGTGTTTGCTAATATGTGCCATATTGATGTTACAACAGTTTTGGTTTTAAAAGCTGTATTAATATGTTGTGTGTGTGTGTGTGTGTGTGTGTGTGTGTGCGTGCGAGTGTGTGCGCATGTGTGCGTGCGTGTGTGTGAGTGTTGTTATTGTTGTTGGGAGGTATTCCATACTTGTACATATTGTAATATTGTAAGTTATTATTTCATATTCGCTTTATAATCATATCAAAAAACAGTTATGCATGGTTTCTGATTCTGTCTATTCGTGTGTTGTGTGTGTGTGTGTGTGTGTGTGTATGTATGTGTGTGTGTGTGTGTGCAGGAGTAGGGGAGCGGTGGTGTAAGAAGTCAGTTGATCTAGTATTTTTTCTCATACAGTCGTCTTTTGAAAAATACTTCGCAACCCCATTGATTGAAATGAAAAAAAATTATGTGTGGGTGAAGAATTTTTTAAATACACATTTTCATAAAGTTCTCATATATATGTATATATATATATATATATATATATATATATATATATATATATATATATTAGAAACAATACTTTTGGTCATATATATGTCAGCGGGTTTTTTTTTTAAAGAAACTGTGCATTATTTTGATAATAGTTTACTACTTTTCCTGTTTATTACCAAGATTTGTACCCCTTAAACATGTATTCAATTTATCCAAGTGTTGTTTCTTTTTTTGGGAAGTTTTGTTAAGGACCACTCCACGGTGATCATCCAAAAGACTACCTTTCTGTCCACTTATAACAGCAAAGAGACAAATAAGATAGTAGAGGCTTCGGAGGTAGGGGTGGGAAATAGAAAGAAAATTATGTTAGTTTAAAGTATTATCTCCACGCTAGGATTCACATTGACAAACTGAGTGTTATGAACCAAAAGATCTTCAAGTTTTTCGTAGAAACGGCAACGCCCCCCAAAAAAAACCCAACAACCCAGCAACAAAAAAACAAACAAAACAAAAAACCAGGGAACCTGAACTTTCGGCTATTTTCTCTTTGTGTTTGCGCATGTGCGTAGGTGTGTACATTTCCGGCGGATTTATCTGCGTCACTAGTTCGTAGTATGATCATTCCAAAAATTTATTTCGTAATAATTCAGTGAACTTTAAAAAAAAAAACCACAACCCTTTGAGATATTTTTTTCCCTTTAAGCATCATGTTGAGTCATTGCATTTCTGTGAAAATTTCTTTTTTTCTCGTCAGGGCGGTTTTGTCACAAACTTTTGTAAAAAGGGGGTTTTACACTTTTGAAGAAAAGATCCTGAATGTAGTAGCAGGATGGATTTGAATAGGAATGAATTAATATATCATGCTTCAGTACAATGATTCATAGAGTGAGGACAGATGACAAACAGGAAACAGAATATTATGGGATCACGAACAACTTGCGCACACGTTAAATCCTGTTCCGCCTTTCCAAAGAGTAGGCCATTGTGTGCGGTGGGAACAGAGAACAAAATTGACAAAACCACATACACACGGGGACTGGATGTGGAAAAGCACATGAGTGTTTATTCAGTATCCTCGGTATAAAAGAATGAATAAATAAATAATTTTGACAACAGACTGAAAATGTATTGTTCCTTCGTTTAATAACTGAGCACATTTCATTTAAATCGTTATGAGATTTTCTTCCTTCTAAAATATACATAGAAACAACTTTTCTTTACACGAGAACCGATGTGGATTTGTCTTTAAATCTCAAAAGGTTAGTTACTGATTGCCTTCTTAACTGCAATGTGCATTGCTGTCTTCATGATCTGTCATCAGCATGAAGAATTCGTTGGTATTTTTGTAGTAAAGGCTAGAGATATAATTTTACTTCATTTCGGCTCAGAGTCATATTTACATCTTTAACCACTTTCACATCTTCGATTTGCTTGGGAGAGAGAAAGCTTTCGGAGAAGTATCTCTTCAAAAAATAATCTATTTTAAGGGAGGGGGGATGGAATATGACAACTAAAGTAAGTTTGTTTTTAACCAAATTTACCTACTCGTTCTTTGCCCGTCTTCATTTTCCGATGTTATGTTGTACATCGGTTTTCCTTGCTCAGTAATAAACTCTCACTGTTATAGATAGAGAATAATTCACTATTCTTTCTTGATATTTTAGGGTGTCGCTTCTGATTATCCTGAGCAACAGAATCACAAGAGCGAGAAAAAAAACCTCCTTAACTTAAGGGTATTTATTTGGCTCTAGAGTGTCACGAAAAACTTGTGGAGTGGGCTGACCGGGATGTGTTAGTGTGCCGGGGCTTGCCTCCGTATGTCAGTGTAGCCGTGTGTGTGTTCCTTCGTTCGTTCTTGTATTTAACGTCTGTTCACCATTATTCGTATTGGCGATATTAGACGGAGGGAAAAGGACTAGTAGCAGAAGTAAAGGAAAGCAATAAGGAAAGAGCTGTGTGTGTGTGTGTGCGTGCGCGTGGCAAGTGACTAACCTGATTCAATATTCCTTTACTTAGGCTTTTAACGTTATTATGATTCAAAGCATTTATCAATTTAAGGGGTTATGAAATTTGCTATAAATGATATAAACATTGTTTCAAATGTTCCATGCTTTTCTATACTGCCAAGTGCTTGTCTTTTGTATAATGCAGCCGTAATCTGATATACTGTTGTAAGCAGCATGAATATTGAGTTGACAGTACAATGTGAACTACTGAAGCAGGTTGGTGAAAATGTGATGAAACGTCTTCCAATGTTTCTTCTCTTTGTACGTCTGTGATATATTCCCTATATATGTATCAGCCACCAACCGTATGCTGTCATATTATAATATTATAGTAATAAATTCTATTTTTGCTACAATCGGCCTTGCTTGATGTCATGTGGGATGTTGAGGTGATAGTGTCCTGTGTGTGTGCGTGCGTGTGTGTGTGTGCGTGTGTGTGTGTTGTGTGTGTGTGTGTGTGTGTGTTGTGTGTGTGTGTGTGAGAGAGAGAGAGAGAGAGAGAGGAGAGAGGAGAGAGAGAGAAGAGAGAGAATGTGTGTGTGCTATGTGTGTGTGTCTTCGATGTTACGTCTGTTCACTTTAAGTGCTATGTGTGTATGTATGCATCAACTATTGGAAACACACACACACACACGTGTGCATCAACTAATGGAAATACACACACAGCACACACACACACACACACACACGCACACGCACACAACACACATCGTCTAATATCACTTAGAGTGAACAGACGTTAAATTGAAGACATCAACACAACACACACACACACACTTTGTGCACAAATGCAAGCATGTGGGCATACCTTCGTATAGCATGCACATAGAATATGCACGCACTCACACGGTAGAGTGAATCATACTTGGCTGTTTGAAAAGGACTAATCATAGTTCCTCTAATTTCTGGCATGCAGATTTTAATTAAGTACGACCTTTCAGTGAAAATTGGAAGAAATGTGAACCTGTACATTAGTGTAAACAGCATGACAATGAGGACAAGAAAGTCATTGAGTAAAGGCACCGTGCACTTGATGTCAGGGCTATTCTGTCGGAAACGAAGCAAATGATAGCACTGTTTAGTCCATTATGCTCGTGCTGGAACACACAGGTACACACAGGCACAGACATACGCGCACGCATACATGCACAGACAGACAGACAGGCGTACACACTCACATACACAGATACGCACACGCCCACAATCACTTTGTGTGAAACATCGTTATATCGTTAACACAAACACACACACGCACGCGACGGCGCGCGCGCGCACACACACACACACACACACACACACCACACGCGCCGGACACACACACACACACACACATACATTTGAGTGAAATACGTTAAATTTAAAGAAATAAAAGCACACAACATACATCAAACACACACCTCTCACATACATACACCATCACCACACAACACAACCACCACACACACCACAGTACCACAACTTTATCCCCCTAATTTCAAGAAAAAGAACCACCACCACCGCCACCACCCTGACACACACACACACTCACACACACACACACACACACTCACACACACACTCACACACAACACACGCGCGCACACACACACACCACACACACACAACACACACACACACACACAACACAAACACACACAGACCAACCTCCAACACACAGCGTGTCAAAAAAACAAGCCCACATTGGGCAAAAAAGCTCTGAACTAGAACCGATTGCATTAATGTCTTCAGCCCATCAAAGAGCGCCTTTCTCCCAGGAACAAGAGCTCCATTCCCTGCCGACAAGTGCTCGCGCTCTCTCGCTCTCTTTCTCTCTCCCCCCTAAAAAACTGGAAGAAACACGCTGTTCACCTGTGCTGATGGGCCTTTTGTTCCCTGGTTTTCAGGCAGGCTAAGTCCCTGGGTGCAATTTCTTACTGTCGAAACTCCGTGCTTCGCTCACTCGACTCCATCCTGTTATGTGTGGTGGTGTGGGGGGGGGGGGGGGGGGGGGGGGGGGGGGGGGGGGGGGTGGGGGGGGGGGGGTTGGGGTTGGGGTTTGATGTGTGTGTGTGTGTGTGTTGGGGTGGGAGGTATGGGGGATGGGTAGATGATAATGATGATGATGTGTGTGCGTTGTGTAAAATGTTCGCATTATAGAGGTGTATGTATTACACAGCGAAATATATATATACATAGTTATAATATATATATATATATATATAATATATATATATATATATATATATATATAGTTAGATAGTAGATAGATATAGAGATGGATGGATGCAAGCATGCTTGTATTTGTGTGTGTGTGTGTGAACACATGGCTAAAAATTAAGGCAAGACTAAAGAGAAAACCCTTTATACCTTCTGGGTATGATAAATGACGAAAAGCAAAGGAAGAAACAGACTCTTCATTGCGTTCTGCTTTTAGATAAATCAATAACTGAAGATACAGGAGGAAGGAGAAAATCCCTTACTTTCTGATTATAGACAAAGAACTAAAACTATTGGAAGAAAGGACGGAACGTACTACGTTCTGATAATGAATAAAATAACTAATTAAAAAAAGTAAGAAGAAGCAACCCTTTACATTCTAATCATGAATAGAGACTATAAAAAAAAAATGAAGAAAGAGCAAACCCTTTAACGTTCTGATAATAAATAAACGACTCAACAAATACATGAAGAGCAAACAAACCCTTTGCTTTCTGATTATAAATAAATAACTAAAAAGAAAAAAAGGACCAAACCCTTTACAGTTCTGATTACAGAAAAAAAATCCCCCCCAAAAAGATAAAAGAGCAAAATTTTTACGCTCTAAAAATTTCCCGTTTATTTTTCTTCACTAGCAGCGAAGCGGAACTGTTTTAATTAAATTTGATTGAAAAAAGCACGACATTTCCGTTTGAAACCCCACCCAGCCAGCCACCCAGCCACCCAGCCAGCCACCCAGCCAGCCAGACAGTTCAGAGGCAAACTAAGTCTTTTCTAGGCTGGACCAGTTTCGAAGTCACAGCGTGTATTAAGAACAGTACATGAATCAGCTTTAGATTCTGAAGTGGCTTATGAATGGAAAACGGTTCTTAGGCGACACTCCTTGTGGTGCGCCATTAGTGATAGATAGATAGATAGATAGATAGATAGATAGATAGATAGATAGATGCCCGTGTTTTTAATAAAGAAGGGAAAATTTAAAAAAGAGAAGAGATTTGCGATACAATGCCATCCATCATGATTTATTTTACGTCTATCAAAAGGGTGATTACGTGCCAAACTCAGTTTTAAAGAAAAGTTTAGATGGAAAGAGGAACAGGATGTTTGTCTGTCTGTATGTATGTATGACTGTTTGTCTATCTGTCTGTATGTCTGTCTGTCTGTATGTATGTATGTACTGTTTGTCTATCTGTCTGACTATCTGTCTCTCTTTCTCTCATGTATACATGTGTATCTGTATCTCATGTCTGTCTGTTTGTCTCTAAGTTTGTTACTGTCTGTCTGTCTGTCTGCCTGCCACCCCCCCCCCCCCCCCCTCCCCCCCTCTCTCTCTCTCTCTCTCTCTCCCTCTCTCTCTCTGTCTCTCTCTCTCACGCACATACGTTGCAGTTTCGTTCTTGCAGGATCCTATTTTACGTGGTGGTAGGCCTATCTAACCAAAAGTTATAAGGTCGCAATGCTAGCCACTGCAGCAGTAAAATCACGAAGATATTAATCTCCAAGTACCATTGACCACAGCAAACGAATCTTGTCAAGAAGACAGTCCACAAATCGAATTCAATGTGGAGATTATTCATGGCTATGATTTCTGAAAATGACTTATTCTACTGTATGTGTAACTCGCGCACAGCACAGTACAGTGTCTAGCCCACTTGCAAGAATTCTTGGCAACAAGAGAGTTGTCCCTGGCAAAATCATTCGTGGAATAAACCACTCTCATAGGAAAACAGATACATATAGGCCTACAGACAGGAAAATCAATAGAAATAAAAGAATGATGGCGCTTTTCTCAAGGTGACACACTTTCTCTGGGGAGAACAGCCGAAATTTCACGCAGAAAATTTTGCTGTTTTACAATGCAATACAATATACCATACCATGTCATACCATACCATACCATACCATACATCATCATCATCATCATCATCATCATCATCATCATCATCAGTCCCGTGACCTTGGCGGTCGTGGAGGAGACACAAAAGACGATGCCGTGGTAAGCCTCCTCCATCCATCTCGGTCCTCGGCTCTGCGCAAGAGTGCCGAGTCATTCATCCTGGTCCATTCTCTGATGTTGTCCATCCATGACTTGTTCTGTCTTCCCCTCTTTCTGCCACCTTCGAGTGTTCCCCGCAGCACCGTTTTTGGCAGAGTGTTGTGGCGGGTGACGTGGCCGAACCATGTCAGCTTTTTCTTCTTGACGATGGTGAGAAGGGGTTCCTGTGGACCTGCCAGCCGTGTTATTTGACTCTTGACAAATTCATTGGTCTTTCGTTTTCTCCAGGATATGCCCAGCAGTTTTCTATGGTATTTTGTTTCGAATGACTGGATTCGCTTTGCTGTTTCAGCAGTCAATGTCCAGCTTTCACTTCCGTACAGCAGGATAGTCTGAATTAGGGCTTTGTAGAGCTTTAGTTTGATTGGGAAACTGATCTCTTTACTTTTCCATATGGCGGTGAGTTTTGTCATGGAAGATGTTGCCATGGCTAGTGTGACTTTGATTTCTGTCGTCGATCGCCCGTCCTTTGTGAGTGTAGCGCCAAGGTATTTAAAAGCGTCTACCTCCTCCAGTTGCTGGCCGTTCATGTAAATTTTAGCAGTGGCGTTGCTCGTGCTGTTCACAAGTACTTTACTTTTCTCCGAGCTCACCTCCATCCCATATGCTCCAGCTCTGTTCTCAAGTCTGGTCGTAAGATCTCGCAGCTCTGTGTTACTTCCGCCCATGAGGTCAATGTCATCGGCAAACCGCAAGTTGTTGAGGGGTCTGCCGCCAATGGAGATGGTAGAGTGGAAGTCATGGAGGGTCTCTCTCATAATGTTTTCCATACAACACAATGCAATACAATATACCGTACCATACCATACCATACCATACCATACTATACCATACCATACAAAATAACACAAAACAACATAATACAATTTATTTTCGTTCCTCGGCTACAGTTCAGAGTTCAAAGGTTCACCAATGGTGAGATTTTTGTGTATGCGACCGTTCCCCTCCCGCTTCTCCAATTTTTAGGTGGCCATATTCCGACTTCAGGGTAATGGTGTCGAAACTCGACACCTGTGTGCATGCTCTTTTTTTCTGTCATCCGTTTCTACCGGCACACAATGGCCTACCCTTTCGAAAAGGCGGAACAGGAGTTTAAACGTGTGCGCAAGACGCTCTGCATGCGTCCGCACAAGGCACCCGATTTATAGTCTCATCTGAACGATTTCGACATTTAAATCGATTTTTTGTTCAAACTGGGAAGAATGGCGAGGCTGGGCATCGAACCTAGGACTGCACGGTTTACCTGTTGCCAGGCAAAAGTCTTAACCATCCTGACACTCTCCCTCGTGGTAATAATTTGATACAAAAGCAATACAATACCATGCAATGCAATACAATACAGGCTTTAGAAATCGCAGTCTCCCATGACAAAAATAATAATACTATGTGACCTTCAAAAGCACAAATGTGGGCGTGGTTCAACCCGTTCCAACCTCGCCATGTGGAAATCAGTCACTGATCCTCAACATATTATGTAAAAGAGGGTGAAGGAAGGGATGGTAACTATGATAACTGCATAGAAGGTGAACTGACAAGAAAAGAGCAAAAAGTGTCGTCTCAGATTGCAAACTGCAAATAAGCGCATGCATAAACAGATGCAGGCGAGTGTGGATATGTGTCTGTCTGTGTCTATTATATATATATTATATATATATATATATATATATATTATATTATATAATATATTATATTATATATTATATATATTTATGTGTGTGTGTGTGTGTGTGTGTGTGTGTGTGTGTTGTGTTATAGTGTGTACATTGCCACTATAACATTTGAACTACAGCCCCCCCTTTCCTTCCCCTCTCCCCCTTCCCCCTCCTCCCTTTTTTTAGAACTGTTCAACCTGGTTACACTTCATGATTTGCTGAGGTTAGCAGTTCTGAAAGAGTTAAGGTTTCTTTGTCAATCTATGTTACAGTGTGCTGTTTGGACAAACTTCTCTGTTTGTATACCCATGGTTGTGGTTTGGAATTTCTAGTAATCAATCCACTTGAGACTTTCTCTAAAGAAACCAAATGAAGTCTGTGTAGTGTCACTCCTTCTCTCAGCTTAGGTGCCCAGCATGTCTCTGTGGGCTGGGAGACCTAGCATTTCATTGAGGCCTGTGTACTGTCACACCTCCTCTTAGCTTAAGTGTCCAGCAGTGTGAGCTAGAAGACTTGGCAACTCTGTGCCATGGTTGTAGCTAAGTGTTCTCAATGTAGGACTATATCAGCTACAGTGGAGTCCTCTCTATTCATGGCCTAAGGCCTTGTTGTAGCCTAGAGTGTCCAGTGGAACAGTTATGTGATAAGCACTTCGGAGCTTGATACAGCTAGTCTTACTCAACAGGCTTGTGGGGCCTCTTTCTTGTTGAATAGCATCCCCCCTTCCCCCTCTCTCTATTACCCCCCCCCCCCCATCCCTTCCTCTATTGAATCAGCAGATTTTGTCTTGCAGTCAGAACATTGGTTAATCTTAACTTAAGAATAAAGTTTAATTTGTTTGTCAGCTGATTTGGATGTGGTCAGAATTTGCTAGTCTCAGTTTCCAAATGTATTCATTGGTCAGTTGGAATTAGTAGTCCTGCAACTGAACCAATATAACAGGGTGTACATGGTGTTTTAAAGTCTTTCTCTTGCTGGCTGTCTGGTGCAACAGTCTTCCTGAAGTTAGGCTGTTGTGTGGGAAACGATAGAATGACTTAGACACAAAACAGCAGTTTTGTTCTCCTTCTTAGGCTGTAAGTGAGAATTTCTCTTTTCGATATAAGTTGTTGGTTAAAAAGATTTATTAAGGAAGAAGCTGATTTCATAAGTAAATCTTATTTATGTGTACTAGCTGAATTTAGTTATGGATTGACTATTGTGACTGATATAGTCAAAGTGTGAGCAGTTGCTTTACACATTAAAGTTGGCTAGTCATGAGACTTTTACAATTGGATGTTCATGTGAGAAGTGGAATTTTATGAGTAAGTAATCATTTGATGTGTGTATCATGTTGAGATGAAGTTTGTGAATTGCACTGATCAAAATTATGTGGATTTGGTAACAGAGCTATTGGGATAGACCACTATGGTGAAGTTGAATTGAGATAAGAGTCTACTGCTAAAACTAAAAGAGTTGAAGACTTGGAAGGTTAGACTTGAATGCAGTACAGGACTAGGCCTAGCTGGGCCCTTGGAGTAATTTCACTGCTAAAGTAGGCAGTGTGACATGTAGGTGTGACTATGTGTATGGTTGATCATTTGTGTCAAAAGTGGTTAAGTTGTATGTGGTTTTGTGACTAGATTGGGCCTGCTTGCTCTCTCTCTCTCTCCCTCTCTCTCTCCCTCTCTCTCTCTCTCTCTCCCTCTCTCTCTCTCTCTCCATCCCTCTCTCTCTCTCTTTCTCTCTCTCTCTTGTGCTACAATATCCATGGGGTATGATAGGGGCCAATGTTGTGAAAGATCTTAGTAAAGACTAAGTTCTGTTGACATTATTAGGATAATGTTAGTTGAGAGTATTGAGGAAAGGATTTTCCGGGTTATTTTGTAGTCTTTGGTTGTCTGATTTGCAGCTGCATACTCTCTATTGGTTCCCTAGGATTAACTTGGTATTTTGGTATAAGTGATGAAAGGAATTCAGTTTTCTTTTTTATTGGGCTAGAGGACAATGTTGCTATTTGCTGTTGTGTGCCTTTCATGTACCTGGTTAGATATGGATAGAGTAGTTACCTGAATCTTATGTTTGTTTCGGGTGTGTGTTGTGTGTAGATGAAACAATAAAAAGTGTTACCATAACACCCCTGCGTGGCCTCACATCATTCCTTTGAATGTGGAGTGCCAGTGTCCTAACATCCCTATCCAAACCTTTACCCCTCAACACACACACACACACACACACACACACACACACACACACACACACACACACACACCTATATATATATATATATATATATATATATATATATATATATATATATATATATATAGATGAGAGAGAGAGAGAGAGAGAGAGAGAGAGATGAGAGAGTAAGAGAGGTAGATGACAGACAGACAGACAGAGCTAAATGAAGGAATGAGTTTATTGCTATTAAGCTTTCACAGCTCATTAAGCAAAAGGACACTTTACAAAGGAGCGTGACGCGGTCGAATTAACATGGAGACCAGGGAACTTTTGTCTTTTATCCACCAGCCCTGTAATGATACCAAACGGCCTGCACTATAGCAGTGTCATTGGAATAATATTTATGTTCCACACAAAATGAAAGCTGTCCTTAAGAAACACATTCACCCCAGGTTTAACTGAACCGATCCCAGTAGAGCATGGAGACATGGCATAGCTTTAATTCCAGTCTCCACATGCTCCATATCTCATACAGGTCATCCTTTCTGAAGGTCAACCAGCCTAAGACACCCTTCCGTTAAACAAGATGGCTTTGTCTTGATTGATTGATTGATTTATTTTTTGCGTTTCTGGGCAAAATCTCCGCGATTCACCAATGGTACGATTTTGCACATTTCACCTTTTTGCCCGCCACTTAAATAACAGCATTTCGACGATAGCGATGATGTGAGTCTAAACAAGACATTAGTGTGCATAGGGGATTTTTTGTTTCTTTTTCTTTTTAAAAAAAATTGTCATCGTCCCTACTAGCACACAACGGCCTACTCTTCTGGAACAGGTTTTAGCGTGTGCGCTAGGTGTTCTGCATGCCTTCGCACACGGAATCTCGGTTTATAGTCTCATCAGAAGGACTTTTGGGCGAGTGGAGTGGGTAGGATATTAACTCAGGAGAAAAAAATTCCCTTGATTGGATGTCTCAGAGGTGGCTTGAATCTATAGTCAGATTGAGGGCTCAACGCTCTAATATCACTATACTATTCCCCTCTCTCCTATCTGTTTTGAAAAAACAACCAGTGTGTTCTTTCTCAGTAGAACAGACACAACCTTACTCTTCTACGAAGACATCAGATTCGCACATGAGCACATTGTCTTATGGAAGTAGCACAACCCTCATGATTTTATTGTTGCTGAGTTTATATCTTAGTTGTCTGTGAAGTTTTTAGGCACTGCTTCACAATACTGGCATCAAAACCATTTACTGTATTGCTGATCCCAGGAACAAATCTTGTTGTGACTAAATCATAGATCAACGTTTTACTACGTGTGATTTCAGGCAGATACTTAAGTTGAGCGCGCATTCTCTTTCTTCCCATTCCCTGGCCATATAATAGGGCTTCCTAATATTTTAGTCGGGTCTGGATGGTGAGGTCTGTAGTCTGTCATAGTAACCCTGCCCTGTCCCTGAGTATTCTTTTTGGTTGGGGGGGTGGGGTGGGGAGGGGGGGGGGGTGGGGGGGTGGGACGTTGGAGGGCACATGGTATGCAAGTGACCATCTTCTTCGACTTCAACTGATTCTGCACCAAGACCTGTATGTGTTCTGCGGTTGGTTCCTCTGGTACTGGCTGCTACACAAGCTGGATCAGACACAGACAGGTCTTCCACACCAGTGGACTTAACACTGTCACTAAAGTGACCGACCAGGGCAGATTTTCTCTACTACTGATGCTTGACACGACGTGCAGACCTCAACTTCGAATGTTTTATTGAGGGTCCAAGCCAGAAGCTTCTTTGCATCAGGCCCCCATGGAAAAATCAGGGAAAAGAAACAAACGGAAACGTGTAACATATACACACACCTTTGAAAGCTAATTATAACTTAATCGCTTCAGCATTCATGCGATTAACTACTCACATTACCACTTAATTAGCTATAAACCATCAAGTCAATACAAATAAATAAAATAGGCCTACACATCTGCACACAGTTACATTCTTTTTGTATAGACAGGAGACAGACAGATGGACAGAGATCCCTCCAGAACCACAAACCAAGACCTTGTATATATATATATATATATATATAATAATATAATATATATATATATTATTATTATTTATATTATATATATATGCTTATCTCTCTCTCTCTCTCTCTCTCTATATATATATATATATATATATATCTATATCTATATATCTGTGTGTTTTGTTTTGGTTTGCTTTGGTTTGTTTTGGTTTGGTTTTTGGTGCGATTTTTATTCCCTTTTCGGAGTTGACATGCTCAGGGACGAGGGGCAGGGGGAGAGAAGATGGTGTTATGCAAATGATGTAGAAGAAGGTGTTTACAGCACGAGCCCACTGAAGTGACACCTATAAACACTGCACCGAGTCCCAGAAGAGCGGCTCCAGCCAAGACACATCAAGTTAACAGTCCCCTTCTCCTATAAACCAAACACCCCCTAACGCTGCTCTGCCAAGAAAACAACACAGAAGAAGGAGAAGAAGAAAGAAAGAAAAAAAGAAGGAAACGAACACCCCCCCCCCCCCCAAAACAACAACAAAACACCAAAAACAACAACAACAACAAAAAACCACAAAACCAACCAAACCCAAACTCCAAAACAAACCCCAAAAATCAACCAACAACAACAAAAAAACAACAAACAAACACCCCCCAAAATCAAACAAACAAACAAACAACAACAACAACAACAAACACCCCAGAACCAAAACAAAGCGATGGGAACTTGTGGTCACTCAGTACTGTCCCTGTGTGTGTGTGTGTGTGTGTGTGTGTGTGTCTATATGTGTCTGACTGTATGTGTGTAAGTGTCTGTCTGTGCGTGTCTGTCTGTCTGTCTGTCTCTCTCTCTCTCAGGTGAAAGACTGCACCTATGTCAAGTATTTAAAGTTATTGAGCGCTTTGATTTGTTGCTTTACAAGATTCAGCGCTATATAAATTCCATACATTATTATTATTATTATTATTATTATTATTATGATGTATACATCAAGTTATAAGCTCTTTTTTGTCAGGTCGCTATCATCCATTTTCATCGAGCAGTCATGCAGCATTTTCTGTTGTCTGTCTGCCATATGAGCAAACAAAAAACTTAATGCGTTGCGCTGCCGTTTAGCGCCTGACAAGTCCGGCCCTGCGCGTGGGCCGTCTATAACGGTGACTTAGCTCGTTGATGCTTAATTATTTGTTATTTCTCTTTTTTTCACCATAATGGTTGCCCTCAGTCGAATAGACTAGTACAGGAGGGCATAGCTGCTATCAATAATGTGGGGCGGATATACTGCCCTTGGATGATTTCTTAGAACACGATTTCATCGAAGTGAGTTCGGACAGTCGCAGTTGTTTGCCGGGTAACAACTGTGCTTTCCTTTCATCAAACCGGCCCATGCACGGTGTCACTGTATTTTATTTATTGATCTAATTCATTCTTTTATTTCGAGGATAATGGAACAAGCACTCATGTGCTGTTCTTTACATCCAGTCCCCGTGTGTATGCTGTTTTGTAAATTTTGTCATCCGTTCCCACCGGAACAGAATGGAAAAGCCGAACGGGTTTCACGTGTGTGCAAGATGTTCTGCCTGCGTTCACACATGGGACCGCGATTTATAGTCTCATCCGAATGATTTGGGGGTAGTGGAGTCGGCATTGATGTTAACTGCAGAGGATAAATCCTCTTGAACGAGGTTCGAACCTGGGTCAGCAGATTACCAGTGCAGTGCGCATCACTCTAACCACCAGGCTAAATGAGAGGTCAGAATGACTTACATTTGAAGCTTATGTGTTTGTTGATGTGATGTAATTAAGAATTAGCCTGTACTAAAAGTACTACATGTTGCTCTGATCCTGCCGTCTTTTGTTCACCATATAACATGTGGCTGTCCATTGTTCCAGACTTTTCACGGAAGTCCAGCAGTAATGGCTTCATGCAACAATGGGTTGATGGTCTAGTAGCAAAGCACCCTGTCCAGACAGCAAGAAGTCACAGGTTTGATGCCTGTTTGAAGCCAAACTTTCACCCTATTCATTAGGCTCTGAGAGGTGGTCTGGGTGCCAGTCTTTCGGATGAGATGGAAAAACTGAAGGACCAAGTGCAACACATAGTTAGCACCTGTAGCAAAAGTACTAAAGTACTTTTATCTGTTTGCTTTACAAGATTCAGCGCTATGAAAATTACTGAAATTATGAAATACCCACAACAACAGTTCCCAGCAAGACGTATTCATCAAAAGCTAAAAGTAACGTTTCTATCATTGCCACAAAGGTTTGCAATCTCATTTGCCGGAATCGTTTCAGGTACCCCCCTCCCCCCCTACACCCCCACCCCCTTCTCAGTTGTACACCCTTCCTTACTCATCCCTCTCCACCCCTTTTTGTAGTCTTTTTTCAATGAATGAATACATGTGTCCAACTCATATTGTGGAAATACTTGAGACTATGAAAAAAAGAGGAAAGTTGAGTATTCTTGTCATTGTCATAGTATACCTGGTGTTTTGTTCGTTACGCCTCCACCCCCCCCCCCCCCCCACCCCATCCATTCGTGTTTGCGTGTTTATGTGTCTAAGCTGAGACTTGCAAGGAAAACGATCACAGAAAAAATCCGCCGAAGCCTATTCTTGTTAACGTATTCATTTTTTTTTTGGTTCGCATCTATTCACCGCGCTGTGTGTGTGCGCACATGTGTGCGCACGCGCGCGTGTGCGTGCGTGCGTGCACGCGTACCTACAAACTCATACCCGCACGTAGCCACTACGCACGTCATAGGCCGCTATATTTATGTCTCTAGCACTCCTCTTCCCACACACATCTGTGACCCAGAAATTCGTTACACAGATTTTCTTCTTTTATTCCACCCCCCCCCCTCCCCCCATTTTAACTGTAAACCGTTTTTGTCCAAGCATTGAAAAGTAAACTGCAAATAAAAAAAAAATTCACGAAAGAATAATAATAATAATGATAATAACACATTAAAAAGATAGGATCCGTTTCGGCTGGCAAAGAGATTTATTTCCCTCCCCTGATAGTAGAGAAAAGGCTGGCACCAGTATTGACGCTAAGCTATTTTCTCTCCTCTGCTCCGTGGCATACAATCGTGGGGTGGTAGGTGAATGAATGCTTGCAGACACCTGCTCTAGGGGGCCTGGCTTAATCATCAACATGGCAGAACACAACAGCCCTGAACAGGCCGTGTCATGCTGATTTGTCGCCACTGAAAGCCCCGCGCCCCTTCCTTCATTCTTTCATGTCTTTCTGTACAGTTAGTTAGCTAGTCACACAGTCTGTTCTCTGCTGAGGCCTACTATACTGAGTGAGGTCTGCATGCTGGTCTGGCGCTACTTCATCCTGGGGGAACTAAGATCGGTTAAAGTAAAGGGGTACGCTCTCTCTCTCTCTTACAAAACCGCATAAACTCGGGGACTGGGTGTAAAAAAGCACATAAGTGCTTATTCCATTATCATCGATATCAAAGAATAAAATAGAAATACAAAATCTCTCTCTCTCTCTCTCTCTCTCTCTCTCTCTCTCTCTCTCTCTCTCTCTCTCTCTCTCTCTCTCTCTCTTCTTTCTCTCTCTCTAGCCTAGTGGTTAGAACATTGCGCTCGCAATCTGACGACCCGGGTACGATTCCCGTTCAAGGGGATGTTTTCCTCTGGAGTTAACATCAGTGCAGACTCCACTCTCTCCAAAAGTCCTTCGGATGAGACTATAAACTGAGGCCCCGTGTGCGTATGCCATTGTGTGCCGGTGGGAACGGATGACAAAATTTACAAAACCGCATACACACGCGGACTGGATGTAAAAAAAAGCACATGAGTGCTTATTCCATTATCCTCGATATAAAAGAATAAATAAATAAAATAACATAAATAAACTCTCTCTTACAAAACCGCATACACACGGGGGACTAGTTGTGAAAAAGCACATAAGTGCTTATTCCATTATCCTCGATATAAAAAAATAAAAATAAACTCTCTCTCTCTCTCTCTCTCTCTCTCTCTCTCTCTCTCTCTCTCTCTCTCTCTCTCTCTCTCTCTCTCTCTCTCTAGCCTAGTGGTTAGAACATTGCGCTCGCAATCTGATGACCCGGGTTCGATTCCCGTTCAAAGGGATATTTTTCCCCTGGATTTAAAATCAGTGCAGACTCCACTCTCTCCAAAAGTCCTTTGGATGAGATTATAAGTCGAATCCCCGTGTGCGAACGCACGCAGAACATCTTGAGTACGCATTAAATTCTGTTCCGCTTTTCGGAAGGGTAGGCCATTGTGTGCGGTGGGAACGGATGACAACATTTACAAAACTGCATACACACGGGAGGGGGGGGGGGGGAGGGGGGGTGGGATGTTAAAAAAGCACATGAGTGCTTATTCCATTATCCTGGATATAAAAGAATCTCTCTCTATGGTATATACTATATATATCTATATATCTATCTATATCTATATACATCTCTCTCTATATATATATGTGTGTGTACGACCACATGCTCGCATATACACCAACATAGCTTATTACTTACTTACTTAGGCCCATCACTCCCCCTGGAGCATAGGCCGCCGACAATAGTCCGCCAGAGTCCTCTGTCCTGGGCTATTCTCTCCAGCTGTCTCCAGGTATATCCCATCTTCTTGGTTTCTGCCTCAAGGTCACGTCGCCAGGTGTTTCTTGGCCTTCCTCTTTTTCGTTTTCCCTGGGGGTTCCATGATAGTGCCTGCCTTGTGATGTTGCTGGCTGGCTTTCTCAGGGTGTGCCCGATCCATCCCCATCTCCATCGCCGGATTTCATTCTCGGCTGGCAGCTGGTTGGTACGTTGTCACAGGTCTGCGTTGCTGATGGTGTCGGGCCAGTGGATCTGGAGGAATCGTCTCAGGCAGCTGTTGATAAAGGTCTGCACTTTTTTGATGGTGGTCTTAGTTGTCCTCCATGTCTCCGCTCCAACATAGCTTATATTCTATGAATATTTGCACACTCAGTACCAGCATCTTGTGCTTATAAATATGTTTGTGTCCAACTCTCCCCGACCCACTTCTGCGTTCCTCGGCTAGCGATCCGAAGTTCACCAATAATACGATGTTTCCATATGCAGCCGTTTTGTTTTTAACTCTGCTTTAAGGCAGTCGCATTCCGACTTCGGGTACGTCTAAACAGGACACCACTATGCACGTGTCATTTCTTTCTTTACTTTTTGTTTGTTTTTTAATATATTTTTGTCATCAGGTCTTACGGTACGAATGTCCTACTCTTTCTAGCTCTGAAAGCTTAAAGCCAAAACAAAGTGGATCGGTGGTCTAGAGGTAACGGGCCTGTCTAGAAAGCGAAAAGTCCGGGTCGGAAGTCTGCGGTGGTTCGTATCCCGTTTGGACCCGAAACTTTTCCCCCATCCATTAGATCATGAGTGGTGGTCTGGGCGCTAGTCTTTCGGATGAGACGATAAACCGAGGTCCCGTGTGTTGCACATAATTATTTAGCGCACGTAAAAGAACCCACGGCAACAAGAGAGTTGTCCCTGGCAAAATTCTGTAGAAAAAAGCCACTCTGATAGGGAAACAAATACTGTTGCAGACAGGAAAAAAAATGGGTGGCGCTGCTCTTGTGGCGACGTGCTCTCCCCGGGGAGAGCAGCCCGAATTTCACGCAGAGAAATCTGCGCGTGGCTTAAAGTGGTATAAATAAAGAAAATAAACAAATAAATAAATAAATAAATAAATGTCTAAAGTATAGGAAATAAAATTTTAAAAATATAAATTCATGTGACAGGTTCTAACGTGTGCACAAGATGTTGCCTTTGTACCTGGCCGGGGTTTCGGTTTATAGTCTTAATCCGAAGGACTTTCGCGGAAGTGGAGTCAGTACTGATGTTAACTCACGGCGGAAAATTCCCTTAAATAAAGAAGCGTCTGAATGGTGGCTGAATCTCTTATAATTATGCTTGAAATATGAACGTCACAAAGTTAACATGGGAGAAACTGTTTAAAGTTGAGTAGGGCTTGACTATGACGAGACTGGCAAGCCTGGTGGGATCTATACTTATTATTCAACACTACAGAGACGAGTTATGGGAAGTGATCGATTAAAGGGTATCTTCTGTTCAGGCCCTTGTTTGATATAGAACGAGGCATGGCCTTTTCAGAATTCATAAATTACGTTCGGAATTTAAAATCCATGCAACAGGTTTTTCTCTTCTGTGGATTGAGTACACGAGTATTGGCGCACACACGTGCACACACACACACACACATACACACACACACTTACAACACACATATCCCCCTCCCCCTCCCCCCCATACACACCCACACAAGCCCAGGACCGGAAAGCCTGGTGGTTAGAGTGATGTATTCGTGATATGCTGACCCGGGTTCGATTCTCGTTCAAAGGATTTTTCCTCTGGAGTTAACATCAGTGCAGACTTCACTTCTTCCCAAAGTCCTTCGGATGAGACTATAAACCGAGGTCCCGTGCGGAAACGCACACAGAACATCGTGCGCACACGTTAAAACCCGTCCCGCTTTTCGGAAGAGTAGGCCATTGTGTGCTGGTGGGAACGGTTGACAACATTTACGAAACTGCGTACACATGGGGACTGGATGAGAACCCCCCCCCCCCCCCCCCCCCCACAAGAGTGCTTATTTCATTATCCTCGAAATAAAAGAATAGAATGCAAATAAAATAATATGTCAAAATAAAAAGCCTAAACTCTGACGTAGGTGGCTATTGAAACTGCCAGCAAAAGAAGAGGGGTTTTTTTCACACCAAAGAGACTGACTTGACAAACAGAGTAAAAACACAACACACACACACACACACACACACACACAAACTCCTTCCCCACCTTGACCACCACCCCCCACACACCAACCCCCCTCTCACCACACACACACACACAACACACACACCCACACAAAACCAAGCCTCACAAGAGGCCTCACTCACACTGGGTCAAAGGCCCTTTTGGTTCCAGTCAACAGATAAGTTCACCATGTCAAGCGCCTTGAAAGCCTCATCCTTTGAATGACTCACTAAAAGCAAATTACATTTCTAAGACATCTGTCTGTTCCCAAAGCCCGCTAGGTGTGAGCTGTTCCACGTAGACGAAGAAGCGATCGTAAACATTTAACATTTGAAGCCCACGAAGGTATAAGTTTAAGAATTGGGACAGACGAATGCTAAAGAAAGAAAACGGAGATATATTTTATATACAAAGTAGTTGATTGATGGGAGAAATAGATTTTTAAAAAAACAAACCCACACAAAACAAACGGAGATGTATTCATATACAAAAGTAGTGGACGGAAGGGAGAAAGAAAAAGATTTATAGAAATTATTTTTAATATGTCTTTGGAGATATTTTGATTTAGTAATTAAAAACATTTAGATTACATTGACATTACAGATTTGAAAAATAACAAAATACTGCGAAGAAAAATATCAAACTTAATATGTGTGCGTGGGACTGGTTTCATTCTGAAATCATAACAAATCAAATGATTTTGTTTGTATGAATAGGACTCTCTCTATCTCTCTCTTGTGTGTGTGTCTTCGCGCGCGCGCACGCATACCTGCCCGCGTGCATTTCAACCTTATCTAAGCCCTAATTTTGGCTGGCGTTTCTACTGCAACTTGGTTCAAACATAATTCACTCAGTACATGTACAACATACACAAACAACAAAAGAGCAGAAAGAAAAGCATCAGACTAAAAGCTTATACCCACGATAGGTTAATTTAACAGTTGAAGCTTATCTGCTCTTCAGCAATTCACAAGTACTTTCATCAGCTAGGTAAAGAAGGGAAAGGTATCCACAAATAAATCCTTCTTTTGAATTCATTGACGCAACAAAAAAAAGCTGGAAGAAAGGCATAGTCCTATATACATTATTCTGAGTAAATCGAACACCAGGTCAGAAGACCGCAACAACAGACATGGACAATCTAGGGGATGAAAGAGATATTCAACAGCAGACAATTGACAGAAAACAGAAATGCAGCCACCTTCAGACCTTGTTCCTGTATATCTCTCTTTCAAACTCATAAAAAGAGATATAAGACACACACACACACACATAGGCCCTATACACACACAGGTGGGCGTGCAAGCGCCCACACGTGCGTGCATTCATTTGCGTTATATGCACAACAAATGGATGTGATTTGCATAATGTAGGTCTTAGAATGTGTTCCTGAAAAACATGTTCCGGCGGCGATTGGCTAAAAAATGGATCCAATGGTAATACAGGAGTATTTGGCTAATAATGGCTTAATGGCCGTTTCCACCTATAAGTTTGACATAACAGATTCGTCAAAACGATCTAACCAAAGATATATGATTTAAACTACAACCTCTGTGTGTGTGTGTGTGTGTGTGTGTGTGTGTGTGTGTGTGTGTGTGTGTGTGTGTATGTGTGTGTGTGTACATACATGGATATGTGTGCTAACACGTTCAGCCCGCTGTGTGCTTGTATGTGTGTGAGTGTGTGTGTGTGTGTGTGTGGCGCAGGTGCACACCTCCTCCCTTTCCTTCCAAGTATTTACAGAAAGGCAATAGAAAACTACAAAAATACAAACATGATATATTTAGTGACCTAAATTTCGAAGAATAGAGGGAAGCTTTTTATTTTATTTTAAAAGAAGACTGTTTCTCAAGGTCAGAACAAATTTGCAAAGCTTGTTTTTTTTCTATGTATCTTTTTAAAAAATATATATTCCTTTGTTCATTTAAGTCTGACGTTTATTCCTTTGCCTTCACTCTCCCTGATATGTTCTTAGATTTGGTAACATTTTGTGATTGTGACTAGCATTGGTCAGAGCAAAGTAGCCCAATTCATTCATTCACCCGGACATCTCTTCTTTTTTAATTTAACCTTTTTTAAAATTTGTTTTTACTTTCATTACTATATTCTAGGGGAGGACAGTGGTCAGAGCACTCACTTTCCCCAGCCAAGGTTAAGCAGCATCAAGCATGGTTACCACTTGGATGAGTGACTGTTTGCGCGCCTTGGCTTTAAGTAAAGTCCCCCAGTTCACCCAGCTGTAAATGGATACCTGCTTCCTTGGGGTCAGGGAAGGTAAAGCAGCGAGGGAGAGGAGATGGGCGCCGTCCTTAAGATGCTACCCCCCCCCCCCCCCCCCCTCCCGTTGAGAAGTTGAGGTTTTTGACGCCTCACTCCCCTAGCACCACATAGGTTATGGGACACCTTTACCTTTACCTTAAAATGCTGTACATTTGCTTTTGCTTTCCTTTATCTACTTGTAGATTAGGTTACATTTTGTGATTGTCACTCTCATTGGTCAGAGCAAAGTAGCCCAGCTCGCATTTATTCATTTATTTATTCCTCTTTTTGTCTACTTTATCTTTTTTCATTTGTTTTTACTTTCATTACTATTTTCTACACTTGCATCCTGTGTTTTGACTATAGTGTTTAAGAAGAGACAATTCACAATTGATTATTACTATAATAGTTGTCCTCAACATGATTTCATATACATAATATATATTTATCCATGCATTCATTCATGACTTCCCTGAATCTTTCATTGATTCATTTATTTATTCAACCATATTCTCATTTCTTCAAGTAAGAAAGGACAAGAGAGTGGATTTCGGAAATCAGACTCTTCTCTCTCTCTCTCTCTCTCTCTCTCTCTCTCTCTCTCTCTCTCTCTGCTTTTCCCTTTTATTTTTGAAAAAAATCTCTTTGCCTCTGTCTGTATATCTGTCTGTCTTTTTGTCTTTTGTCTGTCTGTCTCTTTAACAATAATGGCAATAGTTTTTGCAGGCAGTATAGGGCTGCATAAACTCAGGTCATAAATGTCATTACAGCAAATACTGAATTGAAACAGCCATTATAGATATTCTGTGATAACCAATTTTCATTTTAAGAACAAACGAGAATTCTCCTATTCTAATGAATACAATTTCCAATACTTTACTTTATGAACACACGCAGAACATCATGCACACACGTTAACACTGGTTCCATCTTCCATAAGGGAGATATTTTCACCACATGTTTCTGTTTAATACCTATTGATTCTAGTCTACTCATTTTAACCAATAATAATTATGCTCTGCAACAAATCAACTTAAATGTTCGGTAAATTGCCAGGACTGTACAGTTTACTTCTCTGTAGTTTATTTTAAACGTACCCTGTGAAGTTTACACTGGCAAGAACCACAAATGTAATTGCTCTGTCACACCTATTTTGGCTGAGAATTCAACAATTATCACATGACTGTTTTCTCAAGGAAAAGTGACTGCGAATCCAGACACAGAACTTACTTCCCCTTTCTCTCAAATTAGTTGAAAACAGTTGAACTATTGCGATGTAAGGATAATAATTATTATGTGCTATTTGTACACACACACACACAAACACACACACAAAGGCACACATGGGCGCATGCACGCACACACATACACACGCACACATACGCACGCATACACACACACGCACACGCACACACACACACACACACACGCACACACGGAATCCCGACAGATGGGACATAAAGGACTAGTCTTTGAAGTAGACCCATTGGGAAAAGCTACACCTTGGGACAATGTTTACACTTCACAACGTTATTTGCCGAGGTGATAAGTAAAGCTTATTACCAAGCCTAGAGCACCACGCCACACCCCGCCACACTGCCCACACCATCCACACTGCTCTGCCTGCTCTTGTGGGACCTGGAGTGAAAATTATCTTTCGCGCCGGAAATAAAGTACCAAGGTCGACAACTCTCCTCTCTTTGTCGCACGGTCACGTGATGTCACACCAGGTGTTGT
>CM054141.1:55065960-55098460 GCA_028751875.1 Rapana venosa
TCTTCTTCTTTCTTCTTCTTCTTCTTCTTTCTTCTTCTTCTTCTTCTTCTTCTCCTCCTCCTTCTCCTTCCTCTGCCACCCACTCCTTCCTCTTCTCCTTCCCTTCGTCTTCTTCTATTCCTCTTACTCCTCGTCGTCGTTTTCTTCCTTGTTCTTTTCCTCGAAACCCTTACTCTTTCCTACTTCCCGTTTCTCTCTCTGCCTCTCTCTCTCTCTCTCTCCCAACCAACAGGTCCACCAATCTTGTACAAAAGGTGTTATCTTCAAATAATATGTCCGAGCTTAAATCTTTAGCAATATATATAACGCAGGCTCTAGATAAACGTAAGCAGACTATGAATGAAACGGATCCTATACGTAATAACTGAAAATATTGGTTGGCATTTATCTGGACTTTGGATTATTACTCATGTCCTTTTCATATTCATTCCTATGTTAATATGTTACTTACAATTACCCCCTTTGACTGATGGGCTTGTAGCTTTTGTCAAATAAAATTCGTTCGTTCTCTCTCTCTCTCTCTCTCTCTCTCTCTCTCTCTCTCTCTCTCTCTCTCTCTCTCTCTCTCTCTCTCTCTCTCTCTCTCTCTCTGTCTGTCTGTCTGTTTGTCTGTCTGTCTCTCTTTCTCTCTCTCTGTCTGTCTCTCTCTGTCTCTCTCTGCCTCTGTCTGTCTGTATGTCTGTCTCTCTCTCTCTCTGCCTGTCTCTCTCTGTCTCTCTCTGCCTCTGTCTGTCTCTCTCGGTCTCTTTCCGTCTCTCTCTCCTTGTTTTGTTCTGTTTCTGTTCTTTTTTCTTCTGTGGTGGGGGTTAACGGTGGCAAGGTGTAAACTAGCTCGCTGTTTTATGGCTTTTGCTTAATTGCTCTCCATAAAGGCCCCGCTGGAATGGGACATAATTCGAAAGATGGGCTGGGTTGTGTGCCCTCGTGCGTGTCTTCTTCTGTCTCCTGTCCATCTGTGTGTGTGTGTGTGTGTGTGTGTGTGTGTGATGTTTGAGTGTGTGTGTGTGATGTGTGTGTGTGTATTTGTGTGGTGTGTGCGTGTATGTGATGTTTGTGTGTGTATGTGATGTTTGTGTGCGTGTGCGTGTGTGCGTGTATGTGTGTGTGCTCGTTTTAACGTATATCCACTAGAAAGTAATATTAGACAGGTATGTGTGTGTATGTGAGAGAGAGAGAGTGTGTGTGCGTGTCTGTCTGTACGTGTGTACGTCCCCCCTCCCCCCCCCCCCCCCCCCCCACACACACACATGCACATGCATTCTGTCTTATATCTTTAACGAGATTATAATTCCTATCAATTATGTGCCTGTCAAGAGTAGTAATTGCCCGTCGTGAGATGATTAATTTAAGCATTTATAATTTATAACTTGACTTGCTTACGTAGGACAACGTTTGTTCATTCATGTGTCAAACACTCAATACTGTGTGTGAGTCAACCTCCCGAAAACAAACAGAATTGGGGGACAACAGCCGACATGACCACATAAGGCTAGTGCGAAGTTCACTCATGTACCTACTTACGCATGACGCGGAGCACTCTACCAGCCAATGGGGGACAAGAGGCTAAAGAAATAGATCTCTCAATGAACGCTTCAACTGAGCCCACAAAAGAGTTTTACGTGCGTAGAAAAAAGATCGGGATTTTTTTTTACAACTCTCTCTTTCTCTCGCTCTCGCTCTCTCTCATAATGTCTGTCTTGTGTATATGTGAGTCTAGTCTTTGTCTCTTTCTCTGTATTCATCGTGTCTGTCTCTCTGTCTCTCTGTCTCTTTTGTTTCTGCCTCTGTCTGTTTATCTATGTAGTTGTCTCTCTTTATTTTTGGTTAATAGTTTTATTAATTTCAATACTTTGTTTTGTATCATGACATTAGTCTTAAACAGGACGAAGACTGGATGTATATTAATAAACACATGTCAATGCTTATTTATTTATTATTCTTGAAATAAGGAATTTGCATTATCTTGCTCCCCCCCCCCCCCCACCCCTCCATTTTCTCGCTCTCAGAGAACATCTTGCACACACGTTAAACCCATTCCGCCTTTCCGAAGAGTAGGCCATTGTCGCCATTGTGTGCCGGTGGGTATCGATGACAAACTTTACAAAAACACCATACTACTTACTGCTACTTCCCTTCAGAATTTCAGTTATAGTTATCATGTAACAACATGTCAGAGAAATCGATTAAAAAAAATAATATAGGCATTATAGACTCATTGAAAGTTAAGAAACAAAATGATTCCTGCCTCATAGTTAGGAGCTGCTACTCTTAAATTTTCTAAAAATGATATGAGCATCTTATCTTGATTTGCTTATATGGCTCTAAAAGACTGTTGTGTAACCTAACTGCTCACCATGTTTCACATGTATGGGTATTTCCTGTTTATAATATAGGCCGCATAGCCTGCCTAAACTGAATCAACCATTATTGTTATTGCTTTCATTATTGATGAGGAGGTGAGCACAGAGAAACAACCTGAGATAATGATCAGATCAACCTGAGGCATATTTTGTGTGACTGACAGTGCTGTTTGTGTAGATCCTATAGAAATTGATTGAGATGTCAAGCTTTTATGTGCAGATCAGTATGTGGATTCGATGCAGCCACTTAAAAAAACACAACATTCCCATATTTTTTGTTTTCTTTTTGTATTTTATACCACTTTAAGTCACGAGATTTCTCTGCGTGAAATTCGGGATGCTCTCCCCGGGGAAAGCGCGTCGCCACAAGAGCAGCGCCACCCATTTTTTTTCTTTTTTCTGTCTGCAACTGTATTTGTTTCCCTATCAGAGTGGCTTTTTTCTAGAAATTTTGCCAGGGACAACTCTCTTGTTGCCGTGGGTTCTTTTACGTGCGCTGAATAATTTTGTGTAACACCGAAAGACTAGCGCCTAGACCACCACTCATGGTCTAATGGATGGGGGAAAAGTTTTGGGCCCAAACGGGATTCAAACCACCGCAGACTTCCGACCCGGACTTTTCATATTCTAGACAGGCGCGTTACCTCTAGACCACAGATCCATGAAACATCCATCGCTACAGATTTCTTTCCATTCGTTTCTGGTTTCTTTCTTTGTTAGTAACTATAATTATTTGCATGCTTTTATTCCAGTGCCATGCATTGTCTCGAATACAGGAGTATATTTTGTGCTTCTAGCCAATAAGACTGTAATGTTAATGGCAATAAACTAGTCTCTCTCTTTCTCTCTCTCTCTCTCTCTCTCTCTCTCTCTCTCTCTCTCTCTCTCTCTCTCTCTCTCTCTCTCTCTCTCTCTCTCTCTTGTCTGTCTGTCTGTCTGTCTGCCTGTCTCTATCTTTCTCTCCCTCCTTCTTTCTCTTCCTTACGTGGATTTTGCTTTCTCCGTCACTCTGTTGTTAAACAGTCTGTGCCCTTCTATTCTCAAAATGGTATGATGGTGATGGACGAAATAAATCGTCTTACAGCTAATCCCAGCAGTACTGACTGATGTCACCCCAGGAGACAGGGAGGCGCCCAGGGGATTAAGGATGGAGGATTACGATCCCCAGGGCCATTAGCTTATGTTCAGGCCTACCAATGTCTCCATGCCCTGTGTGTGTAAAACGATTTAATGCGCAATACACACGCACCCAATTAAGCACATTAAAGATCCTGTAAGTGTGAAACACAAGAGCTGGTCCTTTGGTTACTCACATGTGTTAGCTTACTGGTCATGTAGTATCTTCTAAAGATTGCGAATCGGAAAAGTTTTTGTTGATTTTCACAGATTGTTTAAAGTATGAAAAAACGCGCTGTGTACTTGTTTTGGGGATTGAGGACATAGAGCAATACCAGGTAGTCACATGAAAGTTGGAAATGATCATGAAGTGAGGATTGCTTGTGTTCCTACAGCGTAGACCCCGCACATGTTTATGGCGGTAAGGAAGCTAGCAGACGACAACGGACTGAGGGGGTACTGTGTTTGTTGAACAATATAAACAAAATTCAAACTACCAAACTTAGGCAAAATCGCATGAGTTTTGAGTCAGAGGCTAGTCTTTCACAAAAGTGGTTTTTATTTCTGTGAATGCGTTAGTACGTGCTGTACGAATATAAGTCATCTGGAAAAACAGAAGGAAGAGTGCGAATTTCTAATACATGTGTGTAGCCTGTTTACTCTTCATTGTGGTATGGTCCTTGGCACACTCCCATGTTGTTGTGTTTTATTCAGTTGTTGTCCCTGAATCATATCTCTGCTGGGACATAGATATAAGCACAGTCATCATCATTAATCATTATACCCAGTGGTGTGTAGGGCAGCAACAAAACGCTTCCACTCCTGCCTATCCTGGGCCAACCTCGTCACTGATCCCCAAGAGTGCTGCATGGCCTTCATCTCCCTCTCGGCTTTGGCCATCAGCATTCATACGAGTCTAAATGGACCCGGGAGGTATTTCGCATGCAAAAGTAGTTTTCTCTGTTGTTGTTTCTGTAACTTCTCTTTTTTTTTTTACGGGACAGGGTTGTTAGCCCTGTGCCCAACCCCCAACCTGGAGGAAGGGTTCCACCTTAGTCGCCTCTTACGACATGCCTGGTTAGAGGGCAGGGATCCTATTCTTGCAATGCTCGCTTTGCAAGCATACCCCGGGAGTCCCACGGGGGATAAGCACAGTAGACACCTGCAAATACTGTTATTTTGGTGGGTGGCTGAGACATGTATACACATACCCAGCACAGATCCAGTGCTTCATTTATTTTATCTTTGTTGATGTTTTTATTCCTTTATTTTACAATAATGGAAAAAAAATAATTCATGTGGGTTTTTTTTACTTCTAGTCCCCGTGTGCATGTTTTGTAAATTCTGTTATTCATTCCCACCGGCACAAATAGCCTACTCTTCCGAAAGGCAGAATAGGTAATGAACTCATGATGCTTAAGTAAAAAAGAAAACAAGAAAATAAATGCTAAATGTAATCTAGGAACTTACTTTACTTTTTCTCTTTTCTGCTTGTACCAGTGAGCGTCGCGGAATCTAAGGTTACAAAATGGTATAATTAATATTATATGAAATACAGCTTTTCCCACCGAGGGCTTCTTCTTCTTCGGCGTATATACGATTTCTTCTTGTTGATTATTGTTACAAATACCGGGTCCGATGTTCTATTATTAGATTTTTGCTTGAAATATGGAATCATTGTCCAATCATTGTTGGGGTTTTTTTAAAGCCTGCCAGGCACGTGACAAAGATTCAAGAGTTGCATTCTTTTAACAGTTCTTTATAGATGAGAAACAACTTCTCTGTAGTGTCAGCTATTCATAAAGCATGAAGCCCCCCCCCCCCTCCCCTCTTATTTCATCCCAGGGGAATGCTGTTTTTGGTTTGGTTTGGTTTGTTTTTGTTTGTTCTTTGCTTTGTTGTGAATTTTGTGTCTAATATCTAATGGAGGACGGGACAGCTCAGTGGTTGGAACACTCGCTTTCCCCAATCCAATGTTAAGCAGCGTCGAGCGTGGTTACCAAATGGATGGGTGACCGTTTGCGCGCCTTGGCTTCAGTACAGTCACCCAGTTCGCCCAGCTGTAAATGGGTACCTACCCTCTATAGGGTCAGGGAAGGTCAAGCAGCGAGGGAGAGGAGATGGGCGCCGCCCTTAACATGCTGGCCCCTGGAAAAGTGAGGTTTCTGACGCCTCGCTCCCCTACGACCACATAGGCCTATTACCTTTTACCTTTTTAAAAAAAAATCACAATACGTTAAGAAAGCTGAAATGCGTAGAACTGACAGCATCTCTTAATAAATCTGTTCATCTCGTCCTCGTTTCTATCTATTGCCTAGCCATTCAGTATAGCTGCTATTTCGCTTTCTCCTTTGATCTTTTTTATTTTTCAACATCTGAAGTGATTCTTTCCCCTCCCTGCTGCCCTCATCCTACCCAGCCCTCTTCCCTACCTCTCGCACGGCCGAATTATGTCAATGAATGTCGCAACGTTAATACCACTGAATTAACTAACCAAACCAGTTTAATCTCCCTATCTCTTCCTTTGTTATCGTTGGTATTTTGTGTCTTTATAGTTATGTGTGACTCCTTGTCTGCCCCTCTCTCTTTCTGTTCTTTTTCCCCGTTTGTCTCTGTCCATCTCCCTCTCTGTCTCTTTCTGTCTCTGTCTGCCTGTCTATGTCCCTGTTTGTCTCTTTGTTTATCTCTCTTCTCTCTGTCTCTGTCTGTCTGTCTTGTTTATCTTGTCTGTATGTCTGTCTGCCTTTCTGTCTCTGTCTGTCTGTCTGTCTGTCTGTCTGTCTGTCTCTCTCTCTCTCTCTCTCTCTCTTGCTCTCTCGTTCGCTCGCTTTCAACGACATGGTGTCGGCGAAGCTTGTCAACAAAAAAAGAGGATAAAGCATAGGAATTCTCTTTGTTGTTGTTGTTTTTTGTTTTCGTTTTCTTTAAAAATGTTGACATGGTTTATCACTGCTAATGATAATAATTGTAAGCTGTTGCTTTGTTGCTGCCCTCATTGCACAAACAACAACACTGCGCCAGTAGTTTCCGAAGTGGCTTTTCTATTAAAATGAGCGAGTCTATTCTTCTCTTCAACTACTAGGCTACTACTTGGTCGACTGGCAGATGGCTGACCGTTCCTGCACTACCTGGGCTTCAGTACATAACAGGGCAGGCCCCAAGTTCAGCCCAGTCCTTTGCTAGGGATAGGGAAGGGAAAGAAGCGAGGGAGAGGAGAGGTGATGAATGAATGAATGATAGAATGTATGAATGAATGAACCATACCTCAGTACTATCATTTGTATTTGTAAAAAAACTGTTAATTGTGCGCGTGTGTGTGTTTACATTTGAATTTGTAAAAATCTATTAATTGCAACTGGCTGCATGTGAAATACTAGGATGAATGAGAGCGCTTTGATTTGGGTTTTTTGCAAGATATAGCGCTGTATAAATTCCATGTATTTATTATTATTATTATTATTATTATTATTACTGCTCATCCACCTGTCTGTCTACCTCTTTTTCTCTTTCTGTCTCTCTATCTGTCTGTCTCTCAATCTTTGTGTCTCTCTCTCTCTCTCTCTCTCTCTCTCTCTCTCTCTCTCTCTCTCTGTATGACTGTCTATCTATCTGTCTGTCTGTCTCTCTGTCTCACTGTATCTATGTCTGTGTTTTGTCTTTCTGTCAGTCTGTCTGTCTGTCTCTCATTCTCTCTCTGTGCATGTGCGCGCTCGTGTACGCACGTGCGCTTCTGTTAAGACTCTGATGGGAAGGAAGAAGAGAGAGAGAGAGAGGGGGGGGGGGAGGGAGGAATGGATGGGGGTAGGGGGGATGGGGGAGGACAGTATAGATGTAGAGTCAGGAGCAACGCGGAGGCAGGAGGCAGGAATGTGTGGTGAAGCTTCCATCATTATTGTTTTAGCTGTACTGGTCACTTTCCTCCCAGTGCTGGCCTCCCTGCTTAACACAGCAGGACGTCCCTGACATGTCTTGGACCAGTGCCAAGCTTTCAGGACATCTTCGTGTGTGTGTGTGTGTGTACGTGTGTGTGTGTGTGTGTGTGTGTGTGTGTGTGACTGTGTGTGTGTGTGTAAGTGTGTGTGTGTGTGTGTGTGTGTGTGTGTGTGTGTGTGTGTGTGTGTGTGTGTGTGTGTGTGTGTGTGTGTGTGTGTGTGTGTGTGTGTGTGTGTGTGTGTTGTCTTCAATTTAACGTCTGTTCACTCTTAGTGATATTAGGTGTGTAAGTGTGTGTGTGTGTGTGTGTGTGTGTGTGTGTGAGTGTGTGTGAGTGTGTGTGAGTTTGTGTGTGTGTGTGACTGTGTGTGTGTGAGAGTGTGTGTGTGTGTGTGAGTTTGTGTGCGTGTATGTGTGTGACTGTGTGTGTGTGTAAGTGCGTGTGAGTGTGCGTGCGTGCGTGTGTGTGTGTATGTGGTGGGTAGGAGGGGGAGGGAGGTGTAAGGGGTTGTGAGTGGGTGTGGGTGGGGGTGAGGGAGGTTGTGTGGTTTGTGCGTGTATGGGGGGGATGAGGGATGTTGTGTGTGTGTGTGTGTGTGTGTGTGTGGAGGGGGTGTAGGTATGTTTGTGTGTGTGTGTGTGTGTGTGTGTGTGTGTGTGGAGGGGGTTGTTTGTGTGTGTGTGTTTGTGTGTGTGAGTGTTGTTTGTTTGTGTGTGTAATCTCTGTGTGTGTGCATGCGTGCGTGCGCGCGTGTGTGTGTGCGTGCGTGCGTGCGTACGTGTGTGCGTACATGCGTGTGAGTGTATGTATGTGCGTGCGTGTGTGTATGTGTGAGTGTGTGTGCGCGTGTGAGAATTTGTCTATCCGTTTGCTTGCTTGTCTGTCTGGCTGGCTGGCTGGCTGGCTGTCAGTGTGTCTGTAGCATCCTCTCGTCTTTCTTCAACAACTTTGTCCACTCTGTCAACTGGAGGCTGGATTTTCATCAAATCTCTATATCCTCTATACGAATCTGCTCGTCTATGATGAGCTAACACTGGTGCCCCCTGGCAAGGTATGGAGATAGAATTCAGCAGTAGACTAAGGCACAACAAAACCAACAACAAACGAATCATAGTTAGATCAATAACAATAACAACAACAGTAACAACCAAATACAACAAAATCAACCACAACTACAACAACAACACAACTGGTGTCGAATTAACCAACAGCACATGAACAGAATACATACTTTTCCCAGATTTTTTTTCGAAGTCCAGTCTTAAAAAATGTAGAATACACTTTCTCATTGTGCTGGGAAATCTCGGTGCATACACAGACGCGCGCACACTCACGCGCGCGCGCACACACACACACATGTACGCACGCACGCACGCACACGCTCGCAAACACACAGAGATTTTTTTAAAAACTTCCATATGTTAATATCCTTTAAAAAATAAAAAAAACGAAATGAAAAATTGCACCAAGACACTATCCTGACAGACCTGTTATCTTTAGTGACATATTTGTGCTGTAGGACAAGGGGCAGGGTCATTCTTCTTCTTCTACCTCCTCCTCCTCTTTTTCCTTCTTATTCCTCCTCCTCCTCCTCTCTTCTTCTTCTTCTTCTTCTTCTTCTTCTTCTTCTTCTTCTCTTCTTCTTCTTCTTCTTCTTTCTTCTTCTTCTTTCCTTTCCTTCTTCTTCTCCTCTTTTTCCTTCTTCTTCTTCTTCTCTTCTTCTTCTTTTCTTCTTCTTCTTCTTCTTCTTCTTCTTCTTCTTCTTCTTCTTCCTCCTCCTCCTTCTTCTCCTCATCCTTCTTCTTCCTCCTCCTTCTTCGTCTTCCTTCTCCTCCTTCCCCTTCTTCTTGTTCCTCTTTTCTTCTTCTTGTTCTTCTTCTTCTTCTTCTTCTTCTTCTTCTTCTTTTCTTCTTCTTCTTCTTCTTCTTCTTCTTCTTCTCTTCTTCTTTCTCCTCCCTCTTCTCCTCCTCCTCCTTCTTCTTCTTCACTAAATGCCCAGCGGACGCTAGAGCCGAGTGGTTAAGACCGTTTGACTTCAACCCCATGGATCAATGAAGTCGTGGGTTTGAATCTCGGTGGCGTCGGTTGAATTAAGAATGGGGATTTTTACGATCTCCTAGATAAACTTCAAGTGCAGACTCGCCAGTACTTGAAATCATTTTTGTGTATATATTATAGACAAGCAGGAAATCAAAGATGTGTATTAAAGATCCAGTAATTCATGGCAGCGTTCGGTGGGTTACAGGAACACGAATCTACCCCCTGAAGTTAGGATACAGCTACCTCCATGGGTGGGCAAAAAACAAAAAAAACACAAAAAATTCCTAGCCCCACCCTCACCCAACACAGGTCGTTTATAGGAAATCTCCCCATTGGTGAACCTCGGAGATGTAGCTGAAGAAGGAAAAAAGAGCCATGGTTGGATGCGCGGTCAATTCGTATGTTTGTGCATCTTACTTATGGCGCCAGATTAAATGCCATTCGGCGCCCAACGCTCCACGTGAGAAAAGGCAATGATGCTGATGATGAAGCCATAAAAGAGGCTGTGAAAGCTATCTTTGGAAGGGGACACTCCTTGGCGCTTCTTTTCTTCTTTATCTCTTTTTTCTTTTTCGGTTAGAAAAAAAAAATGGAAGGAAAGGACGATGACAAAGAAAAGAAGTCAATCCTTTTTTCCTGACTGAAATTTGTGTGGGCGTTTCAGCGAGTAAACAAGACAAAGAGAGAAACAAAATAAACAATGAAATGTGCCCTTTCAGCTCTATTTGAATGAAGTGTGTGTTAGTTTTTATTTCTAAAATGCGTGCGTGCGTGTGTGTGTGTGTGTGTGTGTGTGGGGGGGGGGGGGGGGGGGTGGCTTGTTTTGTTTTGTTTTATTTTGGGAGGAGGGGGGTAATGGGAGCCGGAGGTTGTCAGTTTTTATTTCTAAAATGCTTCTTGCCTCTACAGTCAACTATCTTTGCATTGTGATGCTCAAGGTGTGTCTCTTCTTCTTCTTCTTCTTCTTCTTCTTCTTCTTCTTCTTCTTCTTCTTCTTCTTCTTCCTCTTCTTCTCCTTCTTCTTCTTCCTCTTCTTCTTCTTCTTTTTGTTCTTCTACTCGTCTTCTTTTCTTCTTCGTCGTCGCGTCTTTTTCTTCGTCTTCTTTTGTTTCTCACTCTTTCTTTGTCTGTTGCTCCATTGTTTGTTTTTGGTATTCAGTTTAACAGATGATATTTTTCAAAGTAAAGAGTACACAAGCCATGTGTGCATTTACCTTTCCCCCTAAAATTTGTTCTTTTACTTTTATAGTCGTGTGTGAGTTCGCTTTGTTTGATGATTTTGTTTCTTCTTCTGTAAGCTGGAGAGACAAATTCACTTCCGTTTTCACTTTCATATTTACAAAAAAGAGAAAACACTTCCAACCTCCCTTCCACTGTCAATGCTGCATTTCAGAATGAGAAAGTACATCCACTTGTATTGAAAATGGTTGGACTTGAAAAGGCAAACATCTAATGGACACCCAATGATTATGTGTTTGAAGAAACAAACGAGTGTGCTATTTACAGAAAGTCAGTCATGTAACACACTACGTCTTAGCTAGACCTACCAAGAATGGAAGTGTCAAGGTTAACATGTAAAACAGACAAGATATTGATGGAGTTAGGTCGCCTGAGGTAAACTGTTTGGGATTTACGTATTGGCTGTGAATTGTATAAGCGTGGATTTTGAGTATAATTATATGGTTGAATAAAAGAGGAGATGAGGGTACATGATTTTCTTTCCGTTTTCAAAGAAAGGTGAGTTTCCTGCAGAAGGCAAGCTAAGAATTCCCATATGAATGAGAGGGGTTCCCTGCTATGTTGTCTTTCCCCCCCCTCCCTTAGCCTTCTTATTGTATAGGTTATGATCCATTCCCATGTTCAGACAACGACGTCCATTACCTTAAGCATTCCGGCTGTCAGAATTCAGTGTTTATAAGACTTTTCGTGGTATACTTCTTGTGAGAGTGTCCTAGTTACTTAATTTAGAGGGAAAATTAAGACTATGACAGCAAAATTTGGTAAAGGGATTTTAAAAAATTATTATTGCATGGCATTATCATCGTTTCAGAACACAAAACGAAGTTTATTTACCATGTTCCCTTTGTAAAACAGAGAAAAAAAATCAAATCCATTTTGTTTTATGTTGTCCTGTTTTCCGTGAGTAGCGAAAACGGCATGTACCATTGAAACTTTCCACACATTCATACCAGTTTTGGTTAGTTTTATTCATGTTGTTGACACATGAAGAAACCGTTAGGAATCTGTCAAATTTTCTGTATAAAACATTAACATTGCGGTAAGATTTTTACGTACTGATATGCTTAAGAATATGTCCTGTGCAAATTCTGATTATAGGTATTATTATTGTAATTTATACCTCATCACCCTCTCATGAGGAGCAATGGCCTATGCATGATTGAATGATATGAATCTAAATTTGAAAAGTCTGCTGCTCTATCAATATATCTGTCTGTCTGTCTATCTGTCTATCTGTCTCTCATATAATAGCACAAGTAAAAGCTATGGTCATCATTATGGCTTGACCACAAATATGCTTACAGAAAAAAAGCATAAATAGGGTAGGGGAAGGGGGACGGATGGAGGAGAGCTTGTGAGAGTGCCATCAAATTTTCTAACAGCACTTAAGCTCGAAAAAGAATAGGACATTTACAGTGTAAGTGATATTTTGAAAAAGGAAAAAGAAAACTCACTTGACCAGTTCTGCGGCAAAAGCATAAAGGTCTGAGCTCCTTTGATGGGAAGGGGGTAAGAGAGAGAGAAAGAGAAGAGAGAGAGAGAGAGAGAGAGAGAGAGAGAGAGAGAGAGAGAGAGAGAGACAGACAGACAGAGACAGACAGAGAAAGAGAGACAGAGACAGACAGAGACAGACAGAGACAGACAGAGAAATGCACTCATTTTGGAGCTGGAAGGTCTCAGGAGAGGCCAGCCGCTTGTTTGGTTGAGTCATTAAGCGGTGGGCGGTTTCGCTCTGTGCGGTAAGGTCTTCATCTTCTCCTTCCCTGGCAATCAGTCACCGGGGCTCTGCACTGAAGGGTTGTTCACCAGATTCCTCCATTTGTGTCGGTTGTGTGCCGTAGTCTGGGTCTTTCTGCAACGTTGTGCATCCCCCGGTTTTTCTACAATCATTCCCGGCCTTTCCTCTCCCTCCCTCAACAGGGTTTACTAGAGAACAGTTGACAGTGAGGCCATTGGATCTTGTCACATAGTTACTCCCCTGAAGTCGGAGTATGGATGCCTATATGGCGAGGTGCTTGAAAAAGAGTCATACACGCAAACTTCTCATCCAGTGTGTACTTCCTATCTCACAGAGATTCCCAGGTGGGATGAGTGAGTCAGAGTGCATGTTCTGGGTGACCCCCAGGGTGTAAAGCTGGGGAACGCACAACAACAACATAGTTACATAGTTTTCCCTTTCCTGTAGAAAAGCCTTGTAGAGATTGACATATTGTTTGATGGTTGGCGCGCTTATTCTTCGGTGAGGTGGTCAGTGTATCTAATAGTCGGTATCTTGGGAGAAAATCTGATTCCTGGGGCTTGGAATCCTCTCCCTGGGTCTGTTGGTAGTGTCCATGTGTCACGTGCATTACAAGAAGATGGAATGCACCACATGCATACATGAGTCTTAGTTTGTGTTTTATAGACATGTTCTTGTCCTTCCAGACAAGTTTCAGCTCCGGTAGTACTGGTGTTGCTTTTGCTCGGATTTGAGATGATTTCTGGTTTAGGTCCCTCACTGTCCATGCTAGATCCCAGATAATTGAACTTCTGAACGGTTTCTAATTGTTGCCCTTTGACATGTATGTCGGGAAAGATGGTGGAGCTGTGAGCGGCCGACAACTTGGTCTTCTCAAGGATAAATTCCACAAATGTCAAATCCTTCCTGGTCTTTGACTAGTCTTTTTAAAAAAGATCGGTTCATTGTTGCCCACTGCAGGCCAGACCATCACTGTTATCTGCAATACCGATGGTTCCTGGAGATATTTTTCCTCAAAGCTAACTGTGTCGATATGGTTATCTAGTGCACCAGTCGTAACGATTCTATGAATATGGTATCAAAACTTCAACCTTGAGGAACTCCACTTAGAATGGAGGTACAAGAGCACTATTTATGGCTAAAAGAAAGTGGCTTTGGATTCATATTTCTAGATTCCGTTACTTGATTTATGCTTGGCGTTAATTTCTTCATCGTGGCCCATTGTCCTTCCTGTCATATTCTGTCAAACGTCTATTCGAAGTCTACGTTAATTTCTTCACTGTTGTCCATTGTCCGTGGTGTCAGATTCTGTCAAACGCCTTTTCGAAGTTGACCAAAGCACGGTTTCACCCCTATTGATGTTTTTCACAGAGCGTGCAAAGTATGAAGATCTGCTTCATGGTACTTCTGCCTTTTCAGAATCCAGCCTGTTCTTCAGATATATTGGCATAGTATATGGTTGCCGCTGGAACATATTTAGGATGATTATGAACATTGTCTTGCTGACATCGCTCATTACTTAAGCTCTTTCTGTGGAAGTTTTCGTAAAGATGGAAGTTTCTTTTGTTATTGGGAAGAGTGACAGTAAATGATTGAGTCCATGGTATGTGTCACTCCACCATTGTCCAGATGTTGTTACAGATGGCAATAAGAATTTTGATGACAGCATATCCGGCCTGTTCTGTCATAGGAATGATGATGTCCTTGCTTAGACAATTCCATACACGTGGGAAAGAGAGTGGGATGCTTCTGAAGAAAGGAACGCCTATAGTGGTTACTTTGTATGCTGAAGTATCAAATGGAATGACTGTCTGTGTGACTGTGGGTGTGACTGTGGGTGTGTGTGTGTGTGTGTGTGTGTGTGTGTGTGTGTGTGTGTGTGTGTGTTGTGTGTGTGTGTGTGTGCGTGTGTGTGAATGCTCGTGTATGTGACATTGTGTGTATCCAGCTGTCAAAATCACCCCTAGCATACGCACCCTCTGACTCATTCTTCACAATATGTGAGGGGAAAATAGCATTTCTCTTTTTTCCCCTTTCTTTCTTTCTTTTTTTTCTTTTCAACCCCACAATGTCTGTTGTTTGTTTTGTCGACATGGTCACGGTAATAGCACCTGTCAGACTTTCTATCGTCTGCTACGATTGTTTAGGTGGGTTGTGTTTTTTTAAAATATGAACCTGCACAAAGTTTAACGTTGGGTGGGCTACATAGAAACTTGGTACACCTGTGTTTATTTTGATAGACATGAAGACGCATACCACCACGCGGGTATACACCTACTACCTGTCCACTGGCACTCCATTCGGCACATCCATTCACACTGACACAGATGGACAGATAGACAAGCTGGTAGACACTCTCACAAGCGGACGAAAGTACACATTAACGCGTGTGTATTGTTCATACATGGGGTAGAGGGGGGTTGGGGGGGGGGGGGGGGGGGCGGCATAAGGAGAGATTGAGGACGAGAAGGGGTAGAGAAGAAGAAGAAGAAGCATAATGGAAGAATGATGGATGAAACACAACAACAGCGGCAACAGAAATAAAATAGCAGTAAACATTAAGCGAGGAAATAAAATTGAAAAGGAAAAGCCAGCCAATCAACCAAACAAATTAAAGAAAGCATCAAACTACAAGCTAAAAGAAATAAAAACAAACAATATCAACCAAACACATTTTTAAAGGTATCAAACTAAAAGGACCCCCCTCCCAAAAAAAAGCCCCAAACAAACACCCACACAAACAATAAACAAAAACAAACAAGCCAAACAAAATAAAATCAACCAACCAACCAACCAAGCTACCAACCAACCAACCAGCCATCCACCCACCCACCAACCCAATCTACCTACCAACCAACCAACCATCCCCCCACCCCCCACCCACCCAACTAACCACCCACCCACCCACCCACCCAACCAACCTACCAACCAACTAACCCTTAGTCAACGAAAATAAACATACAAACAAACACTCACAACAAACAAACGACAGAAACAAAACACAGAAAGGGTACTATAAAAAAAACCCACTCACAACAAACAAACAAACAACAGAAACACAACACAGAAAGGGTACAATTAAACAAACACTCACAACAAACAAACAAACAACAGAAACACAACACAGAAAGGGTACAATTAAACAAACTCTCACAACAAGCAAACAAACAAACAACAGAAACAAAACACAGAAAGGGTGCTATTAAACAAACACTCACAACAAACAAACAACAGAAACAAAACAAAAAAAGGGTGCAATTAAACAAACACTCACAAAAAACTAACAAACAAACAACAGAAACAAAACAAAAAAAGGGTGCAATTAAACAAACACTCACAACAAACTAACAAACAAACAACAGAAACACAACACAGAAAGGGTACAATTAAACAAACACTCACAGCAAACAAACTAACAAACAGAAACAAAACACAGAAAGGGTGCAATTAAACAAACACTCACAGCAAACAAACAAACAGAAACAAAACACAGAAAGGGTGCAATTAAACAAACACTCACAGCAAACAAACTAACAAACAGAAACAAAACACAGAAAGGGTGCAATTAAACAAACACTCACAACAAAACAAACAGAAACAAAACACAGAAAGGGTACTATTAAACAAACACTCACAACAAACTAACAAACAAACTAACAAACAGAAACACAACACAGAAAGGGTGCAATTAAAAAAACACTCACAACAAACAAACAAACAGAAACAAAACACAGAAAGGGTGCAATTAAACAAACACTCACAACAAACTAACAAACAGAAACACAACACAGAAAGGGTGCAATTAAACAAATACTCACAACAAGCAAACAAACAGAAACACAACACAGAAAGGGTGCAATTAAACAAACACTCACAACAAGCAAACAAACAGAAACAAAACACAGAAAGGGTGCAATTAAACAAACACTCACAACAAGCAAACAAACAGAAACACAACACAGAAAGGGTGCAATTAAACAAACGCTCACAACAAGCAAACAAACAGAAACACAACACAGAAAGGGTGCAATTAAACAAACACTCACAACAAGCAAACAAACAGAAACACAACACAGAAAGGGTGCAATTAAACAAACACTCACAACAAGCAAACAAACAAACAGAAGCAAAACACAAGACATCGGTAGCTAGCCCACAACTGCCACAAACATGCAGACAATAGATTGTGCGGGGGCGACAGTCCAGAGTTGTGAATGAAATTCCAGTTGTCAGGATACCTCCATACCACTTGTGTTCCTTTTTTTAACTCCTCCTCCTCTATCTCCACCCCTCCCTCCCCCCCCCCCTCTTTCCACCACCCTGTAAAATTCTTTCTCCTCCCCTCCCCTCTCCAACACCCCCCCCCCCCCCAGGCGGTTACTACCCCATCCTTCCGTTTTGACGAGTTGCAGCCAAACCACAAAAGAAATTCAGAGACGAGATGAATAAAGCCTTCGCTCGCTCGCTGCATTGGGGGCTGGCAAGTCTAGGGGTTTGTTGCTGGTGTATCTGCATTTTCAAAGGAAAGAAGAGGAAAGCAGATTTTTTTTAAAAGTGTGTGGGGGGGGGGGGGGGGGGGAGGGGGGAAGGTGGGGTGGAGGGGAGAGGAGAGAGAGAGAGAGAGAGAGAGAGAGAGAGGGGGGGTTATTTTTTTTTCTTTTCTTTTCTTTTTTCTTGTCTTCTTCTTTTTTTTTTTTTTTAAGCTGCTTTTACATTTAAAAATGTGGGGAAATTTTCTAGTCAAAACCTGTAGTAGTTTTGGTTTTTTTTAATAATTTTGTTTTGCTATGATGCGTGAGTTTGCTGTGATGTGTCGTGTCGTGTCGTATCGTGTTGTGTTGTGTTGTAATGTGTCATGTCGTGTCGTGTCATGTCGTGTTGTATCGTGTCGCATCGTGACATTCCAGTTGCATTGTTTTTTTGAGTCATTGCAGACTTGCAAAGCAGGCTAGACGCGTTACCTGTAGGTCACCGATCCACCAATCACCTCCACTGCTCAGCTTTCAGGGTCAGTGTTTCTCTCCTCCAGGTGCTTCACCGAACTAGGCAAGCTCCTCTTCCTCTCCTTTAATTAAAGTCCACCAATGTCTGCAAACTGGGATGGCTGTCCTCCTGCACCGACATCAAGTTAAGACACGTCCAGTCAAAGAAATACTGTCATCATCCCACGAAGGGCAATTACAGAAACACTCATCATTTTATCCCACCGCTCTTTGTTTGCTCTCAATTGTTTTAAAAAACAGGGGGTGGCTGAAGGCAGCCTCGGCATACACCGACCAGGTGGAGAGGATGGATTTAGGCATACCATCCTTGGTGATTTCTCCACTTGTCAGGAGAAGGAACCCACTTGTTTTACTGGAGAAACTACGTGAAACCTGTGGATGCAATTGTATTATGAGAGAAAGTGTTGGGAGCAGACAGAGTAAACGATGGGAAGAGAGTGGACTGGCCTTGAGTGGAAGAAATTGCTACGGAAAGCAGAGGACCATGAGGAGTGGAGGATGCTGGTTGCAAAATCTTCATTAGTGCCCCCATGGTCCAAGGGACTAGGGGATAGGTGAGGTGAGGTGAGGTGAAATGTCGTTACAAAAGGCAAGACGACTGTATGCAGCACAGTTTGTTTACTCAAAGACAAGAAATCATTAGAAAATCGTCTGAAAGCAGCTTGCACAAAAACTCCACAACGACATAAAACAATGGTGTTGAAGGTGAGCGTACAAAGAACACAGAAAACAGCCACACCTTAGAAACCAGAAAACAAGAACATGGTTACCTGTTATAAAGACCTGTGCTCAATGTCTGCGCGAATAAATTATAATTCAACAAAAAAGACAAGGGTATGAATATAAATATGCATTAAAACACCATCCATTTCGCGCCTTGTAGGATAAATATTGTATGCCTCAACTTTTTTTCAGTTCTTCGTAAGATGACGAAAATGGTATGAATCATATGTAGACTGAACATATACGTGGATATATGTATGGGTTCTTTTCTCTAGTCTATCCTATTTTAGAAGTTCGACTGAAAAACCGTTTGCGTCAACACCAGTAACAACGATTGATACTTCTCAAAATAAACGATCTTTCCTTAGTCTCAAGACTGCGTCAGATTAGATTTATTCCCACACGAAAGCGCTTATATCCATGACATTCCCATTATTCACCCTTTGTCCGTCCTCAAAGATCGAAGCTTCACAAAGGCTCCAGGGAAAAAGTGGGACATGTCACGAGTGAAGTTTCCTTTAGAAAAACTACTGAGACACTTGTTCCGCCTAAGAAAACAAAATGGCTTCTTTTGACGTAAGAGCGTCCCCACAAAACGTTGCAAGAGTATGATTAATAACAGATCATGCAGGCTACTTACGTAGTTTATAGTCATTGAAAATTTATTTTTGCGGCAATTTGTCTATGTATAACTTATATTGTGTGTGTGTGTGTGTGTGTGTGTGTGTGCATTTTCTTTTTAACCGTCTTCTCCTCCGCCCTCGCTAGTTTTCCACATTTGTCATTTAATTCCCATAAAGTACTTTACACTTCTCGTGTCTCTTCTTGTTCTGGTCTTTCTCTGTCAACGTTTTAGGCCTACTACTACTACTACTGCCTTGCAAAGCTCTGCCACAAAATCCGTGTATGTTCGACAGGCTACAAATAGATGTTTATCAGACAGGTCCTCATTCGAATGCAGATTTTACTATGTATATATATATATATATATATGTGTGTGTGTGTGTGTGTGTGTGTGTATTCCCATCACCCACTGGTTTTCTATTTTCGTCATTCCATTCCCATGAAACATTGTATATGTTTAATGACTTTTCTGATTCTTCTATATCACAGCCAGAGGCCTACTGCCTTACAGGCCTTTATCCTACACATCATTTATGCCGTGCATGTGAGATATATGTTACACATATATTATGGTTTTTTCCCAGACAGGTTGGTCATTTGAATGTAGGTGTTACAGTGTGTGTGTGTGTGTGTGTGTGTGTGTGTGTGTGTGTGTGCGTGTGTGTGTGTGTGTGTGTACAGACACGTTTATCGCTTTTAGCAGGTGAACTACTTGCTTGCTCCCCTTCCCATTCTCCCCAAGCATTATATTTTCCCATTCTCATGAGATTTACGCCGAAGTGATATCTAAACCATTGACGAATGCATGACCCACTTTTTTTCAACTTTGCATAAACAAGCTGTCTGTTGAACACAACTGACAGAAAGCATAAATCACATCATGTCTGAATTTACTTTACCAACGCAACGACAGTTTTAAGCCACCTCTCTGAAGTCATTTTCAACATAGGAAGGTGATAGATGTCACGTACCTTCCGACAAACATAGTTGTTTATGACAGTCAGGCGAAGCCTCTCATTCAGAAACTGCCGGACATTTTACTTTTATGGTTGAAAATGCAGGAGTCTTTTACAAGAATAAACGTTTGATGACAAATACCTATTTGCTGATGGAAGTCAACAAGAAATGTAATTAAAAGAAACTCAAGCATTACTTTCCGGGTTCTCAGACGGATAGTGTCCACCCTAGTTCACCCAGCTGTAAATGGGTACCTGCCCTCTTTAGGGTCAGGGAAGGTAAAGCAGCGAGGGAGAGGAGATGGGCGCCGCCCTCAAAATGCTGGTCCCTAGAGAACTGAGGTTTATGACGCCTCGCGCCCCTACGACCTTATAGGTAAAGGTAAAGGTAAAGGAGTCCCATAACCTATAAGGTCGTAGGGGAGCGGGGCGTCAGAGACCTCACTTCTCTAGGGCCAGCATATTGAGGGCGGCGCCCATCTCCTCTCCTTCGCTGCTTTACCTTCCCTGACCCTAAAGAGGGCAGGTACCCATTTACAGCTGGGTGAACTGGGGAAACTGTACTGAAGCCAAGGCGCGCAAACGGTCACCCATCCAACTGGTAACCATGCTCGACGCTGCTTAACTTGGCTGGGGGAAAGCAGTGCTCCGACCACTGAGCTATCCCGTCCCTATCCCTTTTTAGTGTCTGTCTGTATTCCATACTTGTAAGAAAAACCATCTTCTCATAACCTATTAAAATGTAAAGTTGTGTTTGATAGCAACATTTTAATGAAATTACTGGTTGCAAGCTAATCTTGGACACATCTCTAACTCAGTCGAATTAATTCCATTTGACATTTAACTATAATGTAGACACGCCCAGAGCGCTTGGCGCCTCTTCATCTTATCTCGATTTCTGTAGCTTACATATGGTTAGATGTTCCGCCTGCTCTTGACTGCGTTTAGAAAAGGGGAAAGAAAACGTGTTGAGATAAGTGTTATTGTCTGCAACAGTATCAGAATCACCACAAAAAAATGAGTTCTTAAAACTTCTTTATTTCAAGTATAATGAATAACCATTGATGTGCTTTTCTACATCCAGTCCCTGGGTGTATGCGGTCTTGTATGTTCTGTCATTCGCTCCTACCGGCACACGATGGCCTACTCTTTCAAAAGGCGGAACAGATTTTAAGGTGTGTGCAAGATATGCTGTACGGTCACACACGGGACCCTGGTTTATAGTCTCATCTAAAGAACTTTCGGGGCAGTTAAGTCGAGACTCATGTTAATACCAGGGGAAGAAATAGGCTTGAATTTAATTCGAAGAAGCGGATAAAGTTTACATGTTTACTACAAAAAACAACAGTGACAAACATTGCCACGTGACGCAAAATCTGAATTACTGTAAAAAAAATAAGGAAATGGGGTGCACATACTGCATTGCTGTATGCTTAAAAATCATCTTGTGCATGACCCCAAAGTTCTATAATTTATGAAACAAAAGCTTGCACAACTCTCCCTCCCTCCCTCCCTCCCCCCCCCCTCTCTCTCTCTCTCACTTTGGCTTGTCCCAGTGTCTTGTTTCCCTTGTTCTTATCAAGTTGCTACCTCCTTAGAATACACAGGGTTTTTTTTCAACATGGTTGTGAACTTTTGCTACCAAAGGCATCTGATAGTTATGTGTATCCACAAACCTAATAGTTATGTGTATCCACAAACCTAATAGTTATGTGTATCCACAAACCTAATAGTTATGCTATCCACAAACCTAATAGTTATGCGTCTCCACAAACCTATATGCTACAAATATCCACAAACCTAATACTTATGTGTATCAACAAACCTAATAGTTATGCGTCTCCACCGTGTATCCACAAACCTAATATTTGTGTATAGCCACAAAGCGTTCATTTTTGCCTTTATTGTAGATGAAAAATTTCCATAATCTTCGGTGATTGCATGAAGCAGTTGTGTGCATTATGTTACATGAGTACGATGTAAAGTCTACGCCTGTTGTTTCTCTAATCGTGCATTGTGTTATGTGCAAGGGTGACATTTTCTTTTTTTCAAGCTGTTCCCACACTGCTCATTTCAAGCCGTACCCAGCTTCGTTATGTCTCATTCTCAGGGACGGAAGTCCACCAGGGGCCCATCAATATCAGGCCATCATAGAGCCACCTAGGAGGCACCGTGGTCGAGTAGTTTAGGCGGTCAACTCGTGATCCAGAGGTCGCGGGTTCGATCCCCGCTCGGCTCGGTGTTGTGTCCTTGGGAAAGACACTTTACTCCTATTTTCCTCACTCCACCCAGGTGTACAAGTAGGAGCCAGCTCTGCTGGGGAAGTATCTGGCGACAGACTAGCGTCCTGTCACAGGGGTGGTGAAAAACCATCAGTTCGCTTAACGCTACAGAAACCGGGATAAGCTCCGGCTCTATGGGCCTTCTGGCTCGAAAGAACATACTTTTTTTTTATAGAGCCACCAGCCAGAGGGGCCCTGCACTGCTACTGGGTCACTTTGGTGGCGCTTAGTAGTGCAGGTTCTGAGCTAACATACGCAGAACACCACCTACTAAGCCTCCTACTAACGACAGTATTAGCTCAGTCACGGAGCCAGACTGAGTGAGTCGCCCATCCCCAGGTGGCGACCACCACGACGTTCCTCCGACGACCATCCCGCGAACCTTCAACCCAAAAGGCTTTGACACAAACCACAGGCACAGAAGTGTGTGGGAAACTAAATCTGAGGTCACCATGAGACCAGAGGAACTGGGGCCACCATGTCAGAGGCTAGTATTTTAACATTTTTTATTGCATAATGACGTAATGACGCTGCTATGGAAGTGCATGTGCTTTGAGACTACTTGACAGGGTTGTATTCTACACTTACTATCTTAATATATCCCAGCGTCAACCAGCCCCGAGAGATACAGATACCTACAGTGTTGGTCAGGTAATTTGAACAACACTCTCAAACACGCATCCGTTAAGTGGATGAAGCTCGACTGTGTGGTCCCAGTCTTCCCACTGAGCCCACAGCACACTCACTCTGGATGGGAGCCGGCCAGAGTCCGGAAGAATCCCTATGAATATTATGGGATTTGAACCGTGAACTTCCAGTCCGTAACTCAAGGCGATAACCACTGCGCCGCCATTGGGGCTGGTGAGATGGAACACTCTTGTGGGCGCCACAGCCGTCAGCGCCTGGGCTTTATCACAGTTCTTGATTAAACCATTGACGCTGGGGGCAACAGCAAAGTGAGAAGCTGTATGACCAGTGGCTTTCTTTCCCACTCATGGAATTCCACTTTACAGCTTAGTCTTTAGTGATCGACTATGACTCTCTGACTAGGAGGCTTGACTCGCACAGTCCTTATGTGCTGCAGCCATGGGGGCTGGTTGGCCTTTGGAGAACATCTCCAACGCTGACTGTCCTTATGCCCACTTGGCCGAGAGAGTGGGGATGTACTGTGGACAAGGCATCTCCACTATAATCAAATTTCTGCCCAGTTTTCAAAACAGCAGCTGCCTCCTCTGCTGTTTTGGAGGTCATCGTCGGACACGACGGACAAACATACATGTGGGCGCCAAGTGTGCAAGAGGCTTTAGGGAATAAGCCACAATGAGCTGTGAATGGAGGAGCCATGAAGCAATTTGTCCAGGGTGTTGAATATGACGATCATGGGGAAGAGGTTTTGGGGTTTGTTTTGTTTGGAGGTTTGTTTGGTTTTATTTGGGGGGGGGGGGGGGGGGGGGGGACTCTGGTTATGATAATGAGGTATTGACAGCTTTTGTTAAACAAGTGGCTGTTCAACCGTTACACGGCAATTCAACATAGCCCGCGTGAGTGACACAGCCAGCTGTGTTTTGATGTTATTGCTTTTTTTGTAATACAACTTTCCTGCAAACATTCTTTATTTTGAAAGAAAGGGGAGAGAATTTGTGTGACAGAACTCTGAGGATGTTTATAACTAATTTTTGAACTGTTAATGTCATTGAATGGGCAGAGACGTACGTGCGTGCGCGCACGCGTGTGTGTGTGTGTGTGTGTGTGTGTGTGTGAGAGAGAGAGAGAGAGAGAGAGAGAGAGAGAGAGAGAGAGAGAGAGAGAGAGAGAGAATTCTGGGTCTATTTCTTGGTGCCTACCTTACATGACCAATCATTTCTTATTATTTATCAATATTTCAGAAAGTACGAAGGCCCTATAGAAAATCTCAGACAATTTAGAATAATTGTTTACGTTAACCAGTGTGTGTGTGTGTGTGTGTGTGTGTGTGTGCGCGTACATTTGAATTTGTTAACTCTGTTAATTGTTGTTGGTTGTATGTATGGGTGTGTTGAATGCAAGGGCTTTGATTTCTTTTTGCAAGATATAGCGCTATATAAATTCCATTTCTTCTTCTTCTTCTTCTTCTTCTTCTTAACCCCTTTCTTTTGTGTGTAAAAAGCAGCTTGTATGCTTTCTTCCTGCCATGGTCAATGTCATCACAAACACGTTTTCTTGTTCAGTTGGAAAGTGACGACATGTGTTTTCAACTGACCAAAATGCGTTACTTCACGTTACTGTGTGTTTGTGTCTGTGTTTCATTAAAGTACCCGCCTTCCTATTTTGGCAGTGGTCATCACTGTCATGGTCTTTGTCACCACCACCACCATCCCCACCATCACTGTCGTTGTCATCGTCAGCACGATCAACACCGTCGTCGTCGTCATCGTCGTCGTCACCGGCATCACCACCACCACCACCACCACCACCACCACCACCACCACCACCATCATCATCGTCGTCGTCGTCGTCGTCGTCATCATCATCGTCGTCGTCGTCGCCGTCGCCGTCGTCATATCATCATCATTATCGTGATCGTCGTCGTCATCGTCGTCGTCGTTTTCGTTGTCGTCGTCGTCGTCGTCATCATCATCACTATCGTCATTGCCATCATCATCACCACCCTCACCTCCACCACCACCACCACCACCACCATCATCATCATCATCATCATCGTCATCATTATCATTGTCGTCATCATCATCGTCTTCATCGTCAGCGTCATCATTATACACGTGACGCTCCAGAAGAGGATATGGCCTGATTCCTTCTCCTCTCCCCCTTCCACACACACACACACACACACACGCCGGTAGGATAGCTCTGTGGCCGCGATCTAAGGACCCTGATTTGAGCCACCACTCAGACGCTCGCTCAAGGGGGATTTTCCCCTGGAGTTAACATCAGTGCCTCCACTCCACTCCCCTCAGAAGTCCTTCAGGTGAGACTATAAACCAAAGTCCCATGTGCGATCGTATGCAGAACATCTTGCGCATATGTTAAATCCTGTTCCGGATTTTTGAAGAATAGGTTACTTGAACCAGTGGGAACGGATAGCAAAATTTGCAAAATCGCGTACACACGGGGACTGAATGTAAACAAAGCTCATAGGTACTAATTTCATTAGCCTCAAAATAAAAGAATGACTAAATAAATGAATGAATAAATAAACACACACTGCGCGCGCGCACACACACACACACACACACACACACCCATAGGCGCACATACGCACACAGACACATAGCACACCACAAGACAGCATTAATAGTACAACACATTACACACGCACACAGAGCGAGAGAGAGGAGAGAGAGAGAGAGAGAGAGAGAGAGAGAGAGAGAGAGAGAGATTGACACTGTTTTATTTCCATGGGTGACAGATAAACATTAACATACTTTTTCACCTGGCCTTTGCCCTGTATAGAGATTATCATTCATAAAAATACGGACAGACAGACAGGCAGAGACAGACAAATAAACAGACAGACGAACAGAGACAGGCAGACAGAGACCGAGAAAGACAGAGACAAACACACAGACAGACAGACAGAGAGACAGACATAGAGACACAAAATTAAAGGGTGTCCCTTACCACTACTGATCCTACTTTACTATCATCCCACGCCCCACTTTTCTTTTGCCTTCCAGCCAAGCTCTCTCTCTCTCTCTCTCTCTCTCTCTCTCTCTCTCTCTCTCTCTCTTTTCTCTCTTACACACACACACACACACACACACGTTTGAGCCCTGCTTATTTACCACAAACAGATAGGGCCTATGGACAGTGGGACTTTGGGAGCCAGGCGTTTTTGGCCGTGGAATATAATATCCTCAGGAATAGTAATAATGCACATAAGCTGTTTCAAATTGCTGCTGCCTTTCACGCTGAATTCAGCGAGCCCCTACCTAATGTAGATACCACCGCTGTACCCTGCCTGATTCCTACCCCCCTGGACAAATTTCGGTGTAATCGCAAGGATTAATCTTAATTGCTAATAAAGAATCGAAGCAGCTGAGATGGGTTTTTTGTGCTTCTTTGTTTTTTAGAAGGCTGAACAGCTGGACAGATAAAAAGAACAACTGAAAGCAGAGTACATAAACTGGGAACAACAAGAATTGTTTTTTAAAATTACATTAATTAATACAAGGGAACTAAAATATGTAGCCCCTGCGCTACGAAACCAGGATTTATTATGTTTGTCCGTCGTGTTCGACGATAACCTCCAAAACAGCAGAGGAGGCAGCTGCTGTTTTGGAAACTGAGCAGAAATTTGATTATAGTGGAGATGCCTTGCCCACAGTACATCCCCACTCTCTCGGCCAAGTGGGCATAAGGACAGTCAGCGTTAGAGATGTTCTCCAAAGGCCAACCAGCCCCCAGGGCTGCAACACATAAGGACTGTGCGAGTCAAGCCTCCTAGTCAGAGAGTCATATTCGATCACTAAAGACTAAGCCGTAAAGTGGATACCAGGATACGGACAATACAAAGACTGTCTTTCAAGGCAAGACCGAGGGGAAAAGAAAAAAAGGCAGAAGACCACAGCTTCTCTCATTGGCAACATCACCAAATCCTGTGGCATGAAAATCCATGAAGTCAGCAGGGCAGTATAGTGGAGACCGGAGCAAAGCTGATGGAGAAGGTGGATTATGTCTGTCTCATTGAGTGAGGCGGCGGCTAGTTGTATACCACTGTAAATCACGGCAGATTTCTCTGCATAAAATTCGGGCTGTTCTCCCCAGGGGAGTGCGCTTCGCCGCAAGAGCAGCGCCACCCATGATATTTTTTTCTTTTCCTGTCTGCCTGTGTAATTTTTTGGGGGGCCCATCAGAGAGACTTTTTCTACAGAATTTTGCCACGATCAACTCTCTCACTGCCATGGGTTCTTTTACGTGCACTAAACGCATGTGCCACACAGGACCTTGCACCCAAAATACCAGCACGCACATCACCATTAACGGGGTCTAGTGGATGGGGGAAGAGTTTTGGGCACAAGCGGGGATCGAACCCAGACTGTTTGCTGTCTAGGCCAGCACGTTACCTCTAGACCACGCTGAACTCTGTGAGGCCGACAGGTGAGACAGGTGAAAGATCGCTGATTTGTAATACACCACCCTGGCCCTGGCCAAAACCTATCGTCAGTCATTGATATAGCAAAAGTACAAAGGCTATGTAAAAGATGTTGTTATGCTTTAAAATGCTATGTTGAGATTGTTTTTAACCATAACTTTTTAGCATAACAACATCCACTTTCCTTTGAAGGAGATCAAAATCCTCTGAAATCGGATTATGGCTGCCTATATGTCGAGGTTCTTGAACACTTGTCATACACTCAAACTTCTCATCCAACAAGCAATCAGGAAAAAACAACTGAGAAAATAATATCTTTCAATGACAGCATTAATTTTTTTAGACGTTTCTAAGTAAGAACCATTTACTTTGGCGTGACCTGAGCGAGAGGGCTCTGGAACCACTCAAAGTAGTTTGTTTCAAGCACCCCCCCCCCACCCACCCCCCCAAAACAAACCCCAACCCAAAACAAACCCTTCCTGTTTAAGAGACAAAAACATTTCGTTTCTGGTAAAATGCGTCCCCCTGGAATAATCCTGAAGTATGCAGTAGGCCTATACTGTACAGCACCTCTTAAGAAAGTAGGAGTCATTTCAGCACTATACACCGCTTCTTCTTCTTCTTTTTCTTCTCTTTTTCTCTTTCTATTTTTCACCCAGCCAAGGAAGGACCTCGATGTCTGTTCTCCCTGATCCCCGAAACAGGTGCATGTAAGGTGCGCGTTCAGCGTTCATCGTTCATCGCCGTTGAATGACAGAAGCTTTCCTTTCCTTCTCCGTCCCTCATAATCTTTCTTTCTTTCTTCTTCTCTTTCTTGCAGGTGTGAAAATGCTCGCCCACTGTGTCACCTTTGCTTGTCACACAGGACTTGAGATAGCACCCCCCCCCCCCCCACACACACACACATAGATACTGCACTACACAGGTCTAAGTCACTGACTCTTGTCTGTTTTATTTTAGTTCCCTTTTCTTTTATTTTGTTGGTCGAATTAAGAGATGTCCTCTTGCTGTTTTTGTTGTTGTCGGTGGTTGGTGGTGTCAACGTGCACACACACACACACACACACACACACACACACGCAGAGGGAGAGAGAGAGAGAGAGAGAGAGAGAGAGAGAGAGAGAGAGAGAGAGAGAGAGAGAGATTGAATGGATGGATGGATTGATTGATTGATTGATAATCTTTATGAGTGAGAGAGAGAAGCATGGCAAGGCAAGGCAATTTTTTTCCTTTTAAGAATAATAGACAAGCATAGATAGACAGGTTTATGTCACATCCAGTCCCTGCCCTTATGAGGGATTATATCACAGCGTCAACGGAGATACACAGACATAAAGTTATGACCAAAACATAAGACCAGAAAAACTACCCTGCCATCACCACAACTACCACCACCACCACCACCACCAAAAACAAAACCACAAACCAAACCAGATCATGCAACACAAAACTAGAGAGAGATTTTATTATTTATTTTATTTTATTTATTTATTTCATTCTTTTATTTCGAGGACAATGGAATAAGCACTTATGTGCTTTTTTCATCCAGACCCCGTGTGTATGCAGTTTTGTCAATTTTGTCATCCGTTCCCAACGGCACACAATGGCATACTCTTCTGAAAAGTGGAATGGGTTTTAAAGTGTGCGCAATATGTTCTGCGTGCGTTCGCACACGGAACTTCGGTTTATAGTCTCATCTGAAGGACTTTGGGGGAGAGTGGAGTTGGACTGATGTTAACTCCACAGGAAAAATCCTCTTGAACGAGATTCAAACCGGGTCAGAAGATCACGAGTACATCACTCTAACCACCAGGCTATCCCAGACAGACAGACAGAGAGAGAGAGAGAGAGACAGAGAGACAGAGAGACACAGACACAGACACAGAGAGAGAGATTTTCAGATAATATATTCATGTACAGGCCATTGCCCCCCTTGAAGGGATACTGTGAACAATTACTTAACGCCCTAAGGACCAAGTCATCGTTTTAGATTTTCCGTTAATTTATTCATACATGTAGGCCATTGCCCCTTCAGAAGGGGTGCTTTCAACAATTGCTGAACATCCTAACCCCGAATATGTCGTTTTCAATCTTGCATTATTTATGGCGAAGCAATTGATCTCAACTTAGCTGTGTATAGAAAAATAGATTCTCCACATCGTTTTTATATTTGGATGCCAAAAGCAAACTAAGCCAAAACTGGTTGGAATTTCTGTAGAATTTCAATAGCATGTAGTTTTTTTTCTCCTTCTTCTTGGATTGTTGAAAACAGGTGAGCCTAGGACAACATAAACATCATATGAGAGAGAGTGAGAGAGCTATGATCTATAGTAGAGCAGTCAACAACATATTCTCAACAAACGGACAGACGGACGGACAGAGTGGCAAGAAGATAGGGAGACAGACAGGCAAGCAAAGAAAATGTAATACGAGAAAATAATTTTTAAAAGTGTAGTTGTGTGTACATGGACAACAGAACACACAAGACACAAAGAAATCTTGATCAAATCAGAGTAAAGCACAGCAAAGAAGACATCTTAACAGACCATACATCTTCATAAATGCACATCCTTCATATTTATTACTCGTCGGATTAAACTCTCTTTTTTTCGTTCCCGGGATAGAGCTCCGAGATTCCCCAATGGTAAGCTTTTGCCTCTGCCACTGTTTTTGCCCTCCATTAAGGCAGCCGCATTCTGACCTTGGGGGTGAGGTCTTAACACGAGTTCAGGCTTCAGTGTGCACGCAATTTGATTTGTTTATTTTGTCATCCGTTCTCAGCCGCACGCTATGGCCTACTTTTCCGAAAAGTGGAATGGGTTTTAACCTCTCTGTCTCTCGCTCCTGGTGCAAGATTGCTCAGTGTGCGTTGCACACGGGACGTGCGTTTATCGCCTCATCCGAGGGACTCTCAGGTCGGTACTGATGCTAACTCTAGGGCAAAATCTTGAACATGTGCCTCGGTGGTGGTACGAATAGTGACCAATATGAATTTTTAAAAATTGTATTTTGTAGGACCACCAAAACCCAACTACGGAGTGTGAGAAAAGAGATCATTTTGACAGGAATTTCCGGACGTAGCATGCTTTATATTACCAGACTTTATGTCTCGGTATGTCGCAGCTTTGATCAACACGTTCATGTAATACATATCTTAAACTGTTACATGTTCATAGCCTACGTTCTTCTCTTTTTTAACCTTTATAACATACTTCATATTTTGTAACATGCTCAGTGGCCTTCTACATTTAAGTTGCTCAGAGTTCAGAATTCAGAGTTCTCTCTGTCTGTCTGTCTCTATCTCTCCTGGAGTTTCTGAATAAAATTAGCATTGGGATACTTTGATTTGCGTCGTAGGTTTTGCTTTTCTTACTATGTTTTTTCTAAGCTTGCTTTGTCTCGTTTCGTTTTTCATTGTCTTCTCCTCCCTTACCCTTTACCCTCACCTTACCCTGTCGTTCCTCTCCCTTGTCTGGTCTCGCCTCATTTCGCCCCCACCTTCCCGTTACCCGGAATATGACACTGTCCAAAGATGCTGGCGGTGTCTTTATCACGGTTATGTCCCTTGCTATCCATCTCTGTGGTGGGAGGAGGATAGTCGTTAAAGTTTTACGAGTATGGCGGCAAACGGGTATTCGGGTGTCGGGGGCCTAGTGTTTCAAAGCTTTGCAGCGCAGCGAGGGGTGTCTGTGGGGCCACAGGGCTTGGTTTAAACCCCGTCTTTTACGACCGTTTGATTGTCGTATGGCGACGGTATCGGAAACAACTTCAAGCAGCGGAAAATCGAAGGAAAGCAAGCAATATGGCGGAGAGTTATCATAAAACCTGCGTTACCGTTATAGGGGTGAGGGTGGTTTGTAATGGGAGGCCACCAGAAAGAAAAAGAAAAGGAAACATAGAAAGAAATAGAAAGAAAACAACTACAAATATAACAAAACTAGGTTAATGCTTTGTTGGCGCAATATGCAGATAGAAAGTTTGTAGCCTTATTACATGCGAATTGCGTGTTGCTTCAGATAAAGGCGACTGGGTGCAGAAACCAGTTTTTGTTTACTCGAGCAAAATTGCAACTACACATGAATGTAATAGTTGGGGTTGTTGGTTTTTTTGTTCAACCTGTTGCAAACATTATGGGTTTTATACAATCCAACTTGTGAGAAATCTATAAAAACGAATCTCAGTATGATTTAAGACGGATGTCATAAAAAGTAAAAGTTTCTACATCATCAACAGACATATTGTTTTTTTTTCGCTATTTCAGCTTGTTCTAAGATATTTTGTAGCTATAAAAATGTGTAAAGAAATCTGGATAGGACTGAATTCAGAAGTAGCACCAAATGTCCTTGTCGGTAACAGACATTATGGCTTTTGCACCACCCAGCCTTTTTCTTCTGGCTTTCTGTGAAAAATACCGTTACTCCTCTATGATTTATTCAATGATATTTAAAAAACCCACCAAAAAACACAACTAACTATTAACCTACAAATCTGTAAGAGGCCAAAACGCTTTCAATATTCGCTCATCAATATTTTTTCTATGTGTACTATCCTTTGACATTTACATTGGATCAGAACAGCCACCACTGAAACACCACCATCAAGGGGACGCAGCATCAAGGCAGGGCCTTTCTGGTCAGTAGTCTAAGGGCGGCATAAAATTGATCGATGAAGGTCTCTGTACCCTACTGGATCTGAAGATACGACCTGACGAATCTGGGTAGGGCTGTGGTGGTGAGATAGGAATGAGCAGCGTAGGAGCAGCAGGACTGGTACATCACGGAAGTTGAGGGTAAAAAAGAAATCACCTGCTGTTGTCGGTTCAGGTACATCATGTCGTCTATGCCTGATACACCCCCAAACAAAAGAAAGGAAAAAAGAGTGAATAAAGAAAGAGAGAAATAAATGCAAATGCTGTGAAGGTTAAACCAGTGCGCTTACAACTTTCGCTGGGAGGGAGAAGGGAGGACAGTGACGATAATAACTCGTAGTGTTTTTACATTCTTCAACACTTTTGTGAGGTTTTCATCATCATCATCATCATCACCATCACCATCATTAACATCATCATCATCATCATCATCAACAACACCGTCATCATCATCATCATCGCCATCACAGTCACCGTCATCATCAACGTCATCCTCCTCACCACCACCACCACCATCATCACCACCACCACCACCATCAACATCATCATTGTCACCGTCACTGTCATCATCACCACCACCACCACCATCATCATCATCATCATCATCATCATCATCATCATCATTTTCAAGGTTATCATACAGTTGTAGAAGTAGCAGTAGCAACAGCAGCAGAAGAAGCAGCAGCAGCAGTAGTAGCCAGCAGCAGCAGCAGCAGCAGCAGCAGCAGCAGCAGCAGCAGCAGCA
>CM054141.1:55103460-55117475 GCA_028751875.1 Rapana venosa
TCTGTAGCTGTGTCTCTGTCTGTCTGTAGCTGTATCTGTGTCTCTGTCTGTCTCTGTCTGTCTGTTTGTCTCTGTCTTTCTATCTGTCTGTCTCTGTCTGTCTCTACTTCTCTGTCCCTGTCTGTCTGTCTGTCTCTCTCTCTCTCTCTCTCACACACACACACATTTGAATTTTAAAAACCCTACTCCTAACACTTTCTTTTCTTGTCTTTAAAAAAAAATCTGGTTCTTACTCTGTTTACAATATCTTACTGCAGGTGTTAGCCACACCAAACCATAAGTTTTAAAAAAACAAACCCAACCCAACAACAACAAAAAACTGGAAGAAAAATAGCCTAAGACGTTTCCACATTTTGTCTACATAAGATCATGTCAGTGTCTGATCTTCCCTTGAAAGCTTTTTCTTTCTCTTTTCTTTTTTTTGCCCCAGACCAATAATATCATGGTGTCCACCATATTTCGTTTGTTCTACTTCTTGGGAGAGGGGCGCTATAGAACTGTCAATATCTTGTCATAGACATAAAGGAAATTATATCTTTCTGATTTGTCACTCGCTCAAAGTCATCTATCTAACTTTCTTTTTTCTTCTTCTTTTATTTGGGTTTTTCAAGTTTGGCTGAATGAAAAGAAAATATATACAGAGAAGGTTTTTGGGGTGGAGTGTAAAAGAGAATGGGTGTGTGTGGGTGTGGGTGTGGGTGTGAGAGGGGAGGGGGGAGGGGAAAGGTAGGGGTGGGGTGGTGAAGGGTGGGTGGGTGGGGAGGGAGGGTGTTGTTTAGATTGATCAGCGAAGAAAGTGCGAATGTTATTATTTATCTGCAGTGTGTGTGTGTGTGTGTGTGTGTGTGTGTGTGTGTGTGTGTTGTGTGTGTGTGTGCGAGAGAGAGAGAGAGAGAGAGAGAGAGAGAGAGAGAGAGAGAGAGAGAGAGAGAGAGAAGACAGACAGACAGACAGACAGACAGACAGACAGAGCATACATGCCTGTAAATAATTATGTGTGCATGCGTGGGCGCATGCATGCGTGCTTGCGTGAGTGTGTGTGTGTGTGTCTTTGTCCCTCTGTGTCTGTGTGAATATGTGCACGTGCACGTGTGCGCATTCTTGAGCCTGGAGGTACTTAGTCAAGCTGTCAAGAACTAAAAAAGAAACTGTCAACCTGGAATTGATGAGGGCCCATCTGTTTGTGAAGACCATCACAGTCACTGAACGCCTTCCATGTCTCACTTTGGTGACTCATCAGGCTAAACAAATTCGTTTTCATGACGAAAACAGCAACCGAATGAATGACGACAACAAAACGACAAGAAATCAAGTCGTGTGGGTAGTTTTAATGCTATAATGATTTGTGTGTGTGTGTGTGTGTGTGTGTGTGAGTGTGTGTGTATCAGTTTAGCTGAGAGCTTTAAAACAAATATGGAAAAACCCACATTTTGCTGCTTTTCGGAAATAAGATTGTTTCAATTTTCAAATTGTCACGGTAACTAAAGACAACATTGTAGATATGGAAATAAGAATTTTTGATATTTTATTTTTAGCCACTTTTCAGTTGTCTATGAACGTGAAGCCGTCCTAGTAGGTTTTTTTTTTTTAGGCTTAAAACATAAGAAAAGAAAAGATTACTGTCGTCATCAGATTCAGGGAAATGTTCACGAACATTACGATCAGTCAACTATTGCATATTAATATTTTACAAATGATCCTAGTTACATGGGCAGCCAACACCTTGTTGTTAGATTTGTTGGTGTTATTCTTATACCCTTGTTCATGACAAATCAAGCGTTAAACGTCTCGAATCATAACATGATAGGCAGTTACAGTGACAAGCAAAAATTAGTACTGTTACTCAGCCCCTGTATGTGAGTTGTGTGTGTGTGTGTGTGCGTGCGCGGGCGCCCGTGGGCGTTTGTGTGTGTTTGTGTGTGTGTGCGCGCACGCACGCACGCACGCGCAGGTATGTGTTTTGTGCGAGTGGGAGTGAATTTTTTTCATTAAAAATTTGTTTTTTCTGCAATAATGTGCAAAAGATAATGATAAAACTGCTTAGGCCCTATATTGTTGACAACTGATTGCTTTTAGGTTTGATTTTGTTTTCGTTTGTTGTTTTAAAATAATATATGTTGTTGTTGTTGCTGCTGCTGCTGCTATTGTTGTTATTGTTATCATTGTTGTACGTATTCCAGTGCATCATTTTGGGGAGTCACCCAGAATAATTATGCTCTCTCTGACTCACTCATTTCATCTGGGAATCACTCTGAGAACCTAAGTACTCGTTGGATGATTAAGTCTGCATGGGTGACTGTTTTTTCCAGTACCTCGCCTTGTCATAATTATAGGTTTTAGAAAGAAGAAAATCTGAACACATCACTCCTCTTTTGCGATCTCTTCACTGGTTGCCTATCTCACAAAGACTGTAGTATAAGATCAATACCCTCTGTTTCAAATGTATCCACAAATCTGCACCCTCTTATCTCTGTAACTATCTTCACCTGTGCGCCCCATCCCGTTCTCTTCGTTCAACCGCAGATACTTTGTGCTTTCGAACACTCAAGATTCAAACCAACCACTGTTAGCCCTTGCTCTTTCTCTGTTTCTTGTCCATCCACCTGGAACGACCTCCCTTTCCCACTTCGCCAAAAGCCTTCACTTGATACTTTGAAATCCAGCCTCAGAACGCACTTATTTCCTACCGGAGATCTTCCCCTCATATCTGTTCCTACTTTTTTAACAGCTACCATCACCTCCACCACCCCACCTAAGAGTGTTGCGCTGCAAACATGTACACGCGTGTGCACGTGTGTGTGTGTGTGTGTGTGTGTGTGTGTAAATTTGTTATCTGTTAATCCTATATATTTGTGGACGGTGGCATGCGCGTAAATTATTTGAATGCAAGCCTTTCGATTTGTTTACTTCACAAGATTCAGGGCTATATAAATTCTATACATTCTCCTTCTTATCATTATTGTCAGTATGATGATGATCATGATCATGATCATCATCATCATTATTATCATCATCACCCTCATTATTTTTATTACTCCGCCAACTTCAGGGGGTTGGATTTTCTCCTTCAAAAAGAGAGAGTACAAGGACTTGCCATTGCTGAAGACAACCTCAAGATCACATTTAAAATCAAATCACAACAGCGTTTCAGTGTAGACCTTAGTTCTGAGCTTACTCACACCAGTGACTTACTGCAGTGTTGACCCTAGGCCACACATGGTATTAATTTTCATTATGCAGAGAGGCCAGGGAGCAAAGCTATGATAGTCGAGGGAGAAAGGCTTTCTCCTTTTAACGGTTTATAGTCGTTGATGCGGCCAAAACTTTGGTGGTGCTCACAAAAATACATATTATTGGCCTATATACACATACACACAAGCGCACGCACATATACACATACACACACGCGCACGCATATATGCACGCGCGCACACGCCCACGCGAGCGCGCGCGCGCACGCACGCACACACACACACACGCACATGCGCATGCGCATGCACCCACACACAATAAACACACACACAGAGGCATGCTTCCCCCATCACCACACACACATACAGACATACATACATATACAGAGAGAGAGGCTAATAGACAGAGAAGGACATAAACAAGGAGAGAGCGAGAGATAGAAGAGAGAGAGAGAGAGAGAGAGAGAGAGAGAGAGGGAGAGAGAGAGAGAAGAGAGAGAGAGACAGGACAGACAGACAGAGACAAAGACAGAGACAGAGAGACAGACAAAAACAAACAGACAGACAGGTAGACAAGAGACATACATACAGACATACATACATACATACATACACACAGACAGAGACAAAAACAAACAGATACAGACAGACATACAGTCAAGGCTCAAACCAGCTAAGTAGGTGGCACAGCACAGCACGGCAAAGCACAACACAGGACAGTAAAAAAAATAAAAAATACCCAAAAAAGCAGCCCCGCTGTCTCTGCCGCCAGCAGTACTACACCTGGGTGGTGACTGTCGGTCCACAGGATAAGGTGAGGTCCTCATTGGGGTCTCACCTTTGATGATCACTGGGCCATCTTCTCCCCTCCCCCCCCCCCACATCTCCCTCTCAGGGCAAGGCAGGGAGGGGGGGGGGGGGGTTGGAGGGTGGTGGTGGCTGTAGGGCCGTGAAAATATTAGTAGCTTCATTTTCGTTGTGCCCCATTCCCCAGGTCGCAAAACCTACGGCTGGAAAAACAGTACCTGTATGTAGGCTTCTTTCTTAGAAAGTTGTTTGGTTTGGTTTGGTTTGGTGGGTTTTATTTTTTTTCTTCTTAGTATCGTTCTTAGCAGGTGGATAAAAAAAAAACAACAACTTGAAAGGTCTTTAGGTTCAATTCCACCCAACAACACACACACACACACACACACACACACACACACACACACACACACAACACACACACACACACACACACACACACACACACACACTCTCTCTCTCTGTCTCTGTCTGTCTGTCTGTCTGTCTGTCTCTCTCTCTCTCTCTCTCTCTCTCTCTCTCTCTCTCTCTCTCTCTCTCTCTCTCTCTCTCTTATATGTCCTTAAGAGCGTGGACTGGATGTAAAAAAAAAAAGCACATGGATGCTTATTCATTCTCCTCGAAATAAAAGAATTTGTCATTGTCATTGTCATTGTCAGCCGAATGCTATTAGTTTCATTCATGAAAACCAACGCTAAAATGTCAGGGGGGACGGGTAGAGAAAGGGGGGTGGGGTGGCTGTATTCTTTTTTTCTCTCGAGCATCGTTCTTAGCGAAACATGAAGGACTAGTTTCATTCTCAGGCCTCTTAGGGTGAAAACCCACGCTGGAAAGCAGTACTTGTACGTTTCCTTCTTAGGGTGGGTTGTTTGTTTGTTTGGTTGGGTTTTTTCCCTTTAAAGTATTGTTCTAGATCTCAAGCCAATAATTTATTATTTATAAGCTTCATTCTTCAGTCAGGTCTCCAGGGTGCAAAGATATGATGGAAAGCAATACCTGTACGTTTTCTTTTCTCAGTTTTTGTTTGTTTTGTTGTTTTGGGGGTTGCTTGTTGTTTTGTTTGTTTGGGGGGGGGGGGGGGGGGGGGGGGCACGGGCGTTGGTTTGAAGTATGGTTCTCATCCGAGCTTGTTGTTGGCTTTACTTCAGGACTTGTTAGTTGTGGACTATGTTTTTTGTTGTTGTTTTTTTAAAACGGAAAATGCTATGCATCTGCTTCACAAGGTACTAGTCTTGTTAATACATTGAATCTCCTCTCTCTCTCTCTCTCTCTCTCTCTCTCTCTCTCTCTCTCTCTCTCTCTCTCTCTCTCTCTCTCTCTCTCTCTCTTTCTGTTTTACGTTCTGAAATTTTTCTTTGGAGAGTTAACCTTCATATAATTATAGCTGTGCACAATGTTCTACGTGTCTATCTTGTCTTGTCTGTTCTTCCTCTCTCTCTCTCTTTTCCACATGCCCACTCTTCTGCTCTTCCTTATCACTCACTTCTAAGATTTTCTTCGTTGTTGAGTTTTGCTGGTTTTAAAGTGCCAATCATCCCCGAAGTCGGAATGCGGCTACCTTCATGGTGGGCGAACACAGTCGCATACGCAAAATCTCACCATTAGTGAATTTCAGAGCTATAGCCGAAGAACGAAAAGAAAAAGCACAAATAAAAGAGAGGAAGAATGGTAGCTCCCTCTTCTTTCCCTATCTGTGTCTTTAAAAAAACAACAACAAAGCAAACATAATAGTGACGAACAAAATAAACGAAGCACTTATGTGCAAGTTCAAAACGAAGAAAGTAAACGTTTCTCTGAACATACCTTCACCCCCCCCCCCCCCCCCCCCCACCCCCCCCAAAGTACTGATTAGCCCACGTGGCTATTTATAGGGGAACTCCACAGTGAGAATGCTGGGGGCACTTTCAATATACATAGCCTCCCTGCCTTCTGGAAGTTTTCTGTTCCAAAAAACACAACCAACAACAACTTTTCTATCATTCTCTGTGTTTAGATGGAAAGACACCTCTGAACTCTGAGAAGATTTATTCACAAAAGAAGCCTTTCGCCCATAAGTGAAGGGAGCTGCTGATCAATCCAATGATTAATTATGATAAGAATACACAATAGGTATAGCTGATACCAACAAATGCAAACAAATCCTGAGAGGGAGAGAGATAGAGAGAGGGGGGGAGGAGGGAGGGAGAGAGGAGAGAGAGAGAGAGAGAGAGAGAGAGAGAGAGAGAGAGAGAGAGAGAGAGAGAGAGAGAGAGAGAGAGAGAGAGAGAACTCGAACTCGAACTCGAAAGATGAATTCACAAGAAGGGGAGGTTGTCGAGCGAGCTGCTTAGTATTTAAGTGAGAAAAATCAGGAAAAAGCACAAAAAACAAAATGTTATTGTATAACAACAATCGAGAGAGAGAGAAGAGAGAGAGAGAGAGAGAGAGAGAGAGAGAGAGAGAGAGAGAGAGAGAGAGAAGAGAGAGAGAGAGAGAGAGAGAAGAAAGAGAGAGAGAGAGAGGAATGAACTCGAATGATTTATTCACAAAAAGGCCATTGGTCCATACATGAAGGGGGTTGCCGAACTGCTTGGTATTTTGGTTTAAAATCAAACAAACAAACAAAAAACAAACCATAAAAAAACACCAAAAAAACATGTTACTGTATAACAAAGAGTCAGCTACAAAAATATCACTTAGGATAACATTATCTCTCTTATTCTGAAAGCTTCACACAAATATAAAGTGAGACTGCGCACAACCTCAGGATGACTTGATGCCAGGAGTAAACAGAGTCTAAATAAATTAGGCTGTCTACTATATTTAACAGGGATGTAGTTCTGCCTAACATCCTCTAATACTGGACAGCACAACACAAAATGTACTTCATCCTCGGGTGCTTGCGTACATAATGGGCATAGCAGCCTGAGGTCGTCAATATCATGTTCTCTGTATCTGAATTTATGAACATTTATATCTGATACACCAAGTCTAAACTTAGACATAATTCTTTTCAAATGTATATCCATATCAAGTTTTAGATAAGGTTTGACATCATGCGAACTTATAAATTGTCTGTACATTTGAAATCTTTCACTGTTTTGTATATGATCACTCCATTGCTGCCATCGGCAGTCAATCAATCTTTGCCTGAAAGGGTTAATAAACTCTCTACAATTTCCGACTCCTTGATTGAGCCAAACAAATCCAAACCCGAGTTCACACAAACAGGTACGTATTTGTGATGCCCAGTTGTTTTTCCCTTTGACATCTAGATCATAAAGCATCTTGTAGGATTTTAAAGGTAGCCTGCTCTCATTCATATGCAGAATCTTAATCCAATATCTAACGCATCTTACAGCAGCATTAACAGAGAGAGGGTATCTATTAGATTCACTATAAACAAGGTGTACGTCTATCTAAGCTTAAAAACTGCTTTAAAGCAAAGAGGTGCACTGATTCACAATGTGTTACAGCTGCATCTAAGCCCCAGATTTCTGCACCATATAACACAGTGGGTTGTATTTGTGCGTCAAATATCTTAATGAACAAGTCAAAAGAGTTATTATTCAATATTCGTAGTTTTTTCAACACAAATAACAGGCTACGTTTACCTCGACTTGCCAGATCTTTACATGCAGTTGTGAAACTAAGCTTAGTAGAAAAACAGAAGAGAGAGAGAGAGAGAGAGAGAGAGAGAGAGAGAGAAGAGAAGAGAGAGTAACTGCGTCTGAAAATTTCTTTTATTTAATCAGAAAACGTGCCTGCACCATTAAACTGAACAGCTTTCTGTGTCTGTCTCTCATAATTTTCCGAAGTACTATTCAGAACCGGTACTTGAGGAGAGAAAACATTTGTTGTTTTCCAATATATGACGTGTAGCAAACCAGTTGGTGACTGCCCAGCAGACTATACAACGCAGTAGTTTTGCATTGTATGAGCGTGTTGTATTGACGTCAAACAGTTAAACAATTGTTTATGGAGAACGCGTCAAACATGCAAAGCAAGCAACATAAAGCAACACGAAAAAAATAAATAAAAGAAAATGGATAAAAAAAAAATGAAACGCAAAAGTGATAAGAGAAATTTTGTTTTTACATGTACATTTGTTTTTATAACTACCAAACACAAAATTTTATTTATAAAAAAAAAAAGAAAACCCCAAGAAAGGGAAAAGGAGATTTTCTTTTCACATGTACAGTTGTTTTTACTACCACCAAACACAATTTTCAAGCTTTCTTCTACTTCTTCTTCGAACGCTCAGACAGCAACTATTGTTGCCTGTCATATGAGCCAAAAATGGGTTACACTGCCGTTAAGCGCCTGACAAGTCAGGCCCAGCGCATCCGACTTCGGCATGTGGGGTGACTTGTTATATTTAAAGTCTTTCTGCATGGAAAAAAGGCAGGAGAATGGACCAGGAAGGCAGAAAATAGACAAGAAGGAGGTGACAGGAAGAATAGGAACAAGGCAGAAACAAAGAGATTGATAGAAAAGAGGGAATTCCTGGCACAGATTTTCCAGAAGGTTGGGATGCTCTTTATACTGACAGGCCCCTGGCATCCCCACAGCGGGAAATTACAAGCCATTTTGAAAAAAAGATACTTTTTATACTTTTATACCACTAAGTCACGGCAGATTTCTCTGCATGAAATTCGGGGAAAGCGCGTCGCCACAAGAGCAGCGCCACCCATTCTTTTTTTCTTTTTCCTGTCTGCAACTGTATTGTTTCCCTATCAGAGTGGCTTTTTTTCTACAGAATTTTGCCAGGGACAACTCTCTTGTTGCCGTGGGTTCTTTTACGTGCGCTAAATAATTATGTGTAACACACGGGACCTCGGTTTATCGTCTCATCCGAAAGACTAGCACCCAGACCACCACTCATGGTTTAATGAATGGAGGGAAAATTTCGGGTCCAAACGGGATTCGAACCACCGCATACTTCCGACCCGGACTTTTCGCTTTCTAGACAGGCGCGTTACCACTAGACCACCACAACACTCAGCTATATCGCATTATGGATTCATACTGTTTGTGTTTGCTACACACATTTTTGTTGTTGTTGCCTTTTTCTATACGTGTGGGACAAAAACGTCTGGCCGCGTATAATAATAATAATAATATATGGAATTTATAGAGCACTATATCTTGCAATTACAAATCAGAGCGTATGTGCAGGTAGACTGCGTGCTGCTTCTGTTTCTCCGTAAAAGCTGTAGATCGTTGGGCATTCCCTAGCTCAACACTTTGGCTGGGTGTCGGCCAGAATGATGCACTCTTCACTCACTCAGTACGCCTTGAAGCCGCAGTGAGCTAGCGGGTAAGTGCAACCTGCATGAGAGGTTTTCCTGTGTGGGCTATGTTCATGTACCTCGCCATTGAGGCAGCCGTTCTCCACTTTCAGAGGATAACAATTATGGATTTTGGTTATGATAAAGTGTATTGTTTGTGTATTGTATTGCGTATTGTATTTAAGCGCTTTGATTTGTTGCTTTACAAGATTCAGCGCTATTATAAATTCCATACATTATTATTATTATTATTATTATTATTTTATTATTATTATTATTGATCTAGGCCTTTTAGTCACAGCACATTTCTGTATGTGAAATTCAGGCCGCTGCGCAACTGGGGCGAGTGCTTTGGCACAGAGAAGAGTGCGCACGCACTCAAGCCCCAGATAGGTGCCCACTTAACTCCCCCTTCCCCCCCTCCATACCCCATTGAGAAGCGTGTCCCCCCCCCCCCCCACCCCCTTCGCCTGTTTTCTTTCCTATTGTGTGTGTGTGTGTGGGGGGGCATTTGGACTTGTTAGAACTATTACTTGCTATTGGTTGCATGACTGTGTAAGAATGAGTTGAGTACAGGCGCTTTGATTTGTCTGTGCAAGATACAGCGCTATATAAATTCTATTATTATATTATTATTATTATTATTATTATTATTATTATTATTATTATTATTATTATTATTATGTGCATTTCTTTTTCTAAGGGAGAAGACGAGTTACTTATTGAACACGGTTTCCCAAGAAAAATATTTTTTCACCACTCATCCCCCAGTTCTATTCTTGACATTTCTGGCATGATGAGAGCTAGATCATTGTCTTGATCGCATTCTTGTGAATGGGAATGAAACCAATGAGAAGGGGGAAAAAACCCAAATAATGTTGTGACTTACAGTCTCATTCCAAAGACTAGCTGCCAGACTGCCCACTCAAACTCTGGGGGACGGGATAGCCTAGTGGTCAGAACATTGCGCTCGCAATCTGACGACCCAGGTTCGATTCCCGTTCAAGGGGATACTTTCCCCTGGAGTTAACATCAGTGCCGACTCCACTCTCCCCAAAAGTCCTTCGGATGAGACTATAAACCGAGGCCCCGTGTGCAGAACATCTTGCAATTAAAATCCTGTTCCGCTTTTCGTAGGCCATTGTGTGCCGTGGGAACAGATGACAAAATTCACAAAACTGCATACACACGGGGACTAGATGTAAAAAAGCACATAAGTGCTTATTCCATTATCCTCGATATAAAAGAATAAACTTAATAAAAAAAAGTACATGGGGTATATAGCGAGAGTAGGGTGAGGGTAATGTAGGCTTTGAACTGTATTCGTACTGCAAACCTCTCGTGCTTGCTGATCTTGTTTCAGTTTCATTTTCTTCGTTCGCTTTATTGTTGTTTGTTCGCTGTATTCTTTGTTTATTTGTTGTTGTTGTTGTTGATTTTGTTTTTTGCTTTAAAACGGGTTCATAACCGCTTAATTCCAATCCCTCCTTCAATCTGTAGTTTGGTCTGCATGCATTATTTGTAGGGACAATATAATTATTACAAATGTCATTCACTTGACGTTATGGGCATTTGTTCAGAAGGAATTCAACTAGTGATTGTTATCTTTGAAGTTCACCTTAACTTTTTCCCCTGTTATTATGAAATGTCAACGTCTCATTTGTTGTTGGTGGTGTAGTTGTTGTTGTTGGGTTCTTTTTTTCTTAAAAGGGAAACAGATATTTGCCCTTTACAAGGAAAGATTGTAAAGGAAAATAAAAGATCAATGTTCACGTGCTTCTCTCTCTCTCTCTCTCTCTCTCTCTCTCTCTCTCTCTGTCATCACACTTACCCCACCCCAATCCACACACACGCAGAAAGATAAGAAAGACAGGAATTATAAAAAAGAGCGAAAAAATAAAAAAAGTAAAGACAGAAAGGAAAGCAAGAAAGAAAAGGTGAAGAGGGTTGAGACAAAGTACAGAATGACAGAAAAACAGACAGCCAGCCAGAAAGAAAAGAAATTCAGAAAAAGAAAAATGCCAACAAAGATTGGCAGGACTGCCATAGTGAGAGCAAAAAAAATAAAGTCGTGTAACATGTGTGCATTAGTGTGCTTCAGTAGATATCACGTGTGTGTTCAATTTTTATGGCATCTGAAGCCAAACATTCACGTTTTGTGCGTCTTTCGTCCCGCGAGCATCATAAACTGGGCTATTTGGTCGGCAATCTGTCGTTTGGCTTATTGTTCTCTCCTCACTTAATCCTCGAACACTGTCGCTTTTCACCATACAATTTGCACGCAGAGTAAGCGAAGCGGAATCCTCCAACGATCTGCTCCATTCTCTCTTTCACACCTTGCAGATGTGATTAAACAAGGAATGAAAAGGGGGGGGGGGGTGGGGGGGGGGGGGGGGGGGGGGGGGGGAGTTTTTTCTTATGATGGCACTACTGGGTGAAATTTGGTAGTAGCTTTATATCCAAGCAGTTTGAAATGGAAAAAAAAAACATCTTGTGAAGGTGTGTGTGTGTGTGTGTGTGTGTGTGTGTGTTTGTCGGCCTACAACAGAGGAGAAAGTTAGAATGACGAGCTATAATGTATTTTGTTCTATGCACTTTAGATTGTGAAGTCTTAGCTCTGTTTGGTGTTCCTATATATGTATAATGTAAGCTTGCTCTGTTCAATAAAATCGGTTTAAACCAAGACTTAGCACCGTGTTTGGGGCTTTTTAAAAAAATCTCTCCTTACATTTAGTGTATGAAATCAATGAATTTCATGCTTTCAGGTGCTATGTATAGAAGGTTCGGTTCAGGGCTTAGCACTCTGCAACGAAAGAATGTATAAAAACAGGTGTATGGTGGTAAATCGATGTGTTGTGCAAGTGTTTGCGAGCGTTAAGGCGTTAATGTATTCTCCTTACCGTCAGAGTGAATGCTTTTGGTCTTTTGTTAGGTATCATAACGCTCTCTCTCTCTCTCTCTCTCTCTCTCTCTCTCTCTCTCCTCTCTCTCTCTCTCTTCTCTCTCTTCTCTCTCTCTCTCTCTCTCTCTCTCTCTTCGCTCTTTCCCCTGTGTGTGTGTGTGTGTGTGTGTGTGTGTGTGTGTGTGTGTGTGTGTGAGTGAGTGTGTTGTGTGTGTGTGTGTGGTGTGTGTGTGTGTGTGTGTGTGTGTGTTGTGTGGTGTGTGTGTGTGTGTGTGCGCGTCTCTGTCTGTCTGTCTGTTTGTTCTTCATCACTTATCCAAAGTTGCTGTATACATAATCATAGTGACTATAGAAAAATTATTATTCGGCTGCTGCTGCTGCTGCTGTGACAGTCACCATTGTGAGGTAGATGCCCGTCTTGCGCAGACTGGTTCCTGCACTAAACTATCAGTGATGCCAGTAGGAATGCAAAGTTGATTCTAAGCTATTGTTGATCCAGCAGGACAGATAGCGCTGGACACTATTAAAGTGATCTCTTGGTAGTGCAAGGTCTTCTGTTCAGGGTGGTGGCCATTCGGGGCAAACCATTGACGGGTACTTCTGCACTGCTGGCTGAGAGAACAGCGGAACAAGTCAGGATGTGGCTTTATATATAGAGTTGTTGTCTTATCTAAAGTCTGTTCCTTCTTTCTGATGTTAGACTTTGATAAGAACTGACATTGAATTTTACACAAAAAAGGCCAACGACACAAAGCAAAAGAAGAAACCAACTGGAAAAAAAATTCCATTAAATTAAAAATAAACCCAAATAGATCATTAACACTAGACCTGGTCTGTGATTGATTAAGCATAGTAACAGCTTCCCTTTTCCGATGTGTAAAAGAAAAGACCCTCCAGATTCTTTGCAAAGCTAGTCCAAGATTCACCTTCACCTTCAACTATCTCGTAGACCGTAGACTGTAAACCATGGAGGCATCACTGGAGATTTTGCAACCAGCTTCCTCCACTCCCCAAGATAAGGCAATCAAAAAAATATGCTCACTACATAATGAGCATACTGTGGCTGTGTGTAAGACCCAAATGTGTGGCGTTGAGTTAACACTACAGGGATGCCACAGGACCCCCCCCCCCCACCTCCCCCTATACGCGCGTGCGTGCACACACACACACACACACAAACACACATGTATACGCTAGCCCTGGTACCACCCCCCCACCCTGCCCGACCTCCCAAACCCCACAGGAAGAAAAACAACCATTCACGTATTCTATAACGCCCTGTACCCTACCCCAGCCCGTGCCCTCTTTCAGTCTTCATGGGCACGTACACACCTACTAGTGAGTCTGCACAATGCATAGACACCAGCGTGTAATGTCCTCAAGCCTCAGTGAGCCAGCAGGTGATTGCTGAACCATCTTGCCTTTGTCAGATGCACAATCCCAGCACCTACAGGGAGACACCCCCACAGGCAGCTCTGCCTTTTGACAGCGACAGGTGTCAAACACCTCCCGGAGCAATGACTTCCCCTGACACTAAAGAAAGAAAAACAAATTTGTCACAAAGAGCTTGTAAGCGGGAGCATGAGATGGGAGGTAAAGAGCCAAGACAGACAGTCACATGGAAAAAAAAGGAGAAAATGGATTCCAACCACCTCCAAGATTTTGATCATGTTTGTCTTGTGCTTCAGTGAGTCTTTCCGCAACACTTTCACCTATCTCTTTTATGGCGGGGGCTGACTGTAAACGTTATTTATTTTTTCCGGCTTATACTCTTCAGTTCACAGATTTTGAGCAGTGTGAAAAGGTGTGGAACAGGGAGACGGCAGCTACTCTTAGTAGCTTGGTGTG
>CM054141.1:55117975-55133905 GCA_028751875.1 Rapana venosa
GGCATCTGAACCAAACATTCACGTTTTGTGCTTTTTTTCTCCCGGAGCATCATAAACGGCTTTTTGGTGGGCAATCTGTCTTTTGGTTTATTTTTTCCTCCCCACTTAATCCCGAACACTGTCGCTTTTCACCATAAAATTTGCCGCAAGTAACAAGGGGAATCCTCCAACGATCTGCCCATTCCTCTTTCACACCTTGCAGATTGATTAAAAAAGGGAATAAAGGGGGGGGGGGGGGGGGGGGGGGGGGGGGGGGGGGGGGGGGGGGGGGGGGGGGGGGGGGGGGGGGGGGGGGGGGGGGGGGGGGGGGGGGGGGGGGGGGGGAAAAGTTTGCTTATGAGGCACTACGGGGTGAAATTTGGTAGAGCTTATACCAAGCAGTTTGAAAGGAAAAAAAAAAACATCGGGTTTGTTGTGTGTGTGTGTGTGTGTGTGTGTGTTTGTCGGCCTACAACAGAAAAAATTAGAATACACTAAAATGTATTTTGTTCTATGCACTTTAGATTGTAATCTTAGCTCTGTTTGGTTTTCCTATATATTTAAAATGTAACTTGCCGTTCAATAAAATCGTTTAAAAACCCAAGACTTAGAAACCGTGTTGGGGCTTTTTAAAAAAATCTCTCCTTATTTTATGTATGAAATCAATAATTTCATGTTTTCAGTGCTATTATAAAGGGTTGGGTTGGGGCTTAGACCGCAACGAAAGAATTATAAAAACGGGTGAAAGGGTGAAAATGAGTGTTTGGGGAAATGTTTTCGAGCGTTTAAAGGCTTAAGTATTCTCCTTTCCCCTCAAGTGAATGCTTTTGTCTTTTTTTAGTATCATAACGCCTTCTCTCTCTCTCTCTCCTTCCCCCTCTCCTCTCTCCTCCTCTTCCTCTCTCTCTCTCCTCTCCTCTCTCTTCCTCTCTCCTTTTTTCGTCTTTCCCCCTTTCCCCCGTGTGTGTGTTTGTTGTGGGGTGGTGTGTTTTGTGTGTGTGGTGTGGTGTGTGTGTGTTTTTGTGTGTGTTGGGGGTTTTGGGGTTTTGTTGGTGTGTGTGTGTGGGGGGCCGTCTCTGTCTGTCTGTTTTTTTTATATTACCAAAGTCTGATTAAAAATCATAGTGATATAGAAAATTTTATTCCGGCTGCTGCTCTGCTGTGACACACCATTGTGAGGGAATCCCTCTTTGCGCAAAAAACGGTTCCTGCACTAAACTATCATGATGCCGTAGGAAACAAATTTATTCTAACTATTGTTTATCCACAGGACAATAGCCCGGCACTATTTAAAAAGATCTCTTGTATGCAATTTCGTTCGGTGGGGGCCTTCGGGGCAACATTGCGGACTTTTTCACTGCGGGTGAAGAACCGAACAAGCAGATGGGCTTATATAAGTTTTGTCTTTTAAAATCTGTTCCTTTTCTTTTATTTTTACCTACCCCGGGGCCACGTTGAAAAAACACTAAACTTTTGGGCGGGATCATACTCAAAAAGGGTCGGGTCACAACTGTGTCGTTTTGGGGTCATAGTCCCCGGGGCCTCATCACATGTTGTATTTTTTAAAAAATGTTTTTTAAATTTTTCCTTCCCATACAACCCTTTAAGAAACAACCTGTATCTCCTGAAAGGAAAAAAAAAATTCCCCGAAACGGGTAGGGCTGCCTTTTTTCGATATTAAAAAAACAACAACTTTAACACCAAACTCTCATTCGAAGAAATTTCATTCCAAGATTCCCAGGGGGTAATAGGGGCCCGAGAACTTTCGGGTCCCCCCCCCCCCCCCCCCCCAAAACCCCAAACAACACAAAACAACAACAACATACTGAATTAACACCAGAGGATATATACTGTTTTGAAAAGTATCCCCGGGTCTCAACCCCCGGGGGGGGCCATCAAATCAGAACGCGATGCCTTACCACTATACTATCTCCTCCCCCCCCCCCCCCCCACCCCCTCCATCTCCTACCCCCACCCCCCCCCCCCCCCTCCCCCCCATTCCTCCTCCCGCCCACCCCTTCCCCCATTTCTTTCTAATTTAAGCTTTTTTCACGCTGAACACAAAATGATCTGCATTCTTTTTTAAAACCCTAAACCAACATGCCTTTAATCTGGCCACCGCCTTCTCCATCTCCTCCCCCCCTCCCTCCCTCCCCCCCCCCCCCCTTCCTTCTTTCCCCCCTGGGGGTTCAGCTGTCAGAAACAGAAGGCGGGGTGGCGCTGTCAATTGACGTCCCCACACTTTTCTCTTCATCTTTCTCTTTTAAATATAGGGGGGGGGGTTGGGGATCATATTTTTCTCAATTTTTCAATGGGTCTGTCTTTCCGTCTGTCCTTTGTTTTTCGCTTTGCTCTCGGGGGTTTTTTTTTGTTTTTTCTCGTCTTCGCTTGATGTCTGTAACATTTGTGCTTGAAATCCTCCATACCCCGGGGGGGAAAAGGGAATTAAATTTTTTAAATTTTCTTTGTCTTTCTTCTCTTTCTGCCTTTTTTGGGGGGTTTTCCCTTTATCTGCCCTCCACTGTGTTTTTTGCTTCTGTCTGCTGTCTCTTCCTTCCTCTGCCCTCGCCCTGTCTTTCTTAAAGTCCTTTTGCCTTTCCCCCTTTAAGATTTTTTGGCTTTTCAAAAAAACACATAATATTTTCGTCCGAATCATCACCTCTCCTCTCTCCCCCTCTCTTTATCATCCATCCATTATCCACTCCATTTTTTGGAACTTGAGGAAAACGCTCATCTGCCACAGTAATTCCACATTACGATTGTCTTCGTTCTGACTCCCTCGTCAGATAGTAACCTTTCCACTCACAATTTATCCCCCCCAACTTTTCCTTGTCTTCCTCTTCCTCTTGTTTCTGATTGCTACCCGGTTCGCAAGATGATTTATTTTTTTTTTATTCATTCTTTTTAATTTATTTTTATTTTTTATATCATTTTTAAATTCCGGCAGATTTCCCGTAAAATCCGGCTGCTCTTCCGGGGGAGACGCGTCGACCAAACATCGCCACCCTTTATTTTTTTTTTTTTTTCCTGCGCAACTTATTCGTTTCCTTATCGAGTTTTTTTTTTTTCGAATTTTCCCAAAAACCTTTTTGCCGGTTTTTTTTTTTATTGCTTAAATAATTAGATAACACGGGGGCCTGGTTTGTCTTTCTCCAAAGACAGCACCCCCCAAAACCACTCAGGGCTTAGGTTTTAGGGGGGGGGGGGGGGGGGGGGGGGGATTTTGGCCCAAAGGGGAAATCATGGGAAACGTAAAATACATCCGAAAATTAAGTCCAAAGCCATCACTTCTTTAAAAACATCTTTTCTACATCATCCCCCTCCCCCTCATAATCATCAAAAAAAAAAATGAACTCCCCTCTCTCTGTGACACCCTTTCTCACGGTTTGCAAATCTCCTCAGGGGGATCGTGTCAAGGGTCCGCCTCCTAAAACGAAAATCCAGGTGGGAAGGCGGGGGTTTGACCCCCTTTTGGGGCCAAAAAACTCCCCCTCCACCCACCCCCCCACCCCCCCCCCCCCATCCATTGACTAAAGTGGGGGTCTGGTCTAGTTTTTGGGTTATACGATAAACCGACCCCGTTGTTACCAAATATTTCCCCTAAAAAACTCTCGGCAACAAAAGTGCTAATCAATAGTGGTCGGGGGGTGTATTTTGATGAACAAAACTGCGGGTTCGGGCCAAAGACAGGCCCACTGCGCTCGTAAAAAATCCACGGGAAAAATTATAAAGAAATTTCCGACAAAGTTCTTCAAATTTATCATCTGTCAGTTCGTCTGTCTCTCTGGCCTTTTTTCTTTCCCTTGTTTTCCCTTTTTTTTTTTGTCTTTCGTTTTTTCTGGGGCTTTTCCCCTATCTGGGTTTTTTTTCCCTTCTTTTTTTTTCCTTCTTTCTTCCCGTCTTCCCTTCTGTTTTCCTGTCTCTCTTCCCTGTCCCCGTCTGTGTCCCTCTTTTCTTCTGTTTCTTTCCTTTTTCTCTTTTTGTCTTTTTTGTCCCGTCCTTTTCCCATCTCCCCCCCTTCTCTCTTTTCTTCTTTCCCTCTTTCTCTCTCTTCTCTTCCCCCTCTCTCCCCCTTCCTTTTTTTTTTTCCTCTTTTTTCTTCCCATTCTCTCTCTCCTTCTCTCTCTCCTCCTCTCTCTCTCCTCTTCTCCCCCTCCCCTCCTTCCCCCCCAAACCCCCCCACCCCCCCCTCTCTCTTCTCTCTCCTCTCCCTTTTCCTTTTTTTTCTTTTCCCCCTTTTTTCTTTTTTCCCCCCCCCCCCTTTTGAAATGGTTTCTGTTTGAGGGCCCCAGTCCCCTTTAAAAATTTTTTAAAAAAGGGGTTTTTTACCAGTTTTGGGGGTTACTTTTCCCAAAAAGTTGGTTTTTTTGCTTGCCCCCCTTTACCCCCCCCCCCTCCCCCCCTTTTTCCCCCCCCCCCCCCCCCGGGAAAATTTTTGGGGGGTTTTTTCTTTTTTTCTTTTTTCCCCTTTTTTTTTTTTTTGGGTTTTTTAAAATTTTTTTGTTTTTTTTTTTGGGGGGGGGGGGGGGGGGGGGGGGGGGGGTGTGGGGGGAATTGGAAAGGGGGAAAATTTGTCTTTCCTTTTTCCCTTTGTTATCTTTTTTTTCTTTCCTCTTTTTTTTATTTAATTTTTTTTTTTTTATTTTTTTTTTTTTTTCCTCTTCTTTTTTTTTTTTTTTTCATCTCCCTTTTCTTGTTTTTGCCCCCCCCACCCCACTTTCCTTCGAAAACAAAGTTAAACGTGGGTTTACTGTTCCCACGGCCTAGTTTTAAAAACCTAAGGTTTTAGGGGCCCGTCCCCGTTTTTTTTTTGGGGGGGCGCGCCGGTTTTGTTTTGGGGTTTTTTTTCTTGGGGTTTTTGGCCTTCCCGGGAAAAGGGGAAAAAACCCCCCAACCCCTCCCCCCCCCTCTTTCCCCCCCTCTTTCGCCCCTGCGTTTTTTAAATATGTTTTTTTAAATTTGTTTTTGAATTTAAAAAGCCCCCTCCCAATTCTTGAATTCTTTCACCTTTTTTTTTTTTTGTTTTTTATTTATTTTTTTTTCCGTTTTAAAAAACATTCCTTTTTTTTTTAAAACCTTGCCCGTTTTTATTTTTTGAATTGCTTTTTTTTTTTTTGGAAAATTTCCCATCTTCCCCAGGGAAGTTTTAATTTTTAAATTACCCCTTTAAACGCCTTTTATAAATTTTATCCAGAAAAAAAACCCACCTTGGGGTTTCCCGTTTGGGGGTTTTGGTAATTGGGGTAAAATGTTGTTTTTTTTTTTGTTTTTTTAGCACTTCAAAATTTAAATTATAAGAAAAATCCAAAAACAAAATTTTTTTTTCCCCCCCCCGGGACTTTGTACAAAAACCCCCAAAAAAAACCCCCAAACACACAAAAAAAACTTTTTTCCCCCTTTAAATAAAAATTAATCATTTAGGGGAAAGTCAAATTTTCAAAATAATTTAAAAAAATTATTATTTTACCTAATCCAAAAAACAAAATAGGTTAAAAACAAGATCCAAAACAAAAATTAACCCCGGGGACTTCCACCCCCCTTTTTGGGCGGGTTTTTCCATTCCCCAACCGTTTAAAAATTTTGGGTCAAAGTTTACAGAAAGGGGGGGCCCCTATTTTCTTTCTAAAAGGGCTTGAAACTTTCTCCTTTGCTATATTTAGGGAATTTAAAATTTTTTTTATTCTTTTAAAAATTAAAATTTTTAAAAAACCCCCCCCCAAAAAAAAGGTTCCAAAAAAAAAATTTTTCCCCAAGGGAAAAAATTTTCAAAACCCTCTTTTTAAACCCAAAGAAATTTAGGATCCCCCCCCTTTTTTCTTTTTGGGTTTGGGGGTTTTTTTTGGGGGGGGGGGGGGGGTTTTTTTTGGGGGTTTGTTTTGGGGTTTTGGTCCTTTTCCCGGTTTATTTAAAAAAAAACCCCAATTTTAGGAAAAAAAGGTGGGGGTTTGCCCCCAAAAACCCAAACCCCCCCCCCCCCCCTTTTTTAATTTTTCCCTCTTTCCGGTTTTTTTTGGGGGGGTTTCCCATTTTCCTTTTTTAAAAACCCCCTTTTCCTTTTCCTAAAAAAAACCCCAAAAGCCCCTTTTTGATTTTGGGACTTTTGGGGCTTTTTTTTAGGTTTTTTTTGGGGGGGGGGAAAAAAAAAAGGGGAAAGGGGCCCTTTTTTTTGGTTCCCCTAGGAAAAAGTTTGGGTTTTTTTGGGAAAAAAACCCCCCAAAAACAAATTTAAAAATTTTATAATTCTGTTCGTTCCCTTACTTTAAAAAAAAATTTTCCAAATCTTTAAATTTTTTCTGTTTTTAGCTGTGAATCCCATCCAATTTTAAAAAGCTCTCTCTGTAAATTATAATTTTTTTAATCCCCCTCTATGATGAAGTATAGATTTTTTGTGTGTTGGTGTGTGGGTGTTTGTTGTGTTCCTAGGGGCCTATGGTGAAATTTTCTTTTGCAATTTTCCTTTGTTTTGAATTATGACATCTGTTTTTATATATTAACAAATAATTTGCTACTGCTTTTCCTATAAAAAAAAAGGCTAATGAATTTGTTAACGTTTATTTTCCTTTTGACAAAATGTTACCATAATGGTTTTACTCTCCTTTATATTGTGGATGGGTCTTTTTTGTTTGTATATTATTTGTTGTTGTTGTTATTTTTGTACTATGTGAATGTATGGGTAATGGGTTTATTTTAGTATATGATGTATCCCCAAGGGTGGGGACTGGATGTGAAAAAACCCACATATGTGCTTATTCCTTATCCTCGAAAGAAAAATTTGATTTGATTTGATTTGATCTCGTGTCTGGTGTAAAACATGGCAATGTTCTCTTCTCTATTTTTAATCAATGATTATGGCAAGAGGTTACTGGAAATGGGAAACAGGGTGTACAGTTCACTGACCATATGTTAATTATGAGAAAGATATGTTAAGATAACGAAAGAGATAAAGAGACAGACAGACAGACAGACAGACAGACAGAGAAATAGACAGACGGAATGGGAAAAGAAACAGAGACAGAGAAACAGAGAGACAAAAAAAAACCCCAGTGTGTTATTTTTTGTACTAATATCTACTGCATAAACAAAAGAGAGAAGAGAGAGAGAGAGAGAGAGAGAGAAGAGAGAGAGAGAGAGAGAGAGAGAGAGAGAGAGAGAGAGAGAGAGAGAGAGAGCGAGAGAGAACTCGAACATCGAACGTTTATTCACAAAAAGGCCATTGGCCCATACAATGAAGGGGGTTGCCGAACTGCTAGTATTTGGGTTTAAACACATACGCACACACACACCACAACACCACACACACACCACACACAACCAACAGGTTACGTATAACACAGAGTCAGCTACAAAAATAATCACTAGGATAACATTAGCTCTCTTATTTCTGAAGGCTTTACACAAATATAAAGTGAGGCTTGCGCACAACCCAGGATGACTTTGATGCAGTAGTAAACAGAGTCTAAATAAATAGGCTGGTCTACGATATTTAACAGGAAATGAGTTCGGCCTAACATCCGCAAATACTGGAGACAGCACAAGACAAAAGTGTACTTCATCCGCCGAGCTTGCTGACATAATGGCATAGCAGCCTGAGGTCCGCATATCATGGTTCTCTGTATCGAATTTTATGAAAATTTATATCTGATACACCAAGTCTAAACTTAACATTATTCTTTTCAAATGTATTCCATATCAATTTCAAGATAAGGTTTGACATCATGCGAACTTATAAATTGTCTGTACAGTTAAAATCTTTCACTGTTTTGTATATATTACTTCCTTCTGCCATCGGCAGTCAATCAATTCTGCCTGAAAGCGTTCTAACTCGCTAACAATTTCCGACTCCTTGATTGAGCCAAACAATCCGAACCCGAGTTCACACAAACAGGTACGTAATTTGTGTTGCCCAGTTGTTTTTTTTTCCCTTTGACATCTAGATCATAAAGCATCCTGTAGGCTTGAAAAAAGGTAAGCCTTGCTCTCTTCATATGCAGAATCTTAATCCAATAGCGTATGCCTCTTACAGCACGTTAACAAGAGAGAGGGTAGCTAATTAGTTCACTATAAACAAGATCATTAGTGTACGATATCTAAGCCTAAAAACTGCTTTCAAGCAAGAGGTGTACTGAGTCCAATGTGCTACAGCTGCATCCAAGCCCCATTTTTCTGCACCATATAACACTAGTGGGTTTATTGTGCATCAAATATCTATGAACAAATCAAAAGAGTTATTATTCCAATATTCGTAGTTTTTTCAACACAAATAACAGGCTTCGTTTACCTCGACTTGCCAGATCTTTACATGCAGTGTGAACTAAAGCTTAAAAAAAAATCAGATTCCTAAAGATTTATAATACATTAATCACAAAGGCATGATATTTCCATTGTACAACCATTTTACATGAGCAGCTAATATCCACCTTTCTGAATACAACGATATTACCCTTACTCAGATTAACCTTAAGATCAGTGCTGTTTGAAGCACACTGTTTTAGCTGGTTAACTGCTTTTTAGTAAACCGACGACTGTTTCAGATAGCAGATAACACATCATCAGCAAGCAGAAGAATAAAACAACTCTGGCAATCCTTGGGGGAAAGTGCTCCATGTTTTACCATTATTGATGATGTCCTCTGGCTCACTCATATGATGCGCGCGAACAGAACAGAACAATAAGGGGCGACATACATCACCCTGTTTAACACCATGGTACAGTATATTAATGTCAGTCCCACTTTAGTTCCACATCTTTATTCTGTCTGCGTCTGAACATTCTGATACATGGCTCTCAAACATCGTAATAGTTTACCACCTTCACACCATTTTTTTAGGAGAAAGGCCACCCACAAGATCCTGTTAACAGATCAATGCTTTTTCAAAGTCAATAATCTACATAGAGCTTACGTTATGAGCAAACTGGTTTCTGTACAAAACGCAAGCAGAGTAAACATATGATCTATAGTGGAAGTTCCTCTCTAAAAAACCAGCTTGGTGCCACCTGTAATATATTCTTCATAACCCCATTCTTTAGCCTAAGTGTTAAATAATAGTACTATATACCTTACTCTTATGTCAAGTAAGAAGAAATTCCCCGGTAGTTATTAGGGTTATCAACATCACCCTTTTTATGCAATGTTAGTATTATAGATTCCAGCCCAGTTATCTGGAAAAAGACCAGCATCAAAAATTTTGTTGAAAAGTTTTTAGAAGGAAAAGCACAATATTTTCACCTCCATATTTTAGCAATTCACCAATGATTTGATCAGGACCGGCTGCTTTCTCACTCTTAATTTTCTAAGTGCCCCTAATTTTCATCTTTAGATATAGGACGATCAAATCACCTCATTCCATCACTGTCACATCAGTAATCAGGGAGTTGCTAATGAGGTTCTTTCCCAACTGGGTTTTGAAATGTTGAAACCATCTGTAACTGATAACTATTCTTTGGCTGACTTTTCTAAATGACCCTTCTTAACCCTTTTCCAGAACTGGATTTGAGAAATAGATGACATCATATCGCAGTAAGGTCTTATTATACTGGTCTTTTTTTCGTTCAAGCATGCATTTATATATCCCTTCTTTGTGACGACATACTCGTTTTTGTCCTCATTTCTTAATGTTTTTGTCGGAAAGTCTCAGAAGTTTTCTGACCTTATATTTCATCGTTTACATTCCATTATCCAAACCAAGTACCATGAGATGGACCTTTATGTATGTATCTGTTTCTTCATACATTCAGCACTGCTTTTAGGAACCATTAAACACATCTAAAGCTACATTAATGTGCTCATCAAGCACTTCTGAAAGGCATTAATCAAAATTTCACACATGTTTCACATCCTGGAGATTTTCCTATATAAACAGAGAGTTTGTTTCATCCATACAAATTTTTCCATGACAGATGGCTTAACAGTTCCACACCTATTATATACTGGAATAATAGTAAAATTCAACAGGAAGGTGAATCCGGAATCATAACGCTCGGCAACAACAGTACGACAAGATTCAAAAATCTGAGAAAACAACTCATCTGACACTAAAAATAATCATTAAAACGAGCATCCCCCATCAGAGATGTATGTATAGCGTCCTGTTGTCACCATTACATAACGCCATTAGAATCTGTAAACTAAGAAGCAGTGCACAATAGTCAATATAATTTTACCAAATTGTTGATAACACAATCTTCAAATTACGATTGCTGCGAAAGACATACTTTTACTTTGAACATCTGAACTAAAGTCTTTTCTACATGCTGACAAGAAATTTGAGGTCCTGCTGTAGTAAGTCTCCAACATAGTATTATATCTACTCATCCCAGTTCACCACACAATTTCTAAACATTCCTTTCCAAACATACAATTCCATTATCATTGTCAAACATGTTAGAAAAGGCGAACCTTCAGGTGGAATATTACCACAGACAAGCAAAACATTTCTTTCTGTACACAACAGAGATTGTCTCAGAGAAAATGCAAATATTAGGCTATGGAACATCTAAACAATTCACAAAAGCAGTTAACTCATGCCTTATAAACAAACTAAACCACTAGAAACGCCTCCCTTGATGGCTAACTTTAATTGCCGACCTTACAGAAGGCCTTATAGCCAGAAAAAACATCGGGCTGGACATTTTCCAGGAATGTTTCTGTCAGACAGATAAAATCAAAACTACGCACAAAGATACAAAATCCTGAGAGAAGAGAGAGAGAGAGAGTAGAGAGGAGAGAGAGAGAAGAGAAGAAGAAGAGAGAGAGAGATAAAGGAATGAATAATGAATGATGACTGTATGAACATAATGAATGAATGAATGAATGCCTGAATGAATAATGACTACTGACGGAATGATGCCCTTCATTTATCAGGGTGTTACAAATACATATACTTTCTGTTTTTTTTTATGCCGGTCATTGCAGGAAATAAGGGACAACTACCAAAAATAATGTCAACCTATACTTAAAGAGATCAAGTGTTATATTCAATACAAAATATAATCCTTACCTTAAAGGCAAAGTTAATGCTGAGACAGATAAGATAAGTATACTGATTTTAATTAAGTAAAGAAGAGGTACCTAACATGAAGAATCCTGTTCCAATCGTCTTTGCAGAATCCAGCTGCCTTCTTTCAAAAATAAATAACGCCATTATTCAGAATGACTTAGCACTACCTGACTCCACAGACTGACTCAATATGACTTTTGACATGGCCTAGCTGAAACTGGCTGCACACCACACACACACACAAAAAATTTTGGCCCCCCCCCCTTAAAACATTTTTTCCACCTTTTGGAAGAATGGGCCCATTGTGGGTGCGTGGGGAACAGAAAAAGGGAAAAGGGTGTCCCATAACTATAAGGTTTTGGGGGGAGCAAGGCTTTAACACCTCATTTTCTCTTTTTGGGCCAGATTTTGGGGCGGCGCCCATTCCTCTCTCTCGCTGCTTTACCCCTGACCTAAAAAGGGGCAGGAAAACCCATTTACACTGGGTGAAAAAAGGGGACTCTACTGAACCCAAGGCGTGCAAACTGTCACCCAAACCAAGGGGGTAACCACCCACCTGCACCCCAAAGGCTTATCATTATCCTCGAACAAAAATTTTTTAAATAAAAAATTAAACAACAACACAACAAAAACACACACAACAACACCAAGGGGGTCCATAATGGTGAAGGGAGAAAATTCGCTCCCCCTGATTGTCCGGTATTCAAATGTGTGCCCCTTGGGGTTTGCCCTAGCGTCTTTTATCAACCTTTACTGCAGTGTGTGTGTGTGTGTGGTGGTGTTGTGTGTTGGGGGTTTGGGGGGGGGGGAAAGGAAGTCGGGGGGTGGTGTGTGTTTTTAAAGTGAAAATAATTTTTTATTGAGGGAAAAAAATTAAGTTTTAACCAATCTTCTTTTATCTTGTCCCCCCAAAAAAAAAGGGAGAAGAAAAAAAAAAACAAGAAAAGAAACAAAGTAGAATTTTTTTAAGAAAAATTTTAGACAGAAAAGGGTTTACACACACACACAATAAAGTTAATCTTGTTGAAAAAAAAAATTTAAAAGGGGGTCTGAAAAGGGGGAAAAATCTCTCTCACATTATCATATAAAAAGAAACCAAGACAGCACAACTTGCGCTCAGTTCAGAGACAAGTGGTGAAGACATTTTAAAAAACCCAAAACCGTCAGTTAAATTAACAGTTTACAAAGCAAAACATCAGATGTAAAACAATTTTGATCATAAAGATATATGTGTGTGTGTGTAAAGGAATCATTATTGTCAAGTAAGTTGTCATGTTTCTCTTTGTGTTGTTGCGGCCACTACTTTTTAGACCCCTAATACTGAAGAAAGCTATTAACTTAGTTTTTCTTTTTAAAGTCTTTTCTTTAACAGCTATTAACACCTATCTTCTGGTAATCCAGGTCACAAGAGAGTAACTGCTAATCCTCTCTATCGCTGCAGTTCACTTGACTTCTGCCTGGACTCCCCGAGGAGTGGTTAGGGCTCTACACTTACATTTTTCAGACAGTGTGTCATGGCAAATTGAACCTGGCGGAGCCCATCTCTCTCCAGGTAACAAGGAGCATGCTGGGTATGTTTGTGTCATCCATGGCCACTGACCATAGTTGGCCAGCTCTTTTTTTTTATAAAATGAAAGGTGGTTCATTGTTGCTGCTGCTAGTATGATGATTGTTGCTGTTGGTAGTATGATGATTGTTGCTGTTGGTAGTATGATTGTTGGTAGTATGATTGTTGCTGTTGCTAGTATGATGATTGTTGCTGTTGGTAGTTTGATGGTTGGTGTTGCTAGTATGATGATTGTTGCTGTTGCTAGTATGATGATTGTTGCTGTTGCTAATATGATGATTGTTGCTGTTGCTAATATGATGATTGTTGCTGTTCTAATATGATGATTGTTGGTGTTGTTAGTATGATGATTGTTGCTGTTGCTAGTATGATGATTGTTTGCTGTTGTTAGTATGATGATTGCTGCTGTTGGTAGTATGATGATTGTTGCTGTTGGTAGTATGATGATTGTTGCTGTTGGTAGTATGATGATTGTTGCTGTTGGTAGTATGATGATTGTTGCTGTTGCTAGTATGATGATCGTTGCTGTTGGTAGTATGATGATTGTTGCTGTTGCTAGTATGATGATTGTTGCTGTTGCTAGTATGATGATCGTTGCTGTTGCTAGTATCGTTTGTTTTTATTGTTCTTTGTTTACAGTTCTGAGGTTCACCAATAGTAATATATTTTTATGTATACGATCAGTTTTTTGTCCACCATTAAGATAGCGGCATTCTGACTTCGGGGATAGTTGCACCTGGCTTTCACTGGAGGCCTCAGTTTAGTCATCTCGGCCAAAGGACAGGCAGAGGAGGAGAATCAGTACAGAATTTTATGTCAAACAGCTAAGAGTGAAGAATTTAGCTGTCGCGCTGAATTTAAACATGGTTTTAATGCTGATATTTCTTTTTCTTTCCTTAGAATTTCAGGATACATTCCTGTTGAAGCGTTCCTACACTTCTTCGTAGATTTAAAAGGAAAAAAACAAGTTTTTATACCGAGATGCTTTCAATTTCAATGTTTGGCGCCACACCAGAAAAGCACAGGCATCAGAGTTTTCTCATTAATGTTTTTCTTTCTTCTTTTACTGTGTATCAAGCGACAGCAACTTTACATAGTATCATCTTGGTGTCAGGGTCTGTGCTATGCATCATGCTCTGCCAGACATTTGAATAAAATTGGTTCAAACACAACTGATAAGGGCGTTTGTGTGGAGCATTTCCAAGTATACTTCATTGTATCAACACAGAGAAATTCAGTTAGGCTACTAACGAAAGAGTACACATCAAAGGGATAACAGAATGAGTCACGTACATATCACAAGAGAGCTTACAGCTTACAGTACCACATAATATCAACACATTATGCCTTTTATTTTTATACCACTTTGAGTCACGATATTTCTCTGCGTGAAATTCGGGCTGCTCTCCCCGGGGAGAGCGCGTCGCCACAAGAGCAGCGCCACTTTTTGTGTTTTTGTCTGCAACTGTATTTGTTACCCTATCAGAGTGGCTTTTTTCTAAGAATTTTGCCAGGGACAACTATCTTGTTGCCGTGGGTTCTTTTACTTGTGCCGAATAATTATGTGCAATACACGTAACCTCAGTTTATCGTCCCATCCGAAAGACTAGCGCCCAGACCACCACTCATGATCTAATGGATGGAGGAACAGTTTCGGGTCCAAACGGGATTCGAACCACCTCACACTTCCGACCCGGACTTTTCGCTTTCTAGACAGAGGCGTTACCTCTAGACCACCGATGCTCTCTGTGCAAACAACGCATATCTGACATACTCCCACACATGTTTCTGCAACATAGTTGTGCAGTCGCTCCCCCCCCAACCCCCCCACCCCCCTCCAATGTACAAGACGTGTGTTTACGAGCAGGTGTGCACGTATGCGAGCACATACAAGCAGTACACACACACATCATTATTAGTATCAAATTTATACTATAAATAATATAAGTAAAACTTATTATTGAAAACTCTTAATGCTAATGTCAAAGCAAATATGAACGTTATAGACAAATTAAGCAAAATTATTGTAACCGATAATCATCAAGCCGAAATAATTAATTACGTTTGTACCTGTTTTGAAAAAAAAAGAAAGAGAAAAATGTCTGAATAAAAGAAAATGCAGCACGATGTTTTCTTGCACATCATGTCAGACACAGGTGACCAGTGAATAATACGTTGTACTGAATGATGACAAGTTTATTTCGTTGTGTCAAATAAGTCCATGTTTATGGCAATAAAAAAAATCTGATTTTGATTTCTCTCTTCTCTTCTCTCTCCTTTTCCTCTCTCTTTCCTCTCCCCTCCCCTCTCTCCCTCTTTTCCTCCCCTTCTCTTCCTCCTTTTTTCAACCACACACCACACACACACAACACACCACACTAAAACCCAGAATGTCTTTATGAGTAAAACACGACTAGAAACGTGCTGTGTATAAGCAAGAAGCTTTCAGCACCTCACAAAATCCACCTTTTTCTGCTCTTCTGGCAAACAACACATAATAATGACATTCAAAACATGAACTTAAAATTTTAATTCATTTTTTTTGTAAAGAAATCAAAATCATTTTTTTATATCACATCACACATCTACATCTACATCATCACCACCACCTTTCCTTTTCTCTTTTTTCACTCTCTCTACCCCCATTTTCTCTCTCTCTCTCTCTCTCTCTCTCTCTCTCTCTCTCTCTCTCTCTCTCCTCCCCCCCCCCTCCCCTCTCCCCCCTTTTCTCTCCCCCCATCCCCCCCCATCTCTCGCTGAGTGCTTTTTTTTTATTTATTAAAATATTTTTTCGTCAGAGAGTTTTTTAAATTAGGGGAAACCCTGTTACTTTTTGAGATGGGAAAAGAGCCGTCATATTTTTTTTTCCCCAAACATCCAAAAAAATACTCCCCTATTTTTTTCCCTTTCCCCCCCCCCCCCCCCCCCTTCACCCCCCAAACTCATATTTTATATAACCATCAATTTTTGTTGTGTGTGTGTCTGCCCACAATTTTTTTCTCCATCCGACATATTTTTTCAACAAAAGATTTGTCTTTAATTAACATTGAAGACGTACCAGAATACATGAGAACCAAACGACAGATCAAGAAAAATGAATATCAAAAGAAACTTGCCCAACTTTTAAATGATTTCCCTTTGTGGTTTCAATGCTATTTATGTACCTTAAAAACCCCACACCACACACACACCACACCACACACACACACACACACACACACCCACACACGTACACGTAACACACACACACACACACAGTACACGTACACACACCCACTACACACACTACACAAAGCACACACACACACACACACAAAACACACACACACCCACACACACACACACACACACCAACACAACGTACCACACACGACACCAAAACGTACA
>CM054141.1:55134405-55146905 GCA_028751875.1 Rapana venosa
AGCATTAGAGATGCGTAAATACGAGTTCCCATAATCAGCTACTGTATTTAATATTGTATGGTAATGTGATATACCATGATAATAGTCAGAAAGTTCTTGAAGATAAAAACTGATGTAGTTTCTTTTGTAAAACTGTTTTTGACAGAGTTGCATTTTAAAATTTTTGTTTAATGGCTTGCATATTTTTTTAGTTTGCTCCCTGAAAAACCATTGTGCAGAGTGTAGCAGTGGCTTGTGTTTTCTTGTTTTTTATTGTATGTGTTTTTTTTGGTGTTTTTAAGTGTGTTTTATTTGTTAAAGAGCAAAGTGGCAGAAATGTCACCACAAAAAGTATGTTTTATACAGTTTACAAAGATTTGTTTGGCTACTCATTTGTTGTTGATTTTATAGCCATTTGAGCCAATCGGATTCAGTCACAACTATTGTTTATTTAGCAATGTGTAAGAGAACAAAAGAATAACAAAACCTATAGGATTGAATTGAAGAATATCCGAAGTTGTCTAGGGCTCAATGCTTTTTGTGTTAATAATTTCTTGAGGTTTGGGAACTAGATGTTGGCCTTAAGTTTCATATGCTCATTACAGTTGATGCATGGGAGCTAAAAGCAACAACTAAAGCAGACAAAACCAACCAGCGGTCCCCCATCCCCATCTTTTTCTCATAATGGCGAAAGAAAAGGGGGAGCAGTAAGAGTTGACTATGTAAACAAAGTCAGGGCAAACTACTATGTGCGCTGACTGAGCAAAATTGGGTTGCATGCGGGGGATTGTCATGTCCAACAAATACTTACCCAGACAACACAAATTGTGTAATACATACCACACATGCTTATAGCCAGAGGTCTTCTTCAGCAAATCTACATGTGATTTTATCTTCTTTTTTTTTTCTCTTGTTCGTTTTCTGGGCTAGAGCTCTGAGGTTTACCAATGGTGAGATTTTTGCTTGTGCGACTTGCTCCCCCCCCCACCTCACCACCACCCCCTCACCCCCCCCACCTCACCTCCCCCCACCATCATTTAGGTAGCTGCATTCTCACTTGGGATGGTGTCTAAACACAACACCTGTGTGCATGCTGATTGTTTTCCCCATCTGTTCCTACTGGAGCACAATGGCCTACTTTTTCAAAAGGGAGAACAGGTTTTTAACATGTGCAGATGATGATGTGTGTGTGTTCACACACGAGGCCTCAGTTTATGGTCTCATCGATGGTCTTTACATTCAGTTGTTGTTTTCTTCCTGTCAAACTGAGAAGAAAGTGCAAGGCTCGGAATTGAACTTAAAACCTGATGGTTTACTTGTTGGTAGGCAAACGTCTTGACCATCCTGCCACCCTCGTTATTGTATTGATTTGTTTTCCCTTTGATAATAGTACAGAAAAACAAACCAGGTTGTTGGGGGGAAAAAATGCTTAATTGAAATGGACATGTTACACTCTGCTTCATTTTATGGAAAAAGATAAAGACTGAGCCCTTTACCCCTGTAATTTTGCTGAACATGATCAGATGAAAATCATGTTTGCAATTTGAAAACTTTTTTTGTTTAAATCATTTATTTATGATTTTCAGCTGGAGATGGAGGATGGCGACTCGATAGATGTGTTCCAGCAACAGACAGGAGGATGCCATTTGTGAAGGAAGGGCCCATTGTACACCCGGCCTTCTTGTCAGGATACCACAACCATCTACAGCCTTTGAAAGTGGTGGAAGAATGTGCTGGTAACGTAAAGACTACACAAATGATGATGACAATACCTGCCACTGTTGATTGGGGATGATGATTGTGCGTATGAGGGATTTTAGTATGTGATTGTTTTAAGTCAGTGTTGTAAAATACCTACAATCTTTTAGCTTAGTCTGTGTAACCTTTTGTGTCTTTTCAGTTAGTGTCTGTAAAAGTTGGCTAATCAGAGCAAAATGGATGTGCACTGCACTGTGGTGGTGTTTTTTTCTGTTTCTCTGCCTTGTATGTTTTCAAAGTGAGTTCTTAGTCACTCTGTTTTTTAATGTATTAGATGTATAATGGTATCTTGATTTTTTGGGGGTTATTGTTGGCCTCCCAATAGCTACTCTTTGTGAGCAGCAGAAAAAGGCATGAACAGAATGTGTAGGGTGTGCAAGGTTGTCAGTTGAAGTGGCTTGGAAATAATATCCAGAAATTTTCTTGTCATTATTTCTTGCAATATATTAGAATCATAACTGTATGTTAAATTTCCATTTCCCCCCCTAATGCTTTGTTGGAAAAGCAGTAAGAGGCAGGTGCAGACAAACTAAACAGGGTGTGCAAGCTAGTTGGTTGAAATGGTTCTGTTAGCTCTTTTCCTTGTCTGAAGGGAGTGTATTACAAGTTGACTAAAGCAGAAAAAAAATCTTGTGGCATTTAGTATGCTTTTTTGACAGATCATTAGTTTGCAACTTCTTCAAAGCCTTAAAACAGGCGATTGTATTGTCAGTGCATTCTCGTAATCTCCTTTAGAACAAAGTGTTGATTCAGACAGAAATTTTATCCTGCTTTTACTGGGGTTTTACTTTTTATTAATATTGATTTTCATACAGAAATCTGCTTAAGAGACATTTTGAATGGACAATGGAAGCATTCAGAAAAAAATCATTTTCAAAATGTGATGTTGTGTCTGTGTGGTGCTTTTATTTAATTTTTTTGTATTTAATTTTTTTTTATTATCATGAACCATCTTCAGGACAAAAAAAAAACAAATTTGAGACAGGCAATTGAAGCCAGTCAAAACCATTTTCATGTCACTTTCATTTAAGTTGTTGTTTCAAACTGTCATTGCATATGTCATTAAATAAATAAACATTTTGTCACATGGTGCATTGGATTTTGAAGTGTTGTTTGTTGTTGCCAGAAAGACTTGTGCTGTCATGCAGGCGACAGACAGACTAGCCTCCCAAACCATAAGGTCATGACGAAACAAATCTCAGATTGTATCTGTAAGTGAATGCCTGTCACTATGAATGTACACCTCAAGTGGCTTGTGGCTATATGTTATAACCTGACCATTTCAAATAGGTTCTGTTCTATCTTAAACGGCCAGCTCCCTTCTTCCATCCAATCAATGTTCAGTTGAAAGCTACAGGTCATCAGTGCACATGTTAGTGTGCGTTCCTTGTAAGGGTGATTGAAGCCTTGGGACACACAGTGACCTTTTACTTTGTGTATCTTGTAAACGTTTTATGTAGTAATTCATCATTTTCACACTGATGGGTTGGAATTGAATACGTTTGACTAGTCCGTCTGAACTGTAAGGTTGGAAAGGATGAGTCTGTTGCCTACTTTAGTGTGGCACACTGTTGGTGGTTTTTGTTTTGGTTGGAGCTGCTACTTTTCCTACTGTAGAGCTGAATTTATCCCACTTGGTAGTTCTTCATTTTCACTTGGAGGTAGTTTTCATTCTGCAGACAGCAACAGAAGTACAATTCATTGATGCACATCGCACAGGTGGCTTGGATTCTGTTTTCTAACCACTGAACATTTAGTTGGCATTCTACACACAATTGTTGGTCAGAGAGAGTGACTTGTTTTACAGTAGTTGGATTATTTCAGAAGATGATAAACTGAGGGCCTATAATTATACAGTATGCATTCAGCACACATAAAAGAACCTATGGCAACAAGTGTCGCCCTGGCAAAAATTCTGTTCTAAGAAGATACTGGTTGGGAAACAAACACTTTTGCAAACAAGAAAATTTGATATGAAGGAAAAAAGTGGCACTGCTGTTGTGGTGGCATGCTCTCCCTGGGAAGAGCAGCCCAAATTTCGTGGAGAGAAATCTGTGATGACTGAAAATGGTAAATTTTCAGTTCAGTTCAATCTAATTCATTAATGATGATGTGACAAAGTAAAATTGTTTAGCTGTGACTAAGTAAAAGGCTAAAGGGTGTCCCATAACCTATAAGGTCGTAGGGGAGTGACGCGTCGGAGACCTCACTTCTCTAGGGTCCAGCATATTGAGGGTGGCGCCCATCTCCTCTCCCTCGCTGCTTTACCTTCCCTGACCCTAAAGAGACAGGTACTTATTTACAGCTGGGGGGGGGACTGTACTGAGCCAAGGCGCGCAAATGGTCACCCATCCAACTGATAACCAAGCTCAACACTGCTTAACTTGGCTGAGGGAAAGAGTGCTTGAAGAGGACCAGTCCCAGAGCACCATGGATAGTGCAGTCTTTTTTTGTTGGTTGTCTCTCAATTTTTTTTTTTTTTGGCCTGTCTTTTGTCAGTGTTTGATTGACGATGAATTTTATCATCTAAGAAAACAAATCTTGATCAACAAAGCATGCAACATCACAGTACATAAGTCATAAGACACACATTTTAAGAACATTTGCAACACAAATAGTTGTACTCAAAACTGAATGTTGATAGACTCACTTGTCATTTCTTTGCAAATCTTTCAAGTTATAGTACATATGTACATATGCAAACACACACATAACCATGCACATAGGCTAAAAACTTAACCTATTTTGGTGAAAAGAATACCCCCCCCCCCCAAAAAAAATACTTCCTACCATCTTTGCATAAAATCAAGCACACACACACACAAACACTGTAACATGCCCGCACACTTTCTCACACATTTACTCAATATTGCTTGCACACACTCAAATTTCATATATTCATTAACCTGCTTAAAATCCCTCAACTCGATTCTTAGGCAAACTTATATGTTCTTGATATTCATGTACATCTATCAGTTATTTTTGGTAGAGGAGAGAGACAATTTAGTACTGAACATGATCTTTATATATGACACAGAAAATAATGATGTGAAAAAAAAATTAAGTGATCATTCTAAATGCATGAGTAAACTGCTGAGAATTTAATATAATGTTAGTACAACCTCAGCTTCACCGTCTTAAAAGCTGCAAATAACACATGGCAAATCAAACTATATGACAGCTCTGACAGTGAATTGGAACTGCATGTTTACAAAATTTCATCAGCCAGCCAATCCAGTTTGGCCAGTGTAGCACAAAGTTCATGAGCCAAACAAATGGATAAAACTAAGATGCACAGTGTATGGGAGACTCGGACGTCTGAACGAATATATGCAACCGGAGCAATTTCTCATTTTTCTTAGCCGCTGTTTTCACTATGAAGTATATAAATCAAAATATGTAACGAACAATTTTCTTTATCAGAGCAAGTCAGGTACCTTACGGACTTCAAATCACAATGGCCTGGAGATCATCCTTATTTTAATGCAGACTGCATAACACTTGACCACATGCAGCCAGATACACCACTCATTGGCAGGAAGACACCAGTTTGGTTATTTGGTTCCTAAACATGTTACAGTTTACTAGTATTATGCAGCTCAACAATGTTGAATCATTTTGCATAGGGGTGCCAGATGGGGTTTTTGTGTGGGGTTTTTGTGTAGTTTTAATGAACTGTTTTTAATGATGTGGTCGTGCAGTAGCTGCTACAGTGTGTACAACTTTGATTCTCCTGTGAATGGTAATGACTGGAACAAATTGAACACCATGAAGAACAGAATTTACTGCTCACAGCATACTTTCCCATAATTATACAAACGCTAGATTGTAATTTAACTGGAAACAAAATTTAATCTAAAATTCACAGTTTTTAAATGCGTTGACCTGTCACTTTGATTTTTAAAAAAAGGGATGTCTAGTTTTTAGCAGTTTTTGATGTAATCCCATTCCGAAAGCACAATTTCGACCCTGCGTTACACTGCACTAAATATCATTTAGGTCTGTGTATTATCAAAGGTGGGTGGGTAGTCTAGCAGTTTTGAGAGTTACAAGTACGCTGATCTTTGAGATTACAGAGGATCTGTGCAACACACATAATATTTAAAAGCTAAGTTAATAAAATAACTAACCAACCAACCAAAACCTGGAAACAAAACTTACAGCTGGCAGAGTCTGTTTTTACTTTTAAAAACAAAGCAAAAAACCTCTCATAAGGAAAGACATCAGGAACACGGGGTTGGGTAATGGATGGGTACTATGAGCAGTCTCCTCCCTCATGGACAGTAGTCTGGATTTCACACAGATAGTATGTCTACCACGACTGTGTGGTGTACAATATAACACAATACAATCAACACTACAAATGGTTCCGTTGAGTGCCATAAGCTCTCATTTGCTTCACTCCTGTGTTAAGCATGAAATAATGTCCAGCACTCTTCAGAAATCTTCAGAACTTAACAAGTCAGCTTCAGAAAACAATAACAAAGAAGCACCATCATATTATCCATAGTATTGATCACAGCACAGTTTTGATTGAGAGTTGTGTCCTTGGGAGAGCAGTTGGCATATCACACGTCATTCCACTGGATGACACTGTGGCATAAGAGGAGATACACCATAGCAACTGTGGTGGTCACAAGCATCATTGGAAAGCCCACCCTAGAAGCAGAACACAATGAGTTGTTATTATCTCAGAATGTCAAATTCTCTGCCACTGGTGTGTGTGTGTGTACAAAATGTCAAATTCTCTGTGACTTAAAAATATTTTTTTTAGAAAATCAGGATGTTCACTACTTGTTCATTACTTGTTAGTGTTTCATTAAACTTGTTTTTGAGTTGCGTTAAGAATCGCTTATGTTTACAGAAAACCTTAGGTATATGGAAGTCAGGAGCTCTTTCAGTAAGAATAGTGCATCATTTGGAAATACAGTGGCATTTAAGTTATTAGGTTATCTTTTAAGTTGCACACAACATTATATATATATATATATATTATATATTAATATATATATATATATATTTTACATAATTATATGTATATTATTTATAGGTGTGTGTGTGTTTACAACTTCCATGTTGCTGTATCAGTTCTTTTTCCAGTTTTTTTCTTTCAAGCAAGGTTTAATCAGAGAGAAAAACAAAACCCATCTGTTTTCTACATAGCTGAGGCCTAATACCACACCCAGTGTGCTGACTCACTTGAAGAACTGCTTGAAGCTGATGGCGTAACCATGTTGGTCTGCTATGCCTGCACACACCACGTTTGCTGAAGCTCCGATCAAGGTTCCATTTCCTGAAACGCGTTGGGTCATAATGTAAAACTTCTGAAAGGAAAGTATAGGTAAGGTAAAGGTAAAGGAGTCCCATAACCTATAAGGTCGTAGGGGAGCAAGGCGTCAGAGACCTCACTTCTCTAGGGCCAGCATATTGAGGGCGGCGCCCATCTCCTCTCCCTCGCTGCTTTACCTTCCCTGACCCTAAAGAGGGCAGGTACCCATTTACAGCTGGGTGAACTGGGGGAACTGTACTGAAGCCAAGGCGCGCAAACGGTCACCCATCCAAGTGGTAACCATGCTCGACGCTGCTTAACTTAGCTGGGGGAAAGCCAGTGCTCCGACCACTGAGCTATCCCGTCCAGTATAGGCACTGATCAAATACCATAAGCAGGCAATGATAAAGAGAATTTCTAAATGAAATGTCATGTGATAGACTTGTTAAAAAAATACCAATGGAATGTATTTTGTTAGAGATGGGGGAGTGATAGAAGAGGTGAACAATTCTTAATTATCTTATTGTTTGACCTAATAATAATAATAATAATAATGTATGGAATTTATATAGCGCTGAATCTTGTAAAGCAACAAATCAAAGCGCTCAGATGATTAAAAAAAAATTTTTTTTTATGCGTGTGTAGGCCTATGCGGTTTTTCAAATTTTGTCATCTGTTCCACCGGCACAAGGCTACCTTTCAAACAGCAGCACAGGATTTAATGAGAAATTTCTGATGATTCGCAGGAAGCTTGTTTGTATAAAAACTACCATTCAGTTATTTTTTGTATAAGAGAGAGGTGGGGAAGTGATAAGAACTCGATGTGAGAAACATTCTAACATCCCACTTCTTAAGACCTGGGAGCAAACCTTTTATAGCTACTGAAATGTGCAACATTTGTTAACAGTCAATAATCTTTTTTTTCATGCAATGAATCATGTCATACAAAAAAAAAAATTAAAAAAGGTTTAAAAAAAAGAAAAAAGATTCATCATGTCGGCGTTAGACCAAATTTGAAATTGTTATTAGCCTGCAAGCACAGCAGGTGATGTAGGCCTACAGGTAGGCTATGTTTGAGATGGGTTAAAACAATGGTACTTCAAAAAAAAATTTTTTTTACTGTTGCACCATAAATGCACCCAAGCAAAGCACATGAGTACAAAGAGGAGATGACTGTGCAAGAGTTGCTGTTTGTCAGATTATGGTATGCCAAGCTAGGGGATTTGAAACAAAGTCTTTGTAATTAAACAAATGCCCACCCCCTCCCCCCCAACACAAACAATCACACACCAAAAATCCAGGTGTCTCATGACTTACCATGAAACTTAAGGATTGTGTCAGAAGCAAGAACACATAACATGAATGTAAAAACATCAAATTGCACTGTAGTAGCTTTACTCCTACTCATCTCCAAAAACCGGAAAGCAATAATGATTCAGATAACGTCTAATAATTATAAACATACAGCCAATGCGGCACAATCACAGAAAGAACCCACCTCCAAGGCATGTGCCGAAAGCCAGCGCCATCACCAAGGGAAGCAGTTTTAACTCGTCAGTTTCTTCATCCAGTTGTTTGAGCACAGGAATCTGGGCCACAGCAAATAACGCCATCCATTTCTAACACCACAACTGACACTGCATTACATTTAAACTAAAGCTATCACTGCCTCATCCCGCTCTATGGTTAAGCTTTGTTGCTACTTCTTTGGTCTATTTGTAGATTGTGATTGGCAGGATATTCTATTATCTGACTTAACTTGCTTATACTACAACTAACTTCAGTACTGCTAATACTGCTCAGCTGGTTCCTCACTGCCAGTCACTCACAAGTGTTTTGTGCTGCACTACTCCTGATCCACCATAATGTGGAATAAAAGCAAGAGAAGGGGGAGGAGGATGAGCAGGACAAGAATGAGAGGCAGGAAAAGAGGAAAAAGAAAGAACTAGGGAGATGGTGAAAAGAGAATGAGGAAGAAGAAGACACCATAAAGCAAAATAAGAAGGAACATGAACACACACACATATGAAGAAGAAAAACCTAACAACAGATACACATTCTAATACAGTTCTAAGCCTGCAAGGGCAGACTGACCATAGCGGTTGTGTAGGGAATGTTATCGATGAAGGAAGAAGCCAGGGCAGAGATCCACACGATGATGACTAAGGCTGCAGTCAGCCTGTCGGCTTCAGGCACCAGCAGGATCAGCTCGTGCATCTTCTGACCCAGCCAATCCATCAGGCCTAGCTCCACCAGAGCCTGTGGGCACCAAGGACATAGGTCATGTAAGAATTGTACAGGGGTACAGTGACTGAGTCCGTGCCATATCTGGAAAGGAACAGGCCTACTTACATTATTAAAGCCAGTCAGTCAAAGAAAAGACAAAGACAGTGGGTCAACCACTGAGTCCATTCTTCTGTGCTTCTCTTCGCATGAAGTTGACTCCCTGAGGAATTGATAGGGCACAGTAGACATTTTTCACCCTGTGTCTTTTGGGTGAATTGAACCAGGTGGAAACCCATCCCTCTCCACGTACAGGGTGCAAACTGTTTGTTCGTGTGTCTATAATGCACGGAATTCTTATATGAAATACGGGGATTTTAATATGCTTGTGCATGTTTGATCTTCTACATACATATATACTCACTCACTCAGTCCCATGTCCCAAAGGACGTAGGGGGGACTTGAGAGAAGACGCAACAGAGATCTTTTTCCATGCTTCATGATCCTGTGTGGCTTGTAGAAGGTGTTGCAGGGGTTGGGCGGTCCAGTCTTTGATGTTGTCAACCCATGATTTCTTTTGGCGGCCTCTTCTTCTCTTGCCTTCGACTGTTCCTTGCAAGATGGTTTTTGGTAAGGTGTTGTGTCCTGTGGTGTGACCAAACCACATCAGTTTTCTCCTCTTTATGGTGGAGAGCAGAGGTTCTTGGGGGCCCACACGCTTTTTGATTTCTTCTTTCACATAGTTGTTGGTCTTGTGTTCTTTGTATGATATTTTGAGGAGTCTTCTGTGGCACTTGTTCTCGTATGCTTGGATTCTCCTCTCTAGCTCTGCTGACAGAGTCCATGATTCACAGCCATATAAGAGGATAGATATGAGGGATTTGTAGAGATAATATTTGTTGCAGAAGCTGATGTTGTTGCTTCTGATGATCCTCTCCAGTCTGGCTAGAGCAGATGTTGCTGTTGCAATGCGAGCTTTCACTTCATTGTTTGAGGTGCCATCTTTTGTTAGGATGGAGCCTAAGTATTTGAATTGGCTCACCTCTTCCAGTATTTCTCCATTCATCTTTATTTCCGTGCTGTCTCATATATACATGAAGGGCAATAAAACGTTGGCTCAGGAGAAGGAACAAATTTCCAACTTTAATTCACCCAGCACTGTTGCCAGGATTCGAACTCACGACGTCATGGATCCATTGGATGGAAGCCAAATGCTCTTATCCAGTTAGCAATACAGTCAGTAATATACCCAGGAAGAATAGTAGCCTACTAGCACGAGCATGCGCGCGCGCACACACGCACATGCACGCGCGCGCGCGCGCGCGCACACACACACACACACACACACATACACACACACACACATACTGAACACGATGATTTATGTGGCGGGCGTAATCCTTACTACAGGTACCTGCATGAAAATGAAGAGGGCGGCGAAAAAGAGCAGAGTGGCCCACTCCACCTTGCACAGAATGTTCTCCAGGTCCGTGACGTCTGCCAGAACCAACAGCCACACTGCACCCAGCACTGCTATCCACCCTGCACACCATTAACACACCCTCACCACCACAGTAGGGCCTAGTTGGGCACGGGATAGCTCTAAGCTCGGAGCACTCGCTTTCCACAAGCCAATGTTAATTAAGCAGCATCGGGCGGGGTTACCAAGTGAACGGGTGATGGTTTGTGCGCCTTGGCTTAAGTACAGTCCCCCTGTTCACCCAGCTGTAAATGGGTACCTGCTCTCTTTAGGGTCAGGGAAGGTAAAGCAGCGAGGGAGAGGAGATGGGCGCCGCCCTCAATATGCTGGCCCCTAGAGAAACTGAAGTCTCTGATGCCTTGCTCCCCAACGACCACATAGGTTATGGGACACCTCGACCTTTTACCATCACAGTATACTGATCATTCTAGCCTCAGACAGACGGTTTAGCCGAGTGGTTAAGACCGTTTCACTCCAGTCCTGTGGGTCTATGGAATCGTGGGTACGAATTTCGGTTGTGGCGTCTTGTGAATCAAGGGTGGGAATTTTTAGGATCTCTCTGGTCAACTTCAAGTGCTGACCTGCCAGTGCCTTAATTTCCTTCGTGTATACGCCTGTGCAGAAGATCAACTATGCATGTTAAAGATCCTGTAATAATTAGGCCTATTCATGTCGGTGTTCAATGGGTTACGGAAACACGGACATAACCAGCTTGCAATCTGTACAGTGAAATGAGCTGCTCTGAAGTCGGAATGTGTTGGCTGAGGCCAGCGGGAAGACCTCTCGACTAGGTAGGCCTACTGTGCACCTCACCTTGTAAGAGGAGAGAAAGAGAGACTGTAGCCTTTACTCACAAAACATCACAGTTAATGGCTTCTTGATATTCCCATCCTGCACAATACACCATAACAATCACAGTATTCTGTTTATTATTGCTTCTTATAATAAAACAACACAGTTTATCGACTTTTATTTTATTTTATTATTATCTTTTTAAAATATGCCCACAAAGCTGTCATAATACGTAGGTTTTTGTGCTATTCTTGAATACACATGCTATGTTGGATCTTAGAAACTCCTCATTATCTATCTATCTATCTATCTATCTATCTATCTATCTATGCCTTCTTGCAAGTGTTTCGGCAAGTGTTTCGGCCCAAACCGCCTTGAATGTCAGGCAGGAAACGATCAAAGGGAAGCAACTGTATCAAACGCTTTAGAGCTAGTTTAGGATGGATTAGTTCCCTGGAAAAATCGGGCTGGCCTCCCCAGTGACCACAACATTACTGATCTGTCGAAAGAGTTCTCTCTACCTTAGCTTGATCCTTGTCATTTTGTTCGAAATCACAAATACTACTATGCTCACACTAAAAAACAAACAAACAACAAATAAACTATGCTTCTACTATCAAAAGTGTGTCTGCTCTCTCTCTCTCTCTCTCTCTCTCTCTCATCTCTCTTCTCTCTCTCTCTCTCTCTCTCTCTCTCTCTCTCTCCATGCTTTCATTTTTCATTTCTATAGTATGTGTGGGGACGGGATAGCTCAGTGGTCGGAGCACTCGCTTTCCTCCAGCCAAGTTAAGCAGCGTCGAGCGTGGTTACCAGTTGGATGGGTGACTGTTTGCGCGCCTTGGCTTCAGTACAGTTCCCCCAGTTCACCCAGCTGTAAATGGGTACCTGCCCTCTTTAGGGTCAGGGAAGGTAAAGCAGCGAGGGAGAGGAGATGGGCGCCGCCCTCAATATGCTGGCCCTAGAGAAGTGAGGTCTCTGACGCCTCGCTCCCCTACGACC
>CM054141.1:55149405-55151905 GCA_028751875.1 Rapana venosa
ATCGAGCGGGGTTACCAAGTGAATGGGTGATGGTTTGTGCGCCTTGGCTTAAGTACAGTCCCCCTGTTCACCCAGCTGTAAATTGGGTACCTGCCCTCTTTAGGGTCAGGAAAGGTAAAGCAGCGAGGGAGAGGAGATGGGCGCCGCCTCAATATGCCGGCCCCTAGAGAAACTGAAGTCTCTGATGCCTTGCTCCCCAACGACCACATAGGTTATGGGACACCTTGACCTTTTACCATCACATCCTAGCCTCCGACAGACGGTTTAGCTGATTGGTTAAGACCGTTTCACTCCAGTCCTGTGGGTCTATGGAATCGTGGGTACAAATTTCGGCTGTGGCGTCTTGTGAATCAAGGGTGGGAATATTTAGGATCTCTCTGGTCAACTTCAAGTGCTGACCTGCTAGTGCCTTCATTTCCTTCGTGTATACGCCTATCAACTATGCATGTTAAAGATCCTGTAATAATTAGGCCTATTCATGTCGGCGTTCAATGGGTTACGGAAACACGGACATAACCAGCTTGCAACCTGTACAGTGAAATGAGCTGCTCTGAAGTCGGAATGTGTCAGCTGAGGCCAGTGGGCAGACCTCCTGCAGAGTTTCAAACACAGAAGACTAGGTAGGCCTACTGTGCACCTCACCCTGTAAGAGGAGAGGTTTTTGTGCTATTCTTGAATATTTATTTATTCTTTTATGTCGAGGATAATGGAATAAGCGCTCATGTGCTTTTTTACATCCAGTCCCTGTGTGTGTGCGGTTTTTGTAAATTTTGTCATCTGTTCCACCGGCACACAATGGCCTACTCTTTCAAAAAGCGGAACAGGATTTAACGTGTGCGCAAGATGTTCTGCATGTATTCGCACACGGGGCCTCGGTTTATAGTCTCATCCGAAGGACTTTGACATTCAGTTCGATTTTTTTGTCAAACTGGGAAGAAAGGGCGAGGCTGGGAATCGAACCCACAACCTCACGGTTGACTTGTTGGCAGGCAAACTTCTTAACCATCCTGCACCCTTCCTTGAATACACATGCTATGTTGGATCTTAGAAACTCCTCATTATCTATCTATCTATCTATCTATGCCTTCTTGCAAGTATTTTGGCCCAAACCGCCTTGAATGTCGGACAGGAAACGGTCAAAGGGAAGCAACTGTATCAAACGCGTTAGAGCTAGTCCGGGATGGATTAGTTCCCTTGAAAAAATCTGCCTGGCCTCCCCAGTGACCACAACTGATCTGTCGAAAGAGTTCTATCTACCTTAGCTTGATCTTTGTCATTTTGTTCATACTACTATGCTTATACTAAACAACAACAACAACAAACAAACTATGCTTCTACTATCAAAAGTGTGTCTCTATGTCTCTCTGTCTCTAGTCTGTCTGTCTGTCTGTCGTTTAAAAAAAAAAGTTTTGTTGCGTTTGGGGTTTGTTCCTTCCTCCCCCCCACTCCCCCCTCCCCCCGTTTTTTGTCTTTTCGTTTTCGTTATTTTTTTTTAAATTCAAGAATATTTTTGTCACGAAACAATTCCTAATACAGGTGGGGACTAGATGTAAAACAAATAAGTGCTTATTCTCAATAAAAAAGAATTTTGCCGTCTTTTGCCTTGCCTTGCCTTCACACACACACACACACACACACACACACACACACACACACACACACACACCACACACACACACACACAGCTTTAACAAGCTTATTCAGTAAGTGCTTATAAAGAAAAGTAGCAAGTCCTCTCAAAACCAGACAACCCCACCAGAGACTTCAAACAGACTCCTTGTAGTTCCTGACTAAACCACGAGTTCTGTCTTTTTACCTTACTCTGTTCCGCCTCCTGCGTGTGAAGGGAAACAAATAAAGAAGAAAGACAGGGAAAGAAAGAAGAAAAGAAAGAGAGAAAGAGAAAAATCAATAGCCCCCTCCCTTACGTTATCCTGCAATATCTCTCTTCAGTGAAATAAAAGATGGATCATGATTAAATGTAAACTGGTTAGCTGAAACTTGGACTACTGTTTATAAACAAAACAAAAACAAAACCCCAACCAACCAACCAGCCAACCAACACAACCAACACAAACCACCCCCACCTGGAGAATATTTATCGAAGGGAAAACACTGCAACAAAATTGGACAGTCATTACAATTGCTTCCCTTCGACTGATAATAGCACTACCGTGAAATAGAGAGGAAAGCTGTGCATTTTCTAAGAAGAAAAAAACCAACAACAAAACCCACAACAACAACAGCAACAACCAAACAAAAAGAGGAGAAAAACATGTTCTTTTATTCTTTTCATCGGAACCATGTCCAAACTCATGATCACCCCACTCTACCATACCTGTTTTTCTGTGTATTTATTTCTTCATTGTTTTGTTTTTAATATGGAAGGTCTGCCCCAGTAGATCCCCCCCCCCCCCCCCCCCCCCCCCCCCCAACACAAACACAACAAGTTTCGGAACAGGCCCTTATGACTCGGAAAGAAGTTGAAGAAGCAGGTATG
>CM054141.1:55156905-55164405 GCA_028751875.1 Rapana venosa
TGAGAACAGAACAGAACAGAATGGAATAGAACAGAACAGAAAACAGAATAGAATAGAACAGAAATAAACTGAACAGAACAGAATAGAATATAATAAAACAGAACAGAACAGAATAGCACAGAACAGAATAGACAGAACAGAACAGAACAGAAAGAAGAACAGAATATGCAGAATAAAAATAGAACACAACAGAATAACAGAATAGAAAGAACAGAAAGGGCAGAACATAACAGAACAAAACAGGATAGGTCAGAACATGATAAAATAGAACATAACAGAACCGAAAAGAACATAAAAGAACATAACACAACATAACACAATAGAACAGAACAGAGTAGAACAGAGCACAGCAGAAGACAAAATGATACAGTACAACACGACACCGCACAACACAACCAAACATAACACAACATAACGCAACACCTACTTCTCTTTTCAGTTGAAGAAGTTGTTTGTTTTGGTCATCCTTCTGACCTTGCCTGTGTGATAAAGAAGTAGGTGGGTAGGTAGGTAGGTAGGTCGGTAAGTGAGTAAGTAAGCCAGTCAGTCAGTCAGTCAGTCAATCAGTCAGTTTTATTTATTTATTTTATTTTATTCTTGTATGGCGAGGGTAATGGAATAAGGACTCATTTGATGTTTTACAGTCCCCGTGTGTATACAGTTTTGTGAATTTTGTCATCCGTTCCCACCAGCACACAGTGGCCTACTCTTCCGAAAAACGGAACGGGCTTTAACTTGTCAGCCAGTTTTTCTTCTGCCTCCTTTTTTTAAATTTTTTTAGTGGGTCCCTTACACATCTGTGTGTGTCCTTGTTGTGTGTGTGTGTGTGTGTGTGTGTGTGTGTGTGTGTGTGTGTGTGTGTGTGTGTGTGTGTGTGCGTGCGTGCGTGTGTGTTTTATTTTTAATTTTTATTTTATTCTTTTATATCGAGGATAATGGAATAAGCACTTATTGCTTTTTTACATCCAGTCCCCGTGTGTATGCGGTTTTGTAAATTCTGTCATCTGTTCCCACCCGCACACAACGTGTGTGTGTGTGTGTGTGTGTGTGTGTGTGTGTGTGTGTGTGTGTGTGTGTGTGTGTGGTGTGGGTAGGTACTTATCTTATTTGTCTACCAACGATTCCTTGCATGTCGGAGCATAACCACGTGCCGGTCACTAACATAATTTTGCACAGCCAGTTTTATACATACTTGAGCATAACATCCGTGTGTCCAGTTCTCTGTTATCCAGACCATCCATCCCTACTTGAATATACCCACGTGCCTATTTCTGACCTGATTTTGTACAGACAATTCCATTCATACTTTTTTTTTTTTAATTGTAGGAAGTCCTAATGTGCTTTTTTTTTTTTTACATCCCATCCCCGTGTGATTGGAATTTTGTAAAATTTGTCATCTGTTCCCACCGGCGACGGGATAGCTCAGTGGTCGGAGCGCTCGCTTTCCCCCAGCCAAGGTTAAGCAGCGTCGAGCGTGGTTACCAGTTGGATGGGTGACCGTTTGCGCGCCTTGGCTTCAGTACAGTTTCCCCAGTTCACCCAGCTGTAAATGGGTACCTGCCCTCTTTAGGGTCAGGGAAGGTAAAGCAGCGAAGGAGAAGAGATGGGCGCCGTCCTCAATATGCTGGCCCTAGAGAAGTAAGGTCTCTGACGCCTCGCTCCCCTACGACCTTATAGGTTATGGGACTCCTTTACCTTTTCCCACCGGCACACAATGGCCTACTCTTTCGAAAAGTCGAACAGGTTTTAACGTACGTGTGCGCAAGATGTTTTGCGAGAGTCTCATCCGAAGAACTTTTAAGTGGAGTGGAGTAGGCACTGATGTTAACTCCAGAGGAAAAATCCTCTTGAACGAGGAAAAAAAACTCTACTGGAACTAAGCACGTATTTATTTTTCAATTTTTTTTGTCAGAGGACCCATACACGCTGGGTATAAGCATAAGCATAAGCATAAGCATGTGTCTGTTTCTGACCTTATTCTGTGCAGACGATTGGTCAGTAAGTTTTCCAGTTCCACTGCCTTCTGCAGAAACAGCGCTCGCATCAGAGTTTCCTCCCTTGTGATGACCACCATGCGGAAGGCTGCTCGTCGCCACATGTCGATTTCATGATGAAGCTCTGCGTTTCAGACACAAGCCAAAGAGAGAAAGAAAGAAAGAAAGAAAGAAAATGGTCAGTTCTTGTGCAACATCAGAAGTACTTCACCTACAGTTGTGCTTATTTGCCCAGCAGTGCTTAAAACACCCTCTACTACTACTACTGTTACTGCTACTGCTGCTGCTACTACTACTACTACTACTACTACTACTACTACTACTACTACTACTACTACAACTACTACTACTACTGCTACTACTGCTACTACAACAACTACTACTACAACAACAACTCCTCCTTCTCCTACTACATACTGCTACTGCTACTACTACTATTACTACTACTACTACTACTACTACTACTACAACTAATACTACTACTACTTCTTCTACAACAACAACAACAACAACAACAACAACAACAACAACAACAACAACAACAACAACAACAACAACTACTACTACTACTACTACTACTACTACTACTACTACTACTTCTTCTTCTTCTTCTTCTATTGCTGTTGCTTCTGCTGTTGCTGCTGCTACTACTACCACTACTACTAGGGGTGTGTGTGTGTATGTATGTGTGTGTGTGTGTGTGTGTGTGTGTGTGTGTGTGTGTGTTACAAACTACATACGCCCTAGATGCACGATGGGTATATTCGTGCCTCTACGACCCACCGACCCCTATCATTACAGAACACTTATCGTACATATCTGATCTTTTGCATGCATACATTAAGTGCTCCAAAAAGAGTAAGATGTTGACAGGCTTGCATGTAAGCTGACTGGAGAGCTCGCAGAAACCCGATCCTCTATCCACTAACAACACTGCTGGAATATATAACGGGCATGGAACAGCTCAGCACCCCTGCCCCCCTTTCCAATCTTATTTCACCCAGCTATCATACCCATCCTTTTTTGTTTTCGTTCCTCGGCTATAGCTCCGAGGTTCAACAATGATGAGATTTGTGTGTGTGCCACTGTGGGCGAACGCATGCAGAACATCTTGCGCACACGTTTAAATCCTGTTTCGCTGTTCGAAAGAGTAGGCCATCATTGTGTGCCGGTAGGAACAGATGACAAAATTTACAAAACCGCATACACACAGGGACTGGATGTAAAAAAAAAGCACATGAGTGCTTATTCCATTATCCTCGATATATAAAAAAAAGAAGTCATCTCAGCGCTTTGATTTGTTGCTTTACAAGATTCAGCGCTATATAAATTCCATACATCATTATTATTATTATTATTATTATTATTATCATCATTATTATTATTATCATTATTATTATTATTATTATTAACACCACCCCCTCCTCCCACCCCGTTTAGGTTAGCCTCGTTCCGACTTCAGGGATTTTTCCCCCCCCCCTCCCCCCCCCCCCCCTCCCCCCCCCCCCCCCCCCCCCCCCCCCCCACCGTCTGAACGCTCGAGGTTGAAAACGAAAGTGAAGCAGAAGGACAGGACTCACCAGAAATTTCAGGTGGATCGGGGTTGGTCAGACGTTGCATGTTTCTGTAGTAGCAGCGCATGAAGCCGTAGCCTGCCAGCCCGGCTATCAGGACCCCCAGCAACAGGTGGAGAGTGAACACCGTGAAAGTTACGCCCTGGGGGAGAAGAGAAATCCAGTGGTATAGAGATCGATGGTTGACCTCAGTGGGCTGAGCTGTTTCCTTGTTGTTTGTTTCTCAGACTCAGGTAGTGCCCACGACAGTGCGGCAATGAAATACACTGTCTGATTATGAAGGAAGGAGGCAAGACAGTTTAGGCTGTCACTTGCCTAACAAGTAAACCGTGATGTTCTTGGTTCGACTCCCAGCCTTGACCCAAGAGAGAGTGAGGTCTCTGATATCCCAGCCCCAACGACTGCATAGGTTATAAAGTGCCTTTACCTTTTACCCCTCAGCTCAAAATCATCTGTGTACGTCATTTTCTAAACAAGTGGACTTACAAACTGTTGTCATCGTCAGGATTACGTATGGTTGGACGTCACTGTTGTTCTTTAACATCAAATAAAGAAACCACCACCAACTAAAGAAGCTACGACCTCACTACACTCAGATAATCTTCACATTGTTGACAATGCACTAAAGCGGTTTCATTACAATTTTATTTGCGTCACTTCCTTGCTCGGGGACTCAATAGCTCAGTGGTCAGAGCACTCGCTTCCCCCCCCAGCCAATGTTAAGCAGCGTCGAGCGTGGTTACCACTTGGATGGACAGTCCCCCAGTTCACCCAGCTGTAAATGGGTACCTGCCTCTTTCGGGTCAGGGAAGGTAAAGCAGCGAGGGAGAGGAGATGGGCATCGCCCTTAATATGCTGGCCTCTGGAGAAGCTGAGGTCTCACATGCCTCGCTCCCTTACGACCGCATTGGTTATGGGACACCTTTACCGTACCTCGCTCATCTAGTGTGTTAAGCTAAGTTTTCTAAAAAGGCTACAAACAGTGCACATTACTTGAACAGAAAGCTTTCCTCAGTCGGAATGCGTTGAACAGCCTATCTTTAAAACTAACATTCGCTCGCTAGCAGATGACGCCATAACTGGTGCTTTGCGTCACAAGGATGCTTACGTTATCTTCTAGCTCGCTGACGATGATGACGTTAGGCGGATCTCCGATGGCTGTAGCTGTGCCACCGATATTGGAGAAGAGGACTTCAGCGATAAGAATCACCCGGGGTTCCAGGTTCAAAACCTCACAGAGTCTGAAATACGTCAAAAGCTAAATCCCTTTAGCAAAGGAAACAATTATGTAGAGTATATCTTAATCAAATATTTGATAAGTTTGGTTTTACTCCGTCACCATGTAGAGATGAGGATTCACAACAACACACACGCCACACAACCACACACAACACACAACACCACACCACAATACACACTACAACACAACAACATACATCACACGAGGAATACACACACACACACACACACACACCACCACACACACACCACCACACACACACACACATATAATATATATATATATATATTATTTATATATATTATATATATATATATTATATATATATAAAATTTTATCATGCCAAAAATGGTTTAATCCCCCCCTCCCCTATTTAAAAAAACAAAAAACTTCAACCACTAGCAATCATTTCTTTTTTCTTGAATGTTGACTACTTTACAGAAATCTTCTGTTGCCCATTTAATGCCTTTTCATTTCACATTCCCCATCCCTTTTTATTGTAATAAACAGAGTGTCACTTACGCCAAAAGTCAGCATAATGCTGTAATACCAAAAGCTCTACCCCTTGGGTAGGTACACAATCACAGTGCTGGGTCCCTAAAGGATCGGGGGTCTAAGATATTGTACCTGCCCTTCATGGGATGATTAAAGCGATTTTCACTTTGACTTTGACTTGACTTAGATGTCACGCACCTGTCTAGAAAGCGATAAAGTCACGGGTTCGATCCCATTTGTACTCGAACTTTTCCACCACCCATTAATTTTGACCTTAGGTGGTGGTCTGGGTGCATGTATTTCGGATGAGATGATACGATGAGGTATCGAGAGCTGCACACATTTGGTGCACGTGAAAGAACCCACGGTGATAAGAGAGTTGTCCCTGGCAACATTCTGTAGAAAAAAAGCCACTCTGATAGGGAAACAAGTACACACGTAAACAAACAACAACAAACAAGTCGGCTCTACTGTCATGGCAACGTGCTCTCCTCGGGGACAACAACGTGAATTTCACGCATGGAAATCTACTGTAACTGAAAGAGACATTGAGTTGAGATCCGAATGTCAAAAGAAAGATCCATTATCCTTGTCTCTTTACGTTTTTCTCTATGGGATAAAACTATGGACATTGTTCAGTCAGGATAAATTTACACACACACACATACACGCACGCACACACACACGCAAGCACACACCCACACACCCACACACACACACGCACGCACGCGCGCGCGCGCGCACGCACACACACACATACACGCACGCACGCAGACATAAACAAAATATGCATCATTTAATTCGTGTGACGTTTACCAGCCTGTTGCATGCACATACACAAAAAAGTGTTTGCATTGGACATAGGCAGCTTTCGTTTACCATTTCTCCCCAAGTTTTCTTTCCATCTCTCTCTCTGTCCTCCTTTACAGAAAATAAATATCGACGGAATGTGGGAACAAACTGACATTTTCGACACAAAGATGCAACACCTTTTCTTTGTGAAACACAAACAACGGAACACATATGCATTGCTACGATTGCAAGACGAACACATTATGCAATGTTATTGCTGCAAGACGAATGACATTTGTTCTAGCCGCAAGCTGTCGGTTTGTATCTCCTTCTCCTATTCCTCCTAGCAATCCTGTTTACCCATCAAGCTATTGACGATCAAACAAAAATCACAATTGAAGCCACCAAGGTATTGTATGATTCATTGCAGAATGATGCTTTTAACGCTTTTATTTTCCACACTCTCAGCGCAATACGCATATACGCACGTGATGAATGGGGGCTTCCTAGCACTAAAAAAAAAAAAAAAAATGACTCACACATCCTCCCACACCTTACCACCCTCCAACCCCCCATCCCCCCTATCCTCAGGCAGGTTAAAAAAAATTCTTTCATATCGAGGATAATGGAATAAGCACTTATGTGCTTTTTTTTACATCCGGTCCCCGTGTGTATGCGGTTTTGTAAATTCTGTCATCTGTTCCCACTGGCACACAATGGCCTACTCTTACGAAAAGCGGAACAGGATTTAACGTGTGCACAAGATGTTCTGCGTGCGTTCGCGTTGTGAATTCCAGCATCCACAACCCTCTTTTGTTGCTTCCTGCTATTCTGATCCCAGTGAAAACTGAACGTTGTGTGTTTGATCCCAGTACTACCACCAAGGGGACGGGATAGCTCAGTGGTCGGAGCACTCGCTTTCCCCCAGCCAAGTTAAGCAGCGTCGAGCGTGGTTACCAGTTGGATGGGTGACCGTTTGCGCGCCTTGGCTTCAGTACAGTTCCCCCAGTTCACCCAGCTGTAAATGGGTACCTGCCCTCTTTAGGGTCAGGGAAGGTAAAGCAGCGAGGGAGAGGAGATGGGCGCCTCCCTCAATATGCTGGCCCTAGAGAAGTGAGGTCTCTGACGCCTCGCTCCCCTACGACCTTATAGGTTATGGGACTCCTTTACCCTCCTTACTACCACCTAAAGACTACGGCTTCTTTCCTACTCGCCCTACACCCATCACACACTACGTACATCTTGTCCTAGTATAGGATGTGGGCACTCAAACCTTCTCTTCCCACCCTACTACCCTTCATCAACCATTTCATGCCCTCTCTTTCGACAGTCATTATGTAAAAGATTCCTTCTTCTTTGCTCATTTATTTGTTTATATTATTTATTTATTCTTTTATATCGAGGA
>CM054141.1:55179405-55189405 GCA_028751875.1 Rapana venosa
CTGGGGGAACTGTACTGAAGCCAAGACGCGGAAACGGTCACCCATCTAAGTGGTCACCACGCTTGATGCTGCTTAACTTGGCTGGGGGAAAGCGAGTGCTCTGACCACTGAGCTATCCCGTCCCCATGAAAGCAACTGTGGTCTAGAGATATTGCAGCCCTCTACAAAGCGCGAAGTGGCGAGTTTGATCCCAATTTGAACCTGAAGGTTTCCCCTCATCCTCTAAAACCTTGAGTGGGGGGTGGGGTGGGGTCTGGGGGTCTTTCTTACAATGCAATAAATAAACTGAGGTCCCGTGTGAAACTGGCATATAGCTAGCGCATGTAAAAGGAATATAACGACAACAGGGCAGCTGACTCTGACTCGAAGATCTTTAAAATTTTATACCGTTGGTGCATGAAAAGTATATACCTCTCTATAGTGGTGAGACTCCGAAACTGTGAAATAAAGCCTATCGAATGAAATGACTGTCTTTCTTGTTAACTCTATGTATGAACATCGTGTGAAGTCTGGGTATATGTCTATTTAAACAACCAGTCAACCAGCAAGACAAACAACCAACCAACCAACCAACCAGCCAGCCGACGAACAAACGAACGAACGAACGAACCAACCAACCAACCAACCAACTAACCAACTACGTTATCCATAAACTAACAGACCCACAAGCGTAGACTTGAATGTAAGAGAGTGAGGGAAGGGCTAATATTCAAAACCGACGAAACCACGAATAATGTATTATGAAAATGTAAGGTCTTGCGATTTGACAATCTTATATCACAAACCATACTGCGCCTTACGATGCTTATTTTTAGATGACCTCAATGTACTCAATCCTGGACTCCACCAGTCCCTGTACACACACCCATCCTCTACTGACGAACGCACAACAATGCCGAGTGGTACTGTACACTAGACAGCAGCAAGGGGCCTGTAGTCAGCGTTATCTCAGCACGGCAGAGACAGATCGTCACAGGGTCATGACATACTTGAATGTCACAGTTACAGGGTCAGGGCACACGGCGGTAAAAGAACACCCACATCATGGAAGGTATCATTGTATTCTGATAACTGTGGGCATGACTTGTTAGGTTATTCTTACGCTTCCTGGTCTATTTTCCAAAAAACCCCCCATGAAGTCAGCAAGGGTAGTTCCCCTTTCCATAACAATGTGTGAGCAATTAAAGATAACGCCAGCTTGGGTGATTGTTTGTTTATTTATTTACATATTATCATCCGTTCACTTACGTACATTAGGGGTAATCCCCTTTCATGACGATGTGTGGGCAGTTAAGGATAACTTGAGCTTGTATAATCATTTGTTTATTTATGACATAGCCAACGTGGTTGTGAGTTATCTCAATAAACATCGACACAGATTTCATGTATACCATGCAAGTCTAATCAAAAAGAGTGTAACAATAACAGCAACAACAAATGAACTGACGGCCTAGTATAAAAGTAAAGGTTTTAGGCTTTTAGAAGCTCTACTTTTGTAGTTTCAATTCCTCGCTTGAAACTAGTTTTGATTTTGACCTTTTCCCCTATAATGTTGCTCATAATGTTGGTGATATATATGTGATATAAAAAGTAAGTAAGGTAAAGGTGTCCCATAACCTATAATTATAAGGTCGTAGGGGAGCGAGGCGTCAGAGACCTCACTTCTCTAAGGGCTAGCGTATTGAGGGCGGCGCCCATCTCCTCTCCCTCGCTGCTTTACCTTCCCTTACCCTAAAGAGGGCAGATACCCATTTACAGCTGGGTGAACTGAGGGTACTGTACTGATATGAAGCCAAGGCGCGCAAACGGTCACCCATCCAACTGGTAACCACACTCGACGCTGCTTAAAACTTGGCTGGGGGAAAGCGAGTGCTCCGATCACTGAACTATCTCGTCTCGTGATATACATGCTGATAAAACCCCACACCTAGAGTCACGTGTGTGCAGATGGTTCTCTGCGGGACGTCAAGAAATCCACTATAAACAAGGGAGTTGTCCATGAGAGATACCCTCAAAAGAGACCATCCTTTACTGTGAACTAAATGTAGGTATTAAAGGATTATAAAGATAGCACGCGTTGTGCATAAACAGCGTGGAAGAGATACCTGATATTAAAAACAAAAAAACCCTCAGCCCCCCCCCCCCCCAAAAAAAAAAGTTCTGCTTGACCTCAAAGTGCCAAGCTGGGGTACACCAAACCGCAACTACGGGGGAAGGAAAAGCTTAGTGGTTTGAGCGTTACATTCACCATCTGACAGCCAGGGTTCGAGCCCAGGTTCAAACTAGCACGACACGTCCGTTTATGGGTATTTTTCCTCTAGAGTTAACATCAATGCCGACTCCACTTCTCCAAAATTTCTTTGGATGAGACCCCAAACCGAGGTCCCGTTTGCGAACGCGCAAAAGCATCCTGCGCACATTTTAAAACCTGCTTCACCTTTCAGAAGAGTAAGGCATTTGTGCCGGTGGGGAACGGATGACAAATTTGACAAAAACGCATATATACACGGGCACTGGATGTCAAAAAGGACATGAGTGCTTATTCCATTATCCTCGAAATTAAAGATGAATTTAAAAAAGCACACAATGACACCACCACCACCACCACCACCACCACCACCACCACCACCACCACCACCACCACCACCACCACCAACAACAACAACAAAGAAGAAGGGATGTTCGGTAGAGCACTCACACAGCAGAGGAAGGTGACGGCAAACAGACCAAGGATCTTGAGGGCGTTGATCCAGAAGCGAGGACCCCTCTGTCTGACAGAGAGCGCCACATGGACACGCGCACGCCGCCACCAGCTGCCTCTGGTCTGTCTGTCTCCCTCTCCTTCCTCCTCCAGCCTCACCGACACCGACCTGACAACCATCACCACTTACCTGTATGAAACAGTGACTACAGCCACAACAACGGCAGCAGCGACCAACAACGGCAGCGGCTGCAGCAGCAGAGGTAACAGCAGCAGCAGAGGTAACAGCAGCAGCAGAGGTAACAGCAGGAGCAGCAGCAGCAGTAGCAGTGGGAATAGTCGTCGTCGTCGTCGTTGTAGTAGTAGTAGTAGTAGTAGTAGTAGTAGTAGTAGTAGTAGTAGTAGTAGTAGTAATTGTAGTAGTAGTAGTAGTAGTAGTAATTGTAGTAGTAGTAGTAGTAGTAGTAGTAGAAGTAGTAGTAGTAGTGTAGTAGTAGTAGTAGTAGTTGATGTTGTTGTTGTAGTAGTAGTAGTAGTAGTTGTAGCAGCAGCAGCAGCAGCAGCAGCAGCAGCAGCAGCAGCAGCGGTAGCAGTGGCGGCGGCAGCAGCAGCAGTAGTTGTAGTGGGAATAGTCGTCGTCGTCGTCGTCGTCGTGTCGTAGTAGTAGTAGTAGTAGAAGTAGTAGTAGTAGTAGCAGCAGGCAGCAGCAGCAGCAGCAACAGCAGTGGCGGCAGCAGTAGTAGCAGTAGGAGCAGCTGCAGTATCAAAGTTACCACCATCATCACCAACATTGATGACCACTACCTACGTTGAAATCATGTTAATTTGTTGGGAGGTTTGTTTACGTGCTTGCGCGCACGCGTGTGTGTCACATACACGCACTCGACCCCCCACCTCCCCCACACGCTGGAGTCACTTAAAGAGGAAAGACGTTAAAATTGAAGACACACACACATCAAATAGGTTAGTAAACACATACACGCACACTTATACACATCAACCATTTAACTCAGTAGCAAATTATGTACATAAGTAGCTTTGTTACCAATCAACCAATTAGAAAGACAACTAGAACAAACAAACGACTGGACAAACGAAAGAACGATCGAACAAGCAAGTAAGTTAACAAGCAAGCAAGCAAACAAACGAACGAACAAACAAACAAAACTACAAGCCAACTAACTGGTTATCTAACTAAACTCAAACACACAGAAGTGTAACAGCTCAGAACATTTTGCCATGATGCTGGCATAATAAAATGTGCGGAAGATTAAAAAACATATAATTACAATAGTGGAAGGGATATGTGTGGCGTACGGGATATGCAAAAGGACAGCAGAACGGTCCATACATGAGAATAAAAAAAAAATTCCATGTATGAAAGATGAGTAGTCATGATAGAGTAGATGGTGCAGTTTACTCGAACATACCCAGCATGCATCCAGCCACCTGAAGAGGAATGAGCTCTGCCAGGTTCTATTGCCATTAACTAGCTGACTGAAAACAAATATTGAAACTCCTCGCCGACTCATCAAAGTGAGAGAGAGAAGCAATGAAAAGATGGAGAACACAAGCGGTTGTGGTTACATGTCTTCTTGTATGGGCTTGCTGTAAGATGGTCGCTTGTTGTTGCATGACATGTCAATATAATGTACCGTATGTTTTGTTTCTAAATAAGTAATCTTATTGTTTCGTTCTTCACGGTTACAGCTCCAAGATCCACCAATAGTGAGATTTTGCATATGCGGCTGTTATTTTGTTTATTTTGTTTTCGCCCTCCATTGAGGTAAAAAGTAAAGGTAAAGGTGTTCCTCAACCTATGTCTCATAGGGAAGTAACGCATCAGAGACCTCAACTTATCAAAGGGCCAACATCTTGAGGGAAGTGCCCATCTCCTCTCCCTCGCTTCTGTACCTTCTCTGACCCTAAAGAGGCAGGTATCCATTAGCAGCTGGGATTTCATGTGCCCCTTGGGGTTTTCTTGAAATAAATCTTGAATCTTGTGAACTGGGGGACTGAGCTGAAGCCAAGGCGAGCAAACGGTCACCCATCCACTTGGTAACCACGCTCCATGCTGCTTAACCTTAGCTGGGGGAAAGCGAGTGCTCTGACCACTGAGCTATCCCGTACCCGAGCATTAAGTTAGCCGCAGATAATCATTTAAACCAAGCAATTAATCAATAGAAATATCTTAGAAATACGTCTCCTTCCCCTCTTTGTTTAGCTTCCTATGTCCCTTTATCAAAAATGGAAAACACAATCAAGATTTTCCCAGTCTGACAAAGATAGTCCACGTCATATGACACGGCCAGGTGATATTACCTGTTCAGTTCAGTCCAGTTGATCGTAAACAGGTTAAGTAAGCTACACACAACATCAGCGATAAGATAGCGCGACGGGGTTCTGAAAAAGAGCAACGTTCTCTTTCATTCCGTTTTCTACCTGTCTGTCTGCTCTTCTTTCTTTTTCTTTTTTTAACCCTAAATTTTTCCAAGGCCAATCAGACGACATTTGGCTTTTTGTGATTAAAGCTTTCGGTGTTTATTAAGTTTTTGAACTATTCTATTTTTTAAAAAGCAGAACACTCTTTCTGTATTTTATGATACAATTTTTAAGATACATTGTATTATTATGGTTTTTTTTGCAGTGGTGTTGCTTTCAAGTCTGCACAGGTAACGACTGGGTTTCAGTAATCTCCGTGTGTTTGTCTCCCCTTTCTGCATTCATATGCGAGCTTTGTGTGTGTGTGTGTGTGTGTGTGTGTTTTATGTGTGAGAGAGAGAGAGAGTGTGTTTGTGTGTGTGTGTGTGAGTGTGTGTGTATGTTTGTTGTGTGTGTGTGTGTGTGTGTGTGTGTGTGTGTGTGTTGTGTATGGGCGCGCGCGCTCGCGAATGTGTGTGCAAGTGTGAATGTCAAACACAAAGTATCAAACTTTTATTTAGAGATTCCATTTTGTTGTTGTCAATCCATCTAGCTAAGAGCCCAAAACCCTCAACAACAACAAACATAACAATAATAGCAATAATGTGTGTGTGCGTGGCGCGCGCGCGCGCGTGCCAATATGTAACATAAGGAAACAGTGACCAGCTGATTGACTGATTGACGGACTGACTGACCGACTGGCTAAACGAATGAATAAACAAGCTAATAAACATATGTCACTCTCTCCACATATATATATATATATATATATATATATATATATATATATATATATATATATATATATATCTATATATATATATATATATATATGTGTGTGTGTGTGTGTGTGTGTGTGCATGTGTGGGTGCATGTATGCATATGCATATGCGTTTCCATGCGTACGTGCGTGAAGAAATACATATGGTTGAAAATTATAGCTCTTTAGATAGCAATTAAACAAAATGGTAAAAAAAATGAAGATGGTCAGAGAAAACAATCAAAGTACAAAAATCAGAGAAAAGCAGATGAAAAGAACCCCCAACTGAGATTTAAGAACAGACATACACACAGGCACGCACACACACAAACACCCCCCCCCCTTCCCTACACACACATTTTTGTAACACCCTGCTAAAGAAAGTGAAAGCTTAGGTAGTGAGCTTATCAGAATAGTTTTCGGAGTAGCAGTCTTTGTTAACACAGTGAAATGTTATTCAGAAACATGCGCATTCCCATTGTTTGAACAAAAAAAATTCGTTCTGTCCAAGGACATCACACGAAGCGTAGCGATGTCAAATTGTATACCAGAGCTAGTTATAGAGTAGGAATTGGATTACACTAAGAGATCTTTTATTTATTTATTCTTTTACTTCGAGGATAATGGAATAAGCACTCAACGTGCTTTTTTTTAAACATCCAGTCCCCGTGTGTATGCAGATTAGTAAATTTTGCCACCTGTTCCCACCGGCACACAATGCTCTACTCTTTCGAAAAGCGAAACAGGTTTTAACGTGCGCGTAAAATGTTCTACATGCGTTCGTACTCGGAAACTCGGTTTATAGTCTCACCCGAAGGACTTTTTTGGAGGAGTGGAGTCACACTGATGTTAACTCCATGGGAAAATATTCCCTTGAACGGGAATCGAACTCGGTCAGCAGATCACAAGTACAACGCTCCAATGGACCAGGCTCTCCCGTCCCCCCCCCGAAAATGCCTCTTAGACGCCCTATAGTCAATGCTACAGAAAGCTTAATGACAGCAAACAAGCAGATGACCAGCAACGCACTTCTTCCAGTAGTTCCACAGATCCCTCCATGGAAACATAAGTCAGCTGACTTTGACATTGACTATATACAGACATAGGAACAAGAGGAAGACCAAAATATGCTAGCTCTTAAAATAAAAAGAAAATCTTGAAAATTATCATTATGACCATTTAAAAGTTTGTTGGTTTTTACATTTTTTTTTTATTGATGGTTCAGTGTTAAGAAGGTGGGGATGCTTTTCCCGTTCCGGACTTAAAAAGTATCAAGCCACAAGGTACATAATTGGAATTTTTCTGGGTTCCATCACATTGCAGACTGTACTGAAAAAAGAGACAGTAGATTTCCTTTCTAAACGAGGAGCTTCAGAAAGTGTTGATGCTAATGAACTGCATACAACTGGTTTTAAGTTCTCACCATATGAAAAAACACATCGCCTTTGACAAGTTCTGTGAATTCTAAATGGCAGAAACTGCATTTTGAAAGTCTTTCTTCCCCAAGAAATAAAGTGAAAAATTGTCAATCCACAGCGTGAAGGTTACTGTAGTCCTTCCTGGGGTATTGCGTACTCCCCTCTGAATTTTATCGTTTTGTTATGAAAGTTTGCTTGTCTAAATAACCATGAAGTGGAATGACATTCAATCAAGAACACAGACACATACACACACACACACACACAGAGTCACACACACGTCCTATCACTGCCCCAACTTACGTACACACACACACACACACACACACACGCACACGCACACGCACACGCACACGCAAACAACCTCCTCTCACACCCCTACACTCACGCACACACACATACACACACGTACACAACAACAACACACGCATACACACACAACAACAACAACGGGATAGCCTGGTGGTTAGAGTGATGTATTCGTGATCTGTTGACCCGGGTTTGAATCTTGTTCAAGAGGATTTTTCCTCTGAAGTTAACATCAGTGCCGACTCCACTTTCCCCAAAAGTCCTTCGGATGAGACTATAAACCGAGGTCCCGTGTGCGAACGCACGCAGGACATCCTGCGCACACGTTAAAACCCGTTCCGCTTTTCGGAAGAGTAGGCCATTGTGTACCGGTGGTAACGGAGAACAAAGTGTACAAAACTGCTTACACACTGGGACTGGATGAAAAAAGCACACGAGTGCTAATAATATTATCCTCGAAATAAAAAAACAAAGAAAAAACCCCAACATAAACAACACACATACACACACACACAACACACACAACACCCCCCCACCCCCCCACCCCCCCACACACACACACACAAACACACCCCACCCCCCCCCCACACAACCACACACCCACACCTTCCCCCACCCCACCCACCCACACCACCCACAACCCCCCACCCACCCACCCACACCACCCCCCCCCCCCACCCCCACCCCCAACCAACGATCTTCTTGGACTCACCCACTCCTACTGTTGAGGTCTCCACGCTGGGACACAAGCGGGGTCGTCTCGTTGGCGAAGGGCGCCGCCTCATGATTCACGGGGCCGGGGGGGGCGGCAGGGTGGATCAGGAAGGACGTCTCAGACTGGGCCCTGGCTGACGGGTAACGCGCCACTCGGTCCACTTCTCCCGTAGATGTTGCCGGGCGGCTTCTGTAGGAGGAGGTGATGCGTCGAGACCTTTCCCCGGGAGCTGGGGTACGTCCTCTAGGGACGTCCTCCACTGGGGCTCGGGCTCCTGGGATGGGTGCGGAGGACATGGCGGGTCTCTTTGAGCGTCCACCTTTTTAGGAGCTGGCTCTGGTTAAGAAGAAGAAGAAGAACAACAACAACAGTGTGTGAACTGTACTGCTAGTTCGCTGAGATTCGTTATCTGCACACACACACACACAACACACACACACACAACACACACACACACACACACACACACCACACACACACACACACCACACACACACACACACGAAGTTATTTGTCTTCTTCCTTCAAAGATATGTATCTCAGTTTCTTTTCTTTAAGGGAAGGGAGTGGATAAGATGGCTCAGTGGTCAGAGTACTCGCTTTCCTCCCAAGCTAAGGTTTAAGCAGCACTGATCGTGGTTACCAAGTGGATGGGTGACAATTTCCGCGCCTTGGTTTTCAGTACAATCTCCCAGTTCACCCAGCTGTAAATGGGTACCTTCCCTCTTTTAAGGTTCAGGGAAGGTGAAGCAGCGTGAGAGGGAGAGGAGATGGGCGCCACCCTCAAGATGCTGGCCTTTGGAGAAGCTGAGGTTTCTGACATCTTGCTCCCTAACGACTGCATAGGTGATGGGAACTCCTTTACCTTTGCCTTATCTGAGGCCCGTAACATGCTTTTGCCGTCCTCTGCTTCAGGGACAACGTGAGCTGAATTGCACTGCTGCAGCGGTCGTTTGTTGGCAAGTTTCTGTATTTTGTTGTTTACCTAGAAATGGTATGGTCGATGTGGGAGGTGGGAGCGTACTAAGTGTGTGTTTGTGTGTTGTGTGTGTGTGTGTGTGGTGTTTGTGTGTGTGTGTGTGTGTGTGTGTGTGTGTGTGTGTGTGTGTGTGTGTGTGTGTGTGTGTGTGTGTGTGTGTGTGTGTGTGTGTGTGTGTGTTTGTGACTTTTGCTTGTATGTTTCTGACGCTTCTTGGACTAGTCAATTAGTAAAATACTGAAAAAACCCCAAGTAAACAGTTCACCCCCCCATATATATATATATATATATATAATATATATATATATATATATATATATATATATATATATATATATATATATATATATATATTATATTATGTGTGTGTGTGTGTGTGTACTTAACGGTTCATATGTATGTTGCATGTCTGTGTATCTATCTATCTATCTATCTATCTATCTATCTATCTATCTATCTATCTATCTATCTATCTATCTATCTATCTATCTATCTATCTGATAGGTGGATCGGTGGTCTAGAGGTAACGCGCCTGTCTAGAAAGCGAAAAGTCCGGGTCTGAAGTGTGCGGCGGTTCGTACCCCGTTTGGACCGGAAACTTTTCCCCCATCCATTAGACCATGAGTGGTGGTCTGGGCGCTAGTCTTTCGGATGAGACGATAAACCGAGGTCCCGTGTGTTACACGTAATTATTTAG
>CM054141.1:55194405-55196905 GCA_028751875.1 Rapana venosa
GTTTTTTGACTGGTCGGTGTTTGCCAAGAAGCTCGCTTGCTGTTTCAGTCACTGCTGTATTGAAACTATCCGTCAGTGTATCTATGTCTGAGTCTATCACAGTGAGTGCTGCAAACTTTCCACCTATCCTTGCTTGAAAAATTTCTAATACCTCTGGGTCCTTCAGCTTCTCGAGGTCAAATTTGATCCTGATGTTGTTCCGCTTGTGGATTTTCTTTAGACGTAGTCGGAAAGTCATCATCACAAGATCATGGTCACTCCCTTCGTCTGCTCCTGGAAAACTTCGTGTCTGTGCGATGTTAACGCTAGACTGAAACCGTCTTTTCACCATGATGTAATCTATTTGGTTGTGGTGTTCTCCATTTGGGCTATGCCATGTCCATTTTCTGGATTTCTTGTGTGGGCCAAGTGTATTCACTAGCTGGAGGTGGTTGTTACTGGGAAACTCCAGGAGTCTGAAGCCTCTTTCATTTGATTGGTTATTACAATGTGGCCCACAAACGCCCTCCCAATCTTTCCATGCATCTTCTCCTACCTTGGCGTTCCAGTCACCTTGCACAACGAGGATGTCTTTCTTGGGAGTTTGATTCAGAACCTCTTGTAGCTGGTCATAAAATTCTTCTATGGCTTCATCTGTGCAGTCTGATGTAGGGGCGTATGCCTGTACTACAGTTATGTTAAAGGGGGTTGCTCTCAGGCGGATGGTAATAAGTCTGCTGGACACAGGCTGACAGCTCATGACGGTGTTCATGATGTCTTTGTGAACGAGAAACCCCACGCCGTGTTCATGTTTATCCTGTTTTCCACTGTAGTATAATTTGTGGTCTTCCTGGGTCGTTGTTTCTCCCATGTTTTTCCACCTCACTTCGCAGAGCCCAAGGATGTGCCATTGATATCTGGCCATCTCATGTGTCAGTTCTTCCACTTTGCCTGCAGCTCTTAGTGTCCGTACATTCCATGTGCCAATGATGGTGTTGTTTCTGGCACGGATTTTGTTGTGTTTTACATCAGTAGCATACTTTCGACCTCTGTCCTGATGAGCAACAGAAGGCGCGGTCCTTGGTAACCCGGGCGACGACCGATCCGGTATGGAAATTCTGGCTGTCTTTGTCATTGGTGTATCTTGGGCAAATCAAACCTGGCGGAGCCCATCCCTCTCCAGGTCGGATTTTTTGATTGGGTTTACTCCCCACATGTGGCAGGTGGTACTGGGTTACATGGTTACCAGTAGCAGAGGGAGTCTCTGACCTGACCTGACCAAATGGCCTACTCTTCCAAAAAGGGCGCAAGATAGTATATATGACGGGGGGGGGGGGGGGGGGGGGGGGCGGGGGGGAGAGAGAGAGAGATATAGAGACCCACCAAGCGAACAGAACAAGCTGCTTCAAGGGTAATTAAACAACCCCCCCCCCCCCCCCCCCCAAAACCCCCAAAAAACAACCAAACAAGACAAAAAGGAAATAAGAATAAAACAGTTTCCATGAAGAAACAGATGCAGTACAAAGCGAAATTAGGATGGACGTTAAAACACACCCCTGTTCCGCCTTTCGGAAGAGTAGGCCATTTCGTGCAGGTAGGAGCGGATGACATTTCAAAAACCCATTTTATTTATTTATTTATTTATTTATTATCTTATATCGAGGATAATGGAATAAACACTCATGTGCTTTTTTTCTTTTACATCCAGTCCCCGTGTGTATGCGGTTTTGTAAATTCTGTCATCTGTTCCCACCGGCACACAATGGCCTACTCTTTCGAAAAGCGGAACAGGATTTAACGTGTGCGCAAGATGTTCTGCATGCGTTCGCACACGGGGCCTCGGTTTATAGTCTCATACACGTCGTATCTAGACTCCCTCCCCGACGTCGGAATGCGGCTACCTAAATGGTGGGAGGGTGGGAGTGAGGGGTGAGGGGTGAGGGGTGAGGGTGAGGGGTAGCAATAGCACGCACAAAAATCCCACCATTGATGAACCTCGGAGCTCTAGCCGAGGAACGAAGAAAAGTAAAAAAAATAAAATCCTACAACAATAACCCCAAGAGATGTCTGAAAGTGTTGACTGACATTGCTTTCTCTCGCACCAAGAAATACAAGATAGCCGCCCATAACTAACACAACTCCCCCTCAAAACCCACCCCCACTCCCAAACAGAAAACAAATTAAAAAAAATACCCTCACACTCCCCCTGGGGAGAGTAGCCCGAATTTGACGCAGAGAAATGTCGTGACTGAAAGTGGTATAAGTAAAATAAATAAATAAATAAAAGTGAATAAGCAAGCAAGCGAGCTAAGCTATGTAGGAGCGAGCCAACAAGCTAACCAAGTCCATCTCAAGATCTGCTATGAAGGCTATGGGAATTATGTACTGCATACATTCGACCTCATGCAGAGCCAGAAATACAGCTGATTCATCTGCCTCCCTCCCCCCTTACAGCCCCCACCCTCCCGAAGAACAAACAAAAGAAAATGAAAGAAAGAAAAAAAGCAGCTAGTTTAGCTTT
>CM054141.1:55199405-55226122 GCA_028751875.1 Rapana venosa
GACACACATGAAAAAGATCATGTCTGTTTGTTAATGACCGCGCGATTTATATCAGCGTTTGGTGACTTATGGAGGTACACACAGATGCCCAGCATGCATTTCTGTACAAGGAGAGATATAGACTTCACTATGTTCAACTGATTCAGTGCAGTGCCCCTCAACCATTTCCTGAGGAGTTACGAAGGCAGAGGAGAAGAGGTTTGTTTTCATCCTCACGATAGATTGAGATGATGCTTGTGGTCATAAGGTAGTGGTTGTATCTTGCTTTGCTTCTTTGGAGTAGTTTAAAATGAGTTATGATTGATTTTTTGGGGAATGACTTTTCTTTCTGAAATTAAAAAAGAACCAGTTCTTCATTTTATTTCAACAGGATTTTTTATTTGTTTTATTTCATAGAAGAAGTAGGAGAAGAACGCAAAGAAGAATATGAAGAAGAATGAGAAGAATGCAAAGACAGCGAAGAGCGCGAAGAAGAAGAATGCAAAGAATGGAAAGAACTCGAAGAAGGAGCAGAAGCAGAAGCAGAAGCAGAAGAAGAAGAAGAAGAAGAAGAAGAAGAAGAATGACGGATAATCAAATTAAGGCTCTAGCAGATCACGCACCAACTGCTTTTGTATGAAAATTTTGTTTTCTGCTCTGTACCAAGCTTTCCTCTAGTCAGTTTTTTTCTTGATATTTGGTACAAGCGTGTTAGACCGAAAAAAAGTCTAAAAGCCGCATAGTACACACACAGCTGAATGAAGGACACATCCTTTTGTGCTTGTGATAGTATATCTAAATTACTGTACTTTGTCAAGCAAGTGCAACGAAGATCCACACAATATTCAAAGTGCCACAGTAACATTCTTTGAGCACAACTTTTGTACATACTGGTACAAAGATGAATAAATGAGTAATACCGAGTATATCTTTTCGCCTTATTGTAACAATCATTTCACGAATAAGTATATTCTTTAAGTTACATATCTACACTGATTGGAAGTTTTCTTAAGAATCAACAACGTGAAAGTAAGTACAAATATTCTGCATATTGATGCGGAATAATCCACCCATATCAAATGTTATGATAACTCCACCGACATTGGATTTATTTTGCACTTGTACAAGACAAAGGGGAAAAAGCTATTGCATGCTTTTCATTTACTTTTTAAAATTATCTTTCAATCGCAACATAATCTATTGCGTAGCATTTTTCGTCATATTGATGCAAAGAACAGCCATTGACAACAATAGGGCTGTACGCATAGAATAGGCTCCTGTGTATATCATTTTAACAAAATGTCTGACTCTTCTGCTGTTATTACTAATCCATTGATGAACCACCGAATACAAATGTCCTTTATCACAAAGCAGCACAATTTCACCGTATACAGATTCTTTAATTAGCGCAAGAAGCGGTCTCCACATACGATTTTCTTGGTTCTTATACATAGATCTCTCTGCATACATTTCGAAACGTACTAGCTCTTTGGACAAAGACAGGTTGTGTTTGTGGCAAATTTCTTTGAAGAAGTGCAAGACAAATCGTAGGAGTTCAAACATTCTTGCACCGGTTCACCACAGCTTTGATCAATAGATGGTTTCACCCTAGCAACCTGACAACAAAGATGCACTGACTAACAGTTTGTATAGTAGTGCAACGAATACCGATACTCTCAGTTTGGAGTGTAAAACTGAAGCTTTAGTGCTTACAGATTTTGGCATGGGCACTAGGTCAACCAGTTAGTTATAAGAGCTTGACCTCGCTCCTGAGTGTGGACGAAGTAGCTCCAGGCTTAATGAGAGGTCTGTGGCTGGAAGTCTGGAAGAGGCAGGGCAGAGTTACAAGCAAGACGTTCAACTGACGGGGTTTATCCGGGATTTACATTAGCTTAGTGTCTGTTCCCCTGAAAGCGGGATGACATTGTGAGAGAAGTCTCTTGCAGAACACACCACATACTATCATCACATCGTGCATGGGTGGTGGCAGGGGGGAGACAGCCGAGTGGTTAAAGCGTTGGACTCGTGAGCTGACGGACCTGTATTCGAGCCTCCGCGGCGGCCCTGGTTTTAGGAGATTTTACCGTGGAGTGAACATCAGTGCTGACTCCACTTCTATCCTAAAGTCGTATGGATGAGACTATAACCGAAGATCACTGTGTAAAGCTCAGGAAGAACATCTTGCGTACACGTTAAAATAACTTGTTCCGCCTTTCGGAAGAGTATGCCATTTCGTGTGGGTAGGAACGGACACCAAACTGCCTGCACACAGGTGTCGTGTTTACACACCAGCCCCGAAGTCGGAATGCAGCTGCTTTAATGGCGGGGACAACAAACAGGGGTGTAGGCAGAATCTCACCTCGGAGCTGTAGTGGAGGAACGAAAGCAAAGAGTGCAGAATTATGAAAACCATCGGCGGTGGAAAAGTATCTATTTATTTATTTATTTATTTATCCTTTTATATTGAGGATAATGGAATAAGCACTCATGTGCTTTTTTTACATCCAGTCCCCGTGTGTATGCAGTTTTGTGAATTTTGTCATCTGTTCCCACCGGCACACAATTTCCTACTCTTACGAAAAGCGGAACAGGATTTATCGTGTGCGCAAAATGTTCTGCGTGCGTTCGCACACGGGGCCTCGGTTTATAGTGTCATCCGAAGGACTTTTGGGGAGAGTGGAGTCTGCACTTGATGTTAACTCCAGGGGAAAATATCCCCCTTGAACGGGAATCGAACCCGGGTCGTCAGATTGCGAGCGCAAAGTTCTAACCACTAGGCTATCCCGTCCCGTCTCCGCATTGGGGATCCTCGGAGCTGTAGTGGAGGAAAGAAAGCACAGAGTGCAGAATGATGAAAACCATCTGCGGTGGAAGAGTAGAGGCTGTTAGAGGCTCCACAGACACCATGATACCCCAACACCACCCGACCTTTAACTGGCACGGTGAATGACTGTTCAGGATGAAGCCTATGCTAACTGTTGGTCAGCAGCAGTGCCTACAGGAGAAGAAAGAAAGGAAAGGTGGATGGATAGCAAACTATCTTTCAAAGAGAAAACGCCTCTCTTCCAGCCAGTGTTTTGACATTCACATTGTTGTTGTTTTTTTACAAAGGACATTCCGCTCGCAGCCAGACATTATTGGAAAAGCTAAACACCTTTTGTCCTTTCTGTGTCCGTATGTGTCTATAGCTGCTGACCTCATCATTACGACTCTTGCGTTCAGTGGGGGACGGGATAGCCTAGTGGTTAGAACATTGCGCTCGCAATCTGACCACCCGGGTTTGATTCCCGCTCAAGGGGGATATTTTCTCCTGGAGTTAACATCAGTGCAGACTCCACTCTCCCCAAAAGTCCTTCGGATGAGAACTATAAACCGAGGTCCCGTGTGCGAACGCATGCAGAACATCTTGCGCATACGTTAAATCCTGTTCCGCTTTTCGTAAGAGTAGGCCATTGTGTGCCGTGGGAACAGATGACAGAATTTACAAAACCGCATACACACGGGACTGGATGTAAGAAAGCACATCGGTGCTTATTCCATTATCCTCGATATAAAAGAATAAATAAATAAATGAATAATCAGTTTTACACTTTCAGACGAAGAGGTTGTGAAGCAGGATGAAAGTCGTATATTGAACTCAAGTGCCTGTCTTTGGGACTTCCCTCTCTGGGAGAAGCATGGATAGCATTGTCAATAGGAAGTTGGTTCAAGAATACGCCAGAAAGGTTAGTGTACGCGAGATAACTTAAGAGGCAGGTCATCATCAGATTATGCTGTCAGTAATCGAACCCACGACTTAATAGGTTGAAGTCAAAGGCCCTCATCCACTAAGGCATAGTGAATCTTAATATGACGATGCTGGAGACTTCGGAACCATACAGAAACAACGTACACAGTCGTGGTGAGTTCTGTGGAACGTTTACCTCCATGAATAGAGCATAAACAAGAGTATTAGCAATTAAAAAGCATGGATATAGCATAAACAAGAGTATTAACGGTTAAAAAGCATGAATATAGCATGAAAAAGAGTATTAACAGTTAAAAAGCATGGATATAGCATGAAAAAGAGTATTAACAGTTAAAAAGCATGGATATAGCATGAAAAAGAGTATTAACAGTTAAAAAGCATGGATATAGCATAAAAAAGAGTATTAACAGTTAAAAAGCATGGATATAGCATAAAAAAGAGTATTAACAGTTAAAAAGCATGGATATAGCATAAAAAAGAGTATTAACAGTTAAAAAGCATGGATATACCATAAAAAAGAGTATTAACGGTTAAAAAGCATGGATATAGCATAAAAAAGAGTATTAACAGTTAAAAAGTGGTTGCTGTTTTGTCAATAAAAGGAAATGCTTTGATAAGCACACTGTCCCATCTATTTAATCCTTGACACATATCCCCGAAGTCGAATTGTGGCGACCTGAATGATGAGCAAGCGTTCGCGTCTGCAGAAGTCTGAGGATTGATACATCTCGGAGCTGTAGCCGATGTACCGAAATTTCCCTTACACACAAAGACACAGCTACATAGAACCAGACGTGTGTAAACGCATGCGCGCGCGCGCACACACACACACAAACACGCACACACACACACACACACGAACACATGAACACACACACGCACACACAAACACACACACGAACACACACGCACACACAAACACGAACACACACACGCACACACAAACACACACACGAACACACACACACACACGCACACACAAATAAATAGATGAATAGCTGGCCCCCTGATACCCTTAGTTAAACAGACACAGACAGACAGACAGAGACAGAAAGATAGACAGAAAGACAGACAGACAGAAAGATAGACAGACAGACAGACAGACGAAACACACACACACCCAAAATGTCAAATTTTGGAGAATTGAAGATTTATTTTAGCATGTGACCCCCATGTCACTGGGACATGGAAGGTTTCACGAAACAATGTAATCACAGGTATAACATGCATAGTTTTGGGGGTGGATGTGGATGTGACAACTGATTTCTCAGTCGTGTTGTAACACGTTGTTAACTGTAACCTAAGCTCTGATGGGAAGCAATAGTAATAACGATTGTAGTATAAACCTTTTACGTAGAGCAACACATTTGGGAAAAACCAACACGAAATGAAATGACCCAGACCTTCAATCCCTTGTTTGTTACATTGCTTACAGATTTTGGTCTTGATGTGTTTGTCAAGGTGGATCATGCTTATTCAGAGGCAATTTATCGCACCTCGATAAAAGAACAAGCAGGACCGCGTTCACATAAACCTAACTGAACCTGATTATGGTTAACTCTTTCTAGTTCAGGGTGCTACTGGTAGGTCCTACCAGAGTGTGGTGAAGAAAGCATACCATATTTTTTTTTTTTTGGGGGGGGGGGAGGGGGGGGTGTCACATGACTGTGTTCTTTAGTTGTCGTTTTCAAGTCAGAGAGAAAACAAGAGATGTTTCCAACATCTGGTATCTTCCACGCATAGCCAAAACAATGGGGTGTGTGTGTGTGTGTGTGTGTGTGTGTGTGTGTGTGTGTGTGTGTGTGTGTGTGTGTGTGTGTGTGTGTGTGTGTGTGTGTGTGTGTGTGTGTGTGTTCACACGCACACTGTTTCTGTGTAGGTGCAAGCGTGCGTACGCTTGTGTGTGCTCGCGTGCACTCTATGTTTCCTTTTTTATTTTATTTTATTTTATTCTTTTATATCGAGGATAATGGAATAAGCACTTATGTGGGTGGTTTTTTTTTTACATCCAGTCCCCGTGTGTAAGGAGTTTTGTAAATTCTGTCATCTGTTCCCACCGGCACACAATGGCCTACACTTACGAAAAGCGGAACAGGATTTAACGCGTGCGCAAGATGTTCTATGTGTGTGTATATATATATATGTGTGTGTATTATATATATAATATTATATATATATATATATATATATATATATTATATATATATTATATATATGTGTGTGGTGTGTGTGTGTGTGTGTGTGTCTGCGTGCGCTCGCGCGCGCACGCGCTAACGAGGTGGTCAGCATCCACCAACAACAGTGGCGCCATCGACTTGATGGGCACCGTTCATCTTGGCAAAGTTGGGCCGGGGCACCTCGTCCTTGAAGAGCGCCTTCAGCCTGTTTTTCATGCGCCGGAAGATGGCCGGGTAGGCCTTGGCGGCGTGGTCAGAGCCGTTCTTCCACACTGGGGGCATCTCCTCCGGGTTCTCCTTCAGGTTGTACAGAGTGTAGGCCTCGTCCCCTGTTTTGTAAAAGTCTTGCTTGCCGTCGTCCGTCCGCTCGCTCTCCGGTCTGGGGTCAGGCGACTTGTGTCCAGGTTCTCTGGGAGGACAAAGAGAGACGTTTGTTGTTGTGGGGGAGAGAGAGAGAGAGAGGTGACGACAGTGAGAGAAGGAGGAGGAGAGAAGGAGGAGAGAGGGATGAGATGAGAGAGGTGCACAGTTACACAGGCAGGTAGGGAGGAGATAGGAGAGGAAGGAAGGGACGCTTCAGTGATGAGTCTAGTTCTCTTTATTACACGCGAGACACTACAGAGAGGAGAGAGAGAGAGAGAGAGAGAGAGAGAGAGAGAGAGAGAGAGAGGAGAGAGAGAGAGAGGAGAGAGAGGAGAGAGAGAGAGAGAGAGAGAGAGAGAGAGAGAGAGAGAGAGAGAAGACAGACAGACAGACAGAGACAGACAGACAGAACAGAGCACATAAGTCGACACAGGCACACACAGACACACACTATGAACAACACAGACATAAACACACACTTACACACACACACACACACACTTACACACCAACACACACACACACACACACACACACACACACACACACCACACACCGACATACACACACACACACGCACACACAACACACATACACACTTCGGATGAGACTATAAACCGAGGCCTCGTGTTCGAATGCATGCAGAACATCTTGCGCACACGTTAAATCCTGTTCCGCTTTTCGGAAGAGTAGGCCATTGTGTGCCGGTGGAAACAGATGACAAAATTGACAAAACCGCATACACACGGGGACTGGATGTAAAAAAGCACATGAGTGCTTATTCCATTATCCTCGATATAAAAGAATAAATAAATAAATAAATAAAAACAAACACACACACACACAAATACACACACTCTTACACACACACGCACGCACACACAAAACACACACACACACATCCACACTTTGTAGAGAAACCTTACTTTCGCGTGCCATTGCTGTAGACTAGTTTGAAGTCGTGAGTGGCGTTTTTAAATCGGAGTGCGGCCATCTTTCTGCTGCTGTCAAGGTTGTACACCATCCACTCTCGGCTTGTAGACGTGTTCCTCTTGATATTCAGCCACACCCCCTTGCCGTCTATGTCCTCTGAAATCATCAGTTGTAACCACACTGTAACTGGGCAGTACAGAAACCCCACTACGTTTATTCTGTACCATCTGTCTCCTCGTCTCTGCTCGTCTTTCACATCAGTCAAGTCAAGTCAAGTCAAAAACGCTTTAATCATCATCCCATGAAGGGCAATTACAATATTGACAGACACATCGATTCGTATCGTAATCTGTAAAGACACAAGAAAGCTATGTTTGATATTGGTTTCAAATATTCCAAGATAACTTCAAATGAAAATATCAAAAAACCCAATCAAACACAGACAGGCATGCACGCATGCACGCACGCGCGCGCGCACACACACTGACACACACACACACACACACACACACACACACACACACACACACACACACACACTTGGTGTTCATTCTCATGTTTGCTGTTTGCAAAGCTGTTCTATTTGCTGTTTGCAAAGCTGTTCGGTTTGCAAAGCTGATCTGTTTGCTGTTTGGAAAGCTGCTCTATTTGCTGTTTGGAAAGCTGTTCTGTTTGCAAAGATGCTCTGTTTGCTGTTTCGGAAAGCTGTTTGGAAAGCTGCTCTATTTGCTGTTCGGAAAGCTGATCTGTTTGGAAAGCTGCTCTATTTGCTGTTCGGAAAGCTGTTCTGTTTCTTCCTCTAAGTCTTGGCCCTCTAAGTCTTGCGCGATGTGGATCTGGCAAAGCGCGGCAACTTATCAGTTGTAAAACCAAAGCTATTTGAAAGAGTTCCGTTAAGCTCTATATGTTGACATACTGTTTGCGACTTTGTTGCAAGTGGCACATTTTGTTTAAACCTAGTTCTTTTTGTTTCGCTGATCTGTTGCTGTTGTTTCATATAAATGACAGCTGATTCGTCTAGCTTGCTTGGAGACTTTGTGTATAAAAGATCTAGTTGCTGATAGGAAAGCTGTTTGGTTGGCTATTTGCAAAGCTTTGCTATTTGCTGTTCGGAAAGCTGTTCTGTTTGCTGTTAGGAAAGCTGATCTATTTCCTCCTCCAAGTCTTGGCACTCCAAGTCGTGCCCGAAGTCATGAATCTAATCTTTACTCCCATCCGCAAAGCCGGCCACCTCTGGCCAGTGTAAAACCAAAGCTATTTGAAAGAGTCCACGTCTAGTCCTCTCATATGTTGACCACGACCCTTGATTATGCCGACTATGATGACAGTGGCACAATTTTCTATGACCTAGCTCTTTTTCGTTCCGCTCTGATCTTTGTGCCTATATAAATGATAGCTGATTCGTCTAGCTTGCTTGCGAGACTTTGGAGCTAAAAAATCAAGCCAGGATAACGCAATAAGGACTTTGGTGAGCGTATTATGCACATGCACGCTTGAAGATAAGGCCACCATTGCCTGGACAGAAATCCCAACAAAGCCAAACAAATCCAAACACAGCTGGTCAAAACCACAAGGAACACCTACTGGGAAGCACGGACACATTGCCCCCAGCAGCCTCTAGAAGGGTGGGCAGCAGGTCGGTGACGTGAATCAGGCCGTGGTACTGGCCCTTCTTTTTGCCTTTCTTCAGATACTTCGGGGCCCACAGAACCGTTCTTGACCGCGTGCCTCCCTGAGTCACACACACACACGCACGCACACACACACGCGCACGCACACACCCACACGCGCGCACACACACACAATTAACACACAGGCGCGCGCGCGCACACACACATACACACGCACGCGCACACACACACACACACACGCACACACGCACGCACGCGCTCGCACGCGCGTGCACAAACGCACACATACACACACGCACGCACGCGCGTGCGCGTGCACACACACAACACACATAGAGGTACATGTGCACGCGTTTCACTGAGCTGACTGTGTGTGTGTGTGTGTGTGTGTGTGTGTGTGTGTGTGTGTTAGTTGATCAGTATGTCAGTAAACATACCGAAACCATACAAGTTTTACTTGACCAGAAACAACTTTCTCCATTGGTAAAAAAAAAAAGGTAAAGGTGTCCTATAACCTATGTGGTCGTAGGGAAGCGAGGCATCAGAGACCTCAACTTCTCAAGGGGCCAGCGTATTGAGGGCGGCGCCTATCTGCTCTCCCTCGCTGCTTTACCTTCCCTGACCCTAAGGAGGTAGATACCCATTTACAGCTGGGTGAACTGGGGGACTGTACTGATATGAAGCCAACGCACGCAACGGGTCACCCATCCAAGTGGTAACCACGCTTGACGCTGCTTAACCTTGGCTGGGGGAAAGCGAGTGCTCCGACCACTGAGCTATCCCGTCCCCCTCTCCATTGGTAGGCGAGAAAAAAAGTAAGTCTGGAATTGGTATATTTCGCGATTTTAAATGCAGAATTTTGTACAATCAGGCCACAAGACAATTAAGATATCCAAGCCAGTTCATCAAAGCAAACAAACGTGTCAATCTAAGCGAAAAAAAAAGACCAAACTTGAAAATTATAGTTAAAAGAAACAGGCAAATTGCCAATTTATGTAAACAGAAACGTGCAAATCAAGTATCACAGATAAAAGAAATCGGCAAACTTACCCGACATGGTTAAAAGAAATTAACAAACCCGTCAGTGACGGTTAAAAGAGCAAACAAATTTGTCAGAGTTAAAAGAAACAAAATACCCTGTAAACGACTGTTAATACAAACGAACAAACTTGTTTATTACTGTTAAAAGCAATTAACAAATTGGCCAATCGTATTCAAAATAAACGAAGAAACTTGTCAATCACAGTTTAAAACGAGCAGAACTGAAGAAAATGTTCAATCTCTTATCCTTTAGAGCAAATATGAAAGCATTTTCCCAGCCAGTTTTGACATGATTCAGAGCAATGTATTTATTTACTTGTATAGTGCATGCAAGAGTGTGGGTGGGGTGTCGGGCACGAGTGTGTTATTGTGTGTGTGTGTGTGTGTGTGTTGTGGTGAGAGAAAATATATATATATATATATATAGTATATATATATTTATATATATATATGTGTGTGTGTGTGTGTGTGTTGTGTGTGTGTGTGAGTGAGAGAGAGAGAGATGAGAGAGTGTGAGGAGAGAGAGAGAGAGAGGTCTCACGGGAAATGCAGCACCAAAAACTTGAAATTCAAAGCCCATATTTTAAAAGGTAGTTCATCACATACTTGAATGGAAATGTAATTATATCGTGCTGTTAAGGAGCGCATTTTTTTTTTTAGGATACTCTAAATCCTTTAAGAAACTGTCAATAATCTTTATGAAACCCGCGGTGATTTTCTAGCCATATTTTGGGCTTGTTTTTTCCTTTTCAGCGTCATCTATTATCTCAGCGTTTTTTCATGTGCATAGCACACAAACCTACCTACCTCATACACGGACTGCTTACGTCCTCGGAGAGGCCAGCAGCTGCCGCCATAGCGAGGTGCACAGCCGTTATCACTGGTGAAGAAGATGATGAAGTCTTCCAGGACACCCAGGTCCTTCAGTGTCTGGGTGATGTTGCCAATCCCTTCGTCCATGGCGTTCACCATGCCGCAGAATTGGCGGCGCTTGCTGATTTCGTTGTCACGCTTCCTAGGTAGACGGCTACAGTTGGTGTTTGTTATGTATTGCTCTGGTACCTGGAGATGAAGTAAATAATATACGTTAGTGGTGTAGTTGATATGACCGCCCTTGCAACACATACACATACACATACATACATACTCGTCTAATATCACTTTAAGTGAACAGACGTAAAGTTGAAGACACACATACATACATACACACACACACACACACACACACACACACACACCACACACACACACACATATATATATATATATATATATATATATATATATATATATATAAATTAATATATACACACACAAACAAGAACACAAACACACCCATTCCCCACACAAAATGTACGCACACATGCACACACGGACCACCACCCCCTCAACACACACACACACACACACAACACACAACACACACACACACACACACACACACACACACACACACACACACACACACACTCGTATGGCTACTTCATGAACAGGATCTAGAGTCATTGAAATCATGCACAACTGCGGTCATCGACAACGTCCATGCAGGACCCTTCAGATATGGCGGGGGAGGGGGAGTAATCAGCATGTATTTATTTATTTATTTATACCACTTTAAGTCACGGTAGATTTTTCTGCGTGAAATTTGGGCTGCTCTCCCCGGGGAGAGCGCGTGGCCACAAGAGCAGCGGCACACATTATTTTTTTAATTTTCCTGTCTGCAACTGTATTTGTTTCGCCATCAAAGAGGCTTTTTTCTACATAATTTTACAAGGGACACCTCTCTTGTTGCCGTGGGTTCTTTTACGTGCGCTAAATAATTATGTGTAACACACGGGACCTCGGTTTATCGTCTCATCCAAAAGACTAGCGTCCAGACCACCACTCATGGTCTAATGGATGGGGGAAAAGTTTTGGGTCCAAAACGGGATTCGAACCACCACACACTTCCGACCCGGACTTTCCGCTTTCTAGACAGGCGCGTTACTTCTAGACCACCGATCCACAGCATGTAGCACCTTCCAGCAGCAGCATCTTGCACACCAGCCTGTAGCTTACACCAAAGTGTCCATCACTATCTGTCCCTCTTCCCCCAGAAAGGAAGTGCCCATGATTGTCCAGCAGACCTCCACACGGTCAGCGCCACCAGCCGTGCCTATCAAGAGAGAGAGATGCTCAAAGTCCTGCAAGAGAGGGTTAGCGCTAAAGGCAGAAATTGCTGCTTCTGAAGTACAGGGTGGATTCCTCACAGGCAGATGAACTGTGGAGTAGATCTTCAGCCTCGCTAACCCCAATACAGCACACCCTAAACATGAAGGGGGGTTATACAGTGTGCCTGTGCACTTCACAAAGCGATTTGGAAGACTCGGACAGGGGGACATAGGAGCTTGCGCTTGCACGCGCGCGTGTATGTGTGTGTGTGTGTGTGTGTTAGGGGAATGCGTGCGCCCGTCACTCACACACATTTCTTGCTTTATGTTGCTGTTCGGAAAAGAAATGTAAGAAATTCATTTCCCCCGACTCCCAATGAATATTGTTGGGAACAAGTACACACAGATGGAGTATTAACATGTAATTTGATATTAAGGTTTGTTTATACTCTAAAGCACAAACCACATTAAGATTGATGTGATTTTTGTCTCAGTTATTTGTTACCTTTTGTGTGTGTGTCCACCGTTCGTCCACCATGCAACGCCCCTACGACCCTGGCGGGTTACGGGACCAGTGAACAGTGAAGTGAACAGTGTGTGTTTACAATAGCGGAACCCAACATTGGTCAAAAGTGCTGTCACTTCCATCGCCTTCTGCGCCCGTTTCTCGGCTAGATCTCTGACCTCCACGAATGATGACATTTTGCGATGGCGACCGTTCTTTGTACCCTCCACTAAGGTAGCCTCAGTCCGACTTCGAGAAAATAACTTTCTTGGTATAGCCAAGTGTGAAACTGAGCCTTGATGACTCAAAGAAGGAATGGGATAGTGCTTACCGTTGAAGGTGAGTGTGGAACTGTGAATGGCAAGTACATAAAGATCGGTTTCCTTTTGGTTTTGGCGCTGCCAAAGTGCTCCTTCAGGATGTGCTGGGTGTGGTTGCTGAGCAGGTGCGCGGTGTACTGGCCCTGTGCTTGCCAGTAGGGCTGGTTGTCCCAGTTCCAGTCATAGACCCCTCCTTCAGACGTCAGGTTGAAGCGGTTTTCCAGGTTATGAAAGGGTCCAAAGTGGGTTTCAAACCTGCACAGAAGAAGAGGAACGATGTATCCAAAAGTGATATCTCCTCTTGATGAAGCAGTTTGGTCCAAACTGGTGTTTGACGTTCATTTGAGACTATAAGGTTAGATCAGTTCGCTCGTTTGTTTTTCTTCTGTTGGCAAGGTTTCGTGTTGTCTTTAGAATCTGCGCAAGAAAACGTTTGAAAGTCTTTCATTAAAGACAATGCTTAAAACGCACGCTTTCTCATATTCCTTCTCCTACTATGCTTACCTCAACACTGGTTAGCACAAGGCGCAAGGTTGTTGTGCAAATGACATACCTAGATATCTGTTTTCCTTTAAATTATGGCTTTATTGTCGAAACAAATTAAAGCTAGCACATAAGCCGTAAAACCGGACGGGATAGCTCATGGTCAGAGTACTCGCTTCCCCCCAGCCAAGTTAAGCAGCGTTGAGCGTGGTTGCCATTTAGCTGAGTGACTGTTTGCGCGCCTTGGCTTTAGTACAAATGGGTACCCGCCTCTTTAGGGTCAGGAAAGGTAAAGCAGCGAGGGAGAGGAGATGGGCGCCGCCCTCAATATGCTGGCCCCTAGAGAAGCTGAGGTCTCTGACGCTTCGCTCCCAACGACCTTATAGGTTATGGGACACCTTTACTTTTAAAAAACAACAACACATAAGCCGTCATGATAAAATTTTTACAATAAGTCAACTTTTAACATGAAATGATCACAATTCTATTCGAAATCTTTCCCGTTCTTCACAGTTTGATGAAACAATCGAACTTAATGTCAAAGTCCTTCGAGTGAGATTTTAAACCAAGCCCCTGTGCAGATGCATGCAGAACATCTTGCGCACGCGTTAAAAGCCGATTACGTCTTTATCAAGAGAAAACAATTTAGAACTCGTACTGATAGGAATGGATGACAACATACAAAAATAAAACGCACGCACACAGGTGGCGTGTTTAGACACGATCCCTGAAGTCGGAATGAAAGAAAGAATGTCGGCAGGACCGGCCTCTCAATTCATAGACGACTAACAACATAAAAATAGACAGATCAAAATCGTGTACGGTTAGAATTACCTCCCTTGTTATTCTCTTATGTAGTAAAAGCATGTTTACCTTTAAAAAAAAATCAGAAATGACCCATGGCCTAGAATTGAGGTAAAAACTGCAGTTCAGTGGCTGGGAAAGTTTGCCCAGTCGTCTGTACAGTCCTGGCACTTCGGACTCAAAGGACAGTCGTTTGGCTGTTGATGACTTGGGGTTAGCTTAAGGCAAATCCGCCATCAGTGATGCAACCGCGCTGTCATCAAACCAGCTCTTAATCTGTCTTTTCAGAGGAATTAATTTTCAGAGAGGAGAGGAGAGAGAGAGAGAGAGAGAGAGAGGAGGAGAGAGAGAGAGAGAGAGGAGAGAGAGAGAGAGAGAGCGAGAGAGAGAGCGAGAGAGAGAGAGAGGGAGAGAGAGAGAGCGAGAGCGAGAGAGAGAGCGAGAGAGAGAGGAGAGGGAGGATAGAGATGAGAGAGAGAGAGAGAGAGAGAGAGAGGAGAGAGAGAGAGAGAGAGAGAGGGAGAGAGAGGTGGAGAGCGGAGAGAGAGAGAGAGAGGAGAGAACGAGAGAGGAGAGAGAGAGAGAGGGAGAGAGAGAGAGAGAGAGCGAGAAGTAGAGAGAGAGAGAGCGAGGAGAAGAGAGATAGAGAGCGGAGAAGAGAGAGAGAGCAGAGAGGAGAGAGAGAGAGAGAGAGAGAGAGAGAGAGAGAGAGACAATTGACACAATTTTATTGCTATTTAGCAATCAAGCCATATAGCGCTGCGGCGCGGTAACAACGATATGGAACGCGACGCGATTACAATGACACGGAAACCATGGCAGTAGTGGTATGTACATCAAGATTCGATACATTATTGTCTGTGTCTCAAGTGTCTCAATTTTCAAACCAGCCTTTCCTTTTCCAGTCTACAGCCAAGAGAGAGAGAGAGAGAGAGAGAGAGAGAGAGAGAGAGAGAGAGAGAGAGAGAGAGCATCAGTCTCACCCTTTTCCAATAGGGGTAGCATTGTAGTTACAATTCCCCAGATGCCATTTGCCCGACATGTGACTGCGGTAGCCAAGGTCTTTCAGGTAGGCGGGAAGGGTCTTCATGTTTTCATCTAGGGTGTTATTCAACACTCGGCTGAAGACCCTGTCTGTCTGCAGGCCCATCTTGTAAGGATACCTGTCGTCAGCGTTCAAAAACGAAGCATTACTAAGACAATCAGCAAGGGGTCCATTTCACAGAAATATTGTCAGTACCTGACTTACTCTGTTGCTCAGTTGCGCAACGCGCGCACGCACACACACACACACACAAGGACACACACACACACACACACACGGACACACGCACACACACACGGACACACACACACGGACACACACACACACACACACACACACCACTCACATCCTACCTTCCAGTCAAAAGAGCAGCTCGTGTTGGTGTGCATTTGGGTTGAACGTAAAACTGCGTCAATTCCAAGCCTTCTTCTTTTAGGGCATTCAGGTTGGGGGTGGGGATTTCAGGGTATTTCGTCCAGCCCACGTCATTCCAGCCCAAGTCGTCAGCCAGGATAAAGAGAATATGTGGCCGTTTCGCTGCAGACACCAGGGCACAGGGCAGTGCCAGAGACAGCCAGAGGATGCAGAGTGCCCTCATGGTAGAGGTGGTGACACGGGCCTTCTGAAGCTGCACGGTACAGTGACATCAGGATACAAAATTGGGCTTACTTATGTTTATCATTTTTTATTAGAAAACACACACACACACATACTTGCGTGCAGGCGTGCCCACACGCATGTACAACATATACACACAAAAGATGCAAGATTGAATTCCTTTAACTCTTTTGGGCGTATTGAAGATTACAAAACACATTGAACAGGAGAAAAAATCTAACAGCATTTCACTTGAAAGTATCCTGCAGAAACTAAAAAATAAGCAAGGAATAACAATTTCGAAATAATCAACACACAGGTTTGTTAATAACTCAATAAAGAAATAGACAGGTTCACTATTAGCTCTGTACAGACGTAGTCTTGCTCACTATTGGCTAAAAAAACAACCCCAAGCTAGCCAGATTTATTATTATCTCAATAAAAACTGGCTAGGTTTTTTTTTATTAGGTCTTGTCAGAAGTAGTCTTGTTCAGTATTGGCTCAATACAAAAGTAGCCAGGTTCATTATTAGCTCAATACAGCACTAACTAGCTTTACTATTAGCTCTAAGAACTAGCCATGTTTGCTATTAGCTCAGTCTTTCGGAGGAGACGATAAACCGAGTTCCTGTGTGTTACACAAAAATTTCAGCGCACGTAAAAGAACCCACGGCAACAAGAGAGTTGTCCCTGGCAAAATTCTTAGAAAAAAGCCACTCTGATAGGGAAACAAATACAGTTGCAGAACAAAAAAAAAAGTGGCGCTGCTCTTGTGGCGACGTGCTCTCCCCGGGGAGAGCAGCCCGAATTTCACGCAGAGAAATCTCGTGACTTAAAGTGGTATAAATAAATAAATAAATAAATAAATAAATAAATAAGTAAAGAATTAGCCATGTCTGCTATTAGTTTAAGAAAGAACTAGCCATGTTCACCATTAGCTCAATACTGAACTAGCTTTGCTCACAACTAGCTCAATACAAAAATAGCAATTTTGACTAATAGCTCGTTAAAAAGCTGGTGAGGTTCACTATGACCTCAACACAGACCTAGCCATGTTTATCACTACTACCTCAACACAGACCTAGCCATGTTTATCACTACCAGCTAGCTCAACACAGACCTAGCCATGTTTATCACTACAAGCTAGCTCAACACAGACCTAGTTATGTTTATCACTACTACCTCAACACAGACCTAGCCATGTTTATCACTACCAGCTAGCTCAACACAGACCTAGCCATGTTTATCACCACTACCTCAACACAGACCTAGCCATGTTTATCACTACTAATTCAATACAGACCTAGCCATGTTTATCACTACTAGCTCAACACAGACCTAGCCATGTTTATCACTACTACCTCAACACAGACCTAGCCATGTTTATCACTACTAATTCAACACAATCCTAGCCATGTTTATCACTTCGAGCTCAATACAGAGATAGCCATGTTTATCACTATGAGCTCAACACAGACCTAGCCATGTTTTTTACTACTAGTTCAATACAGAGATAGCCATGTTGAACTAATAGCTCATTAAAAAGCCAGTCAGGTCCACAATGAGCTCAACACAGACCTAGCCATGTTTATTACCAGCTCAATAAAGAGTTCATAAGATTTTCTATTGCCTCAATAAAGAAACAGCCAGATTTACTATAGGAAAACTGTATGTTTTGCAGCCATTCCATCTGGTAGGGCATACAAATATTCGAGTGACACTTGGAAATGTTGAAACAAGGGGAAAATTAAAAAAAAGGTGTTAGCTTCATGGTGACAAAGAAACATCAGTGTAAACATTATTTTTGGTCCTGAGCTAGAGCTCTGGAGTTCGCTAATGGTGAGGTTCTCCTATGCGACCGTTTTGCCTCCTTGATGACATATGACAAATTCTTTTATTTCGAGGATAATGAATAAGCACCCATGTGCTATTTTTTACATCCAATCCCCGCCCTTAGGGATATATATGATATAAATTTTTTAAAAAGCGCATAGCAATACACTTACACAGTAGACGGAACAAATATCTACACAAAAATCCCCACATAATCCCCGAAGAGAGAGGGAGAGAGAGAAAAAAAAGTAGCAACAAGTAAGAAAGAAAGCAAAACAGAAAACACAGAAACAACCGAAAAATAAAAAGAAACCAAGAGCAAAGCAAAAGGGGCAACAACAACAATGGGAGAGGGGACACCCGAATAGTCCCCCCCCTCCAAAAAACCCCCAACCCCAAACCCAAACCAAAACAGTACCAAACAAAGCAAAACCTCCATAATGTAAAGGAGAAGAAACCAGGTAAATAGTATCATTTTGGCTAACAGAAAGAATCCCTGATGGAGCATCTAACTGCATTCTCACTTCAGCAACACTCCGCAGGCATGCCGGGGGTCTCTTTCAGTATCAATATTGTCCCCACCTTCTGGAAAATATGTGCTAGAAATTCCCCCTTTTCTATTACTCTCTTTCTGTCTGTCTTTTTCCTTGCCTTTCTATCATCTCTCTTGCTTCTTACTGTTTTACCTTCCCAGTCTGCGTTCTTGCTTTTTTTCTTCTTACAAGCAAGTCTGACAAATGTTTCTTTTTGTACATCGTATGGCATTTAGCTGGCATTGTCTTGTTCTAGTGACCAGGTAGTGATATTCTTAACACCGGGATGGGCACAGGATGTTCATTCTGCAGTGTTATTTACTCATAAGGCATGTTTCGTACATATTTTTGTATATAGAAGCATTCATTACCCCTTTTTTACCTTTATAACCTGGGCATGATCAATTTTGCTGACGTATTCACAGGGCCTGCTTTTATTAGCCTTAAGGAACCAAACAGTTGAAGTGCTTTGTTATTTTACAATTAAAAAACAACAACATTGAAGGTGTTGAAATTTTGAAGAGATTAAATGGGGTTGATTTTTTAAATCCCTCTTCTTCTCTCATTCGCTTTTTACACCATCAGATGTGTTTGGGAGAAATAGTGGCAAGTCCTTTCCAGCTCCTCTCATGGTCCGTACAGCTTGGTTCACAGGGCCATCTCCGTCGGCCACACAATCTTCCTCAGGTCGCTGAATAGCGTGAACCTCTGAAGGATGTGCTTTCTGGTTTTAAAATTGAAGTGAATATCAATAGAGTTGCTGAAATTGATAAGGTGACATCCTGATATGGGTATGGTGGTCGGTGGGGGCTTTAGATAACGTGAAAATGAAATTAAATGATTTCAGGGAATTAGTATAAATATTACGGATTCTAGGCTTAGAAAAACACACCGAACAATCTCTTTATTGAAAATCTGAATCAAATGCATTTCTAAAAACTGCGTAATAACTGTCAAGTTAAAAACGCCTCACCTTGTTCCTAAATTTTAGCTTTAAGTCTTAAAATGATTTTACATACTCAGATTTGTTGATCTCCCCCTTGTAGACCTGAAAACAGACAATTTCCCAGAAACTCTCTTTAAGAAAGAGAATTCTGAACTCGCCAAAATTACTGAAATATCTCCCAAATAAAAACGTCGCCTTCAAACACAACCTACCTTCAAAAGGATGCAGAACACCAGTTAGCTGAAGGCTTGTGCAAATGTCTTATATTACCGACAAATGTGCGTAGGCTCAGCGCTATCAATAAACGTTTTTGTTATCACGTTTTGTCTGCTCTTTCATCAAATATCCCCCCATAAATCGATCTTTGTGTGCGCGCTTATTGTCTCATTTGTAACTTTCTGGCTGCCTTTTGTTTAAATCGTCATTTCATCTTAAATTTGCTTGCTGATGGTGATTTGATTGTTCCTCCTCCGCCTTCCTTTCCTACCTCTCCTAATCTGTCTGTCTGTCTGTCTGTCTGTGTCTCTCCATCTCTCTGTCTCTCTGTCTCTGTCTGTCTGTATCTATCTCTCTCTCTCCCTCCCTCCCTCTCTCTCTCGTTTTCCCTCTCTGTGTCACTCTGTCTCTCTCCGTCTGGCTATCTGTCTGTCTGAAAATCTCTCTCTCTCGCCTCTCTCTCTCTCTCTCTCTCTCTCTCTCCTCTCTCTCTCTCTCTCTCTCTTTCTCTCTCTCTCTCCTTAAAATTATTATTTGCAATTATTAATAATAACCTTTTCTCAGAGCAAGGGCAGATGAAAAACAGTGCGTCAAATCTTATCTGCAACTCTTGGGTTATCAATCAATCAATCAATCAATCTTCTTAAACTTTCAACTAGAGAAACGGTCATCTATGCTTAGTGGAGAACCAAGATATTTGAAGGATTCTATTGCTTTCTTGTGTTGTAGATTTTTCTCGATGATAAGCCCACAGTAAGAGCTCTGCACAGTCATGCTCTTTGAAGCACTAAAATCATCCTTTGATGAACAGAAAATTGCCTTTCAGAGCAGTGACAGAGTGTCCAGAGAAAACAACTGGCAGAAAGAAATTCGAGACTCACTAAATAACAAACAGAACGACAACAAACAGAAACACAACAATTTCAAATGGGACATTGGGCAACTAACTGGAAGGGACTGAAAGTCCTACCTGGACAGACACAGGTAACAGCGACAGCACCATCCCTGGCACTTGAGAAATAACAGGACTTTTCTGAGAAACGGAACATATTCTATTGCCGCTTTGAAAGGGATGGTATGTTGTTGTTGTTGTTGTTGTTGTTGTTGTGTTCTTGTTGTTTTTGTGCGTTCCCCAGCTTAACACTCGAGGGGTCACCCAGAATGAGCACTTTGACTCGCTCATTCCACCTGGGAATCACTGTAAGATGGAAATCGCAAACTGAATGAGAAGTTTGCATGTATGACTGTCTCTAAGTACCTCGCCATACAAGCAGACATACCCCGACTTCAGAGGATTTTTTCTTCTTTAAAGGAGAGTGCAGGCTGTTGTGTTAAGAGGTTGTCGTGGCTGAAGGCAATCTCAACACAGCATTTTACAACATAACAACATTTTAGTGTAGGCCTTGACCATTAGCTGACATCAACAACTGACACATCTGTTGACCTGGGCCAAGAAAGGAATGGTATACAACACAAACTTCAACGTGTTTGTTGACACGAATAATTCTAAAAATGAATGTTGAAGATGGCAATAGCTATAACGTACGTCGAGTCCAGGGATGCTGGATATGGGCTGTGACAAAAGATACTGATGTGAATGGTATTGGTGGACGTTTGTTGAGACCCTGTGCTGAGCAGCTGTGTCATGTTTATAGTGTTTTATTTCACCTGGTCTTTGAACACCTACCATGCACCTAGTTTATGGAAAGCATCAACTTAATTGTTCAAGAACACCAAACCTACATCTGTAAACTATTACAGAACCGTAGGAATGACTCCCAGAGTAATGAAATGTTTTGAGCGTATTCTTGTAAAGCGAATCCTTCTCTGTACTTCAACTCATTCAGATCCATACCAGATCTCATGATTATAAAGCCAAGAGGAACACAAGTGAGGCTACAATGGCCGTGCTGCTTTATGCTTACTCACCTGGAAAAGTCTAGTTTTTGTGCGTATTCTTTTTGTTGGTGTTGGTGACATACAAGTAAAGTTTTAAGAATCAGAAAAAAATTAATATTAGAAGAGGATAACAGACATCTTTAAAACAAGAAAGGGAATGAGCCATTTGCTTAACCAACTGGAAACAGACATTGACAAATCAGAAGGCTTCTCTCAGAGAGACAATTTACACTTGACAATTTTGTTTTTATCATTTACTCAAGGAATTGTTACCTGGAAAAAAACACCCTAGTGTGTTGTATGATTGTAACCTTTTTGTTGATTTCGCATCTACTTTCAACACTATTTAATTCCATCTTCTTGCTGTGCAATTGGTTTGTTGAAGTGTTTCTCTTAGACTCACCCTGTAGATAATGAGCTTCTTGATTAATCGTACCCAGTCATACTGCTTTCAAAACATCATTTCTTGAACATAAATCAACCCAAACCTACTTCCACTGGTTCTCCACAACTTACAGTTCTGTCACCTAGCCTCTTCACTCTTTATTCGAACAAGTGTATTGCATCTGATACCAAGCTGATGATTCAACAGTCTGATGACACTACTCAAATAATCTATCAAATTCTCATTTTCTATATTGTAAACAAGCCAAAGAGTTCTTGCTTTGGTGCAAACAAAACTTCCTTGATATGGATGTCATAAAAAGTACTATTACACAATTTTTAGAATAAAAATCCAGATTCTATACCAGGTCTTTTTATTGATGGTGTATATTTTTTGTTCCTCGGCTAGAGCTCCGTGGTTCGATCACCAATGGTGAGATTTATGGGGAAAAATTGTTTCCCCTCCCCCCTTGCCACATGATTTAGGTAGCCGCATTCCGGCTTCGGGGATTTGATGGTATGAAAGTGGAACATGTGCATGAATATAAGTATTCAGGAACTGTGATAGATGATAAATTGAGTTTTACCGCAAATACAGATCTTATCAATTAAAAAGTGCTTGTCCCGTATCTTTTTCGTCATAAACTGGGTACGATGAAAGTAAACTGATATTATCTTTTGAATGTTTACCGTGATTTTATTGAGTCAGTTATTTTTTTTTCTCGTTTATTTCTTGGTTTAGCCCCTCGATGTTAAAAACACAAATCTGTTGGATAAAATAGTAATAATAATAAATGGAACTTATATAGCGCAATATCTTGCAAAGACAAATCAAAGCGCATGCATTCAACCTAATCTTACACAGTCATACAACCAATGACAAATAATCAATAGTTCAAACAGATATTACAAACATGGTACGCTGCAGACCAAATCTATGAAATAAAATTGCAAATCAAATGTTTTTCAAAAGCACACACACACGCACACACACAGGTCATATACTTTAGCAGGGTGATTGGACATGGGTAAGTGAAGGGTGGGATAGTTCTGATATAAAACAGGAGGGGGGAAATCTTAGGTTTGAAATAATATGTCTTGAGACTGGATTTAAAAGTGTTATAGCTAGGCTTCTGGCGAAGAGAGAGAGGGAGCTAATTCCAGGTTGATGGACCCGAAATAGAGAAAGAGCGGCGGCCAACGGTAGATTGGTTGAATCTAGGTATTCGTAGGTACAAGGTATCTGCAGCAGAGCGGAGGGAACGTAAAGGAGTGTACAGGTTAATGACATTCACAGAGGTAGGAGGGTGCAGTTTTGTGGAGACAAATTTAACAGAGGGTACTGATCTTACAATCTACTCTGTGGCACAGGCGGCCAGTGGAGAGATCGCAAGAGGGGGGTAATGTGCTCCGATCTTTTCTTTCTGAGAACGTGTCGAGCTGCGAAGTTTTGTATACGTTGAAGGGAGTGGATAGATGATGCTGGCAGACCAGACAAAAGAGAATTGCAATAGTCCAGACGTGAAAGAATGAGAGAAGTGACAAGTTTGGCTGTTGCATCGGTGGACAGGTACTTTCGAATTGCACTAATGCGCCGTAACTGATAGTAGCACGACTGACAGGTCTGGGTGATGAATTTTTGCATAGAGAGTGTGTTGTCGTTAACAACGCCTAGATACCTCACAGCAGTGGATAGGGGGACTGATGCATTGCTGAGTTCTATTGAAGCTGTTGTAATGGAAGAGAGTTTGTGCCTGTATAGGTCTGTCTCAGTCTTTTGTGACTGTGACCTTTAACTAACTTTCTACATTGTTTACTGCAACTGTCTGAAATCCTTCAGTAAGGTATGAATTAAACCAGGTGAGGGCTGTGCCAGTAACACCGAACATTTTTTGAAGACGGGAGAGAATTGAGTGGTCTATAGTGTCGAAGGCTGCCGATAAGTCGAGTAGAGTGAGAAGGGAGATTTTCCCCGAGTCAGAAGCGAGTAGAAGTGTGTTTAAAGTGTGTACTAGGGTGGTTTCAGTGCTGTGGTTGACGCGATAGGCAGACTGAAACTCAGGAAGAAGATTGTTGGAGAGAAGGTGGTTGTTGAACTGTTTCAGAACTACTTTTTCAAGGACTTTAGAAATAAAAGGTAGATTGGAAACATGTCTATAATTCTTCAGAATGTTAGGGTCAAGGTCATGCTTTTTGAGTAGAGGTGTGACTATAGCAGTTTTGAGAGCTGATGGAACATTTCCTGAAATAAGAGATGAGTTCACTATTTTAGAATTATCGTGATTTCTTTCTCACTTGTCGGATGAAAGAAAAGGAGAGGAGTGCCAGAGAATTGGGGATCAGGAAGTGCAGGCTGGAAAGGAGTCTGATCCAGTTTGGAGCGAATGTTATGGCCTTTTTCAGAAAAGAATGCAGAAAATATAGAAGGAAGTTCAGAGTTGTTGTGGATGGAAGGCAGAGGGCTTGCCTTCACAGATCCAAGAAGAGTAGATGTGAGAGAAAAGAGATATTTCATTGACGTGGCATCAAGAACTTGAGAAGAGTAATACTTTGTTTTTTTCTGAAAGAACTAATCGTGAAAGGGTGTAGCAAGATTGTGGGCAGCACGCACAAGAATTTAAGTAAGGTTGAGGGACTATCGTGAGAAGAAAAGGGGGAGAGAACAATGCTAATAATGACCCCCGTACTTGACCAAACTGCTATGAACTTCTCCCCGTCCCAAAACCGCTCAAGGGTTTCCCAAACTCGTTTTTGCTCATTTCTCATCCACCACTAGGTAAGATGGCTTCATCTGCTTTGTCATGTTTGATGTCCCTTTCTGAGTCCTTACGCTTCACCCGTGAAGAGGATTTTTTCCTCTGGAGTTAACATCAGTGCCGATTCCACTCCCCCCAAAAGTCCATCGGAGGAGACTATAAACCGAGATCCCCACGTGCGAACACACGTAGAACATTTTGCGCACACGTTAAAACCCGTTCTGCTTTTCGGATGAGTAGGCCATTGTGTGTCAGTAGGAACGGATGACAAAATTTACAAAACTGCATACACACGGGAACTGGATGTAAAACAAAAACACTCAAGAGCTTATTCCATTATCCTCAAAATAGAAGAATAAAGAATAAAAGACTAAAGAAATGAGGGCACCCTTCTGTTTAGACAAAAGCAATCTTAGAGTGGGAAGTCAGTAAAGAGAGGGAAGTTTCTGGTTGTGGTAGTGACAGGGGGGCATACACGGGGCGGGCCCGCTTTTGCACCGCCCGCTATTGCGGGGGCCCGCTATTGCGCGAACGAAGAAGCGGAAAAGTTCATTTTGTCCAGGTTTTCGGAAAATGCGAAAAATAACTGGCATTTCCTCATGTATTAATTTTGTTCTTCCAAGTTACTTTAGTTATTTTTTTTTTTATTGAGAAGTTGAGAAGACGAAAGATGATTTCAGGATGCCGTGTTATGTTTTGAATTTATTTTCAAGATTCGAATGAATGCAATATCAACATTTTCTTTGCCAGTTTATTTGTTGGTATCATATTATGACCACCTGAGATTTGTTTATAAGGTAGTGGTTTTGAGCTCGATGCTTTGAATGTTGGGATTGCAAAAGTGATTTTGTGGAATAAAAAAACTGTGACACCTCTTTATTTCCCTTTATTGTTTAAAACTATGCATTGTCTTTGCCATGAAGTGTAACAGCCTAAAGTATAAAACGACAGTGTCGCCTAAGGTATAATATACGTTGCAGCCTTACTGCATCGTACGTAGGCTGCAACGTTTACTACACTTTAGGCGGCCCTATACCTTAGGCTGCATCGCATATTATTGTCAGTACAGTTTTCCCCAGGCTGCGTCTACACTGTCGCGCAATATCGGCCCGCGCAATAGCGGGCCGACCCCGGCATACACAACAGGAGGAAAAGGGGGGGAGGATACACAGTATCACCAAGAGCTGTAAGCCATACTGAGAATTCTCCTGCTTATTGTTCCAGGAATGTCACAGATCTGGGCCATTTTCTGTCTACTCCTGTTTTCTTTTCTCATCTCACTTTCTTCGCCTCGATGTCTAGGATCCGTAAATGATACATTTTAAATCATAAATTTTACGGTATTTGAAAAGTCTGACTAAGGATTTGACCTAGCTCTACTGCACATGTTGCATTGCAGCAGGCGATGTTCTGGTGCATGCCAAGACGTGGAGTCCTTGGCACTGCTGTGAAGGCTTCGTGGTTGTCAGCGAATGTGATTGCATGCCTGTGCAAGCTGGAATAAGGTTAGGAGAAGATGACCAGCGCAGTGGTTAGCGCCTTGGGTTAAGGACTGGAAGGGCACGAGTTCGAATCCCTTAAAAGTCATCGGGATTTTTCGGACCCCGACCGGCTTCTATCTAGTGTGAGTGTGCTATACATGGGCTCATTGGGAAGACTGGAAACACAGTCGAGCTTCATCCACTTTATGGATGCGAGTTTCAGAGTGTTGCTCAAATTACATGATCAACACTGCAGGGTGTCTGTATCTCTCAGGCCTGGTTGATGCCGGGATATATTATGATAGGAAATGTATAATACAGCCCTGTCAATAAGTCTCAAAGCATATGCACTTTCATAGTAGCGTCATTACGTCTCCATTATTACTGATGGCCATGCAATGAAAAAATGCCTCTGTCTGGGTGGTCCCAGTTGCTCTGGTCTCATGGTGACCTCAGATTTGGTTTTCCCCTACACTTCTGTGCCTGTAGTGAGTTTGTGTCAAAGACTATGGGGTTCGATGTTCACGGGGGACGGTGATTGCAGGGACGTTGTGGTAGTCGCCACTTCCAGTGGGCGACTCAGTCACTCTGGCTACGCGACTGAGCTAATACTGTCGTTAGCAGAGGGCTTAGTGGGTAGTGCTCTGCGAACGTTAACTCAGAACAGTCACCTCTGAAAACCACCAAAGTGACCCAGCATTAGTGCAGGGCCCCTCTGGCTGATGGGCCTACGGCGGTCTGATATCAATGGACTCCCTGTGAACTTCCGACCCTGAGGATGCGACATAACGAATCTGGGTATGGCTGTGGTGGGGAGATTGAAATGAGCGGGTGGGAACAGCAGGAACGTCACGGTAGATGAGGCAGCAAAAAAAGATTAGAAGATAGCATTGG
>CM054141.1:55226622-55244122 GCA_028751875.1 Rapana venosa
CCGGAGACTTAAACCCCGGGATCTCTGGCGGGGGAGAAGTAATGCTTTGGGTTAGAGAAGAGGTTGTGCAAAATGGGCGTGTATGTACGAAACGCGCAGGGAAAGCACGCAAAAACCCCACACATTTAATATAAATATTAGATTATAATAATTTTATATAAATATACGAAATGTTTACCTAAAACACACAACACACACACTTTTAATATATATGTATTGAATATATAATGTATGTTTTATATATATATGAAAGGGTATATATAATATTTTAAAATATCATAATATATTTTAATTATATATTAAAATATATAATATATATATATATATATTATTATATTAAAATATATTTTATATAAATTTTATATAATGGGGGAAAAGGGGAAAACAGAGGAGAGAAAGGGGACAGAGACAAGAGACGCACGAGGGCACGCTTTGGATTTTAGAATTAACATTTTTTCGTTCCCCCCGTGAAATCAACATAGCCGTTCTTATGTTTGCTAAAAAAGTGCACGCGAGCGCGGGGCGCGTGTGTGTTCAAACAATGTCAAAATGACTGAGGTGAGACTTGAAAGAAAATACCCTTTAAAATTAAACCCTTTTTAAAAAAATCTTATTTTCCTAAGGTAAATTTTAACCTCTTAAAAAAATTTAGAAAATCAAAACTTATTTTAAAATTTTAATCAAGGGTGTGGATACAGAAGGGAAAAATAAACAAAAACCCATGCAAAACACAATTCCAACTTTCTTCTCTCCCCTCTCTCTTTTTCCCCTTTTTTCTCTCCCTCTCTCCTTCTCCTCTCTCTTTTCTCTCTCTTTTCTCCCCTCTCTCTCTCTTTCGCGGTTTTTTCCTTTTCCTTGTTCAGTACTAAAAAAGTTGTAAAAAAAACGTTTTACAAAACGTTAAAAGAAAGTCAAAAATTTGAAACTTACTTTCTTCTTTGTATTTTTTACTGTAGATAGTTTAAAAGTCGTGATGGCTTTTTAAATCGGATTGCACCCAGCTTTCTTCGGCTGCCCAATTTTTACCCCCATCCATTCTCGGCTTGGGGAAACCGTTTTCCTTTGATATTCAGCCAACCCCTTTGCCGTCTATGTCCTCCTCAAATCATCGTGTTAGCCATGAGCGAGCCCAAAAGGGCTTTCCAGAAAATTCACTCTGACAAACATGCACAACATTCATGGGATGGGACAGGATGTCACGGGGAAGATAAAGGGAACATTATTTTTTTTAATGTTTTTTTTTTTGGGTCTCAATCTCGCCCTTCGGGTTAGCCCTGCTTGTCAGTTTTTTTTGGTTTTTTTCTGGTTAAGCATTTTTTTGGGAAAACCATCTTTTTTTAACAGACCCCTCAAAATTTCTCTAAAAACCGTTTTTTTGGTTTTAAACTTGGAAAATTTTCCCAAAAAATAAGGAAAAAGGGCTAGCTATAAAAGCTCTCTACGAAAAAGACTTGGAGTACAAAGAAAGATTCTTTTTTATAAACCTAAAATTGATTTAAGCTTACCAGAAAAGGGCTCATGTTGTTCTTTTCTTTGAAAATATCCCATTGTTACCCTTCGGGTTTTCACTTGTCGCCCAAAACAGTTTCCAGGTACTTTAGCGTGAACATGTTAACTTTTTTGTTATGGTTTAATGACTTTCCCGAAGGGGCTTTGTTCTTCTGAAATCAATGGGAAAAGATTTTTCGTTCTATAAAATCGTTAGCCCCAGATACGCCTCACACACCAGTTGGGAACTCTTTGGGGGGCGGGGACCAAGTCTTCAGTTTAACCAAAAAAAAGGGACAAAAGATACTTCGCAATCAAAAAATTTTAAAAGCTACTTCTGCAATACCCTGCTATGAATGAAAAGAAGCAGTAAATTTCCCGCTCCCTGTGGGAAAACCCAATTACAGGAAAAAAATGCCAATTAAATTTTTTTTTTTGGAAAAAAACATGATGTTTTTGGTTAAAATTTACTTAGCCAACAAACAAGCGATGGGTCTACACAAATTCTGAGAGTATTTGGTTAGCAATAACCCCGAGACTGCTTTGTATTGAAAGCTGAATTTAAAGTCAGCAAACTATATTTCTGGCATGAAAGTCGGGGGTTTTCTAAGTGACGGGCCCAATTTTGGGAAAAATTTTGGTGTTTTTGTCACCCCCCTTCCCATTCCTGCCCAAAAAAATTTGTAGTGCTCCATATATTTCTCTATAACAGAAAAAATTTAAAAATATTTACAGTATTTTTCTAATGTTTTCATTTTCAAATTTATAAGACAACAGGTTTAAACCTTTTGGCCAAGCATGATTTTGTTTTTTAAATATTTTTACTTTGAAAGTATTCCAAAAAACCCGGGTATTTTCACAAGTTTTAATCGAAGTCAGGGAAAACGGGTTATGAAAGTTCCCGGGCAAGCTAAAGAGCGAAAAACAAAAAGGCTTACTACACACCCGATCTTGCCTGGGAAATTGAAAGAATTGTTAATAAAAATTGAGGAGCTTAGGATAAAATTTTTTGTTAAACCCCAAAGATCTATTTTCAAAAATTTAAAGGGGGGTAAAAAAAACAACCCAAATACTTACTTTTAAGTACGGAAATTTTTTCCCCCCGCAGCCCGTATTTGGGGGGCAGCAGGGTGAAAATGAATCAAAGGGCCCTGGTAAATGGCCCCCCTTTTTGCCTTTCTTCAGATACTTCGGGGGCCCCCCCGCAGAGTTCGGCTCGGGGGACCTCCCCAGCGCGGCACAACACCACAAAAAAAAAACAAACACAACACACACACCCCACACCACACAACACACACACACCCCACACACACACCACCCCACCAAAACACACACGCACACACACATACACAAAACCCCAAGCACGCACAAAACACACACACGCACACACGTGTGAAAGCCAAAATCAAAAGCAGAAACGTCCCTAAAAATTTTTTTCTGATTAAAAATAAGTTTAATCAAACATTTAAAAACTCCCCCTCCCCTTTATTATATATATATAAAATAATATTTTTATTTTTATTATATATTTTAAAATTATATTATATCTATATATATAAATATATATATCATATGAGAGAGAGGGAGAAGAAAAGAAAATGAGGAAAAGAGGAGATTATATTTATAAACGTTTGCCCTAGCCCCCCTGTCACTCTCCCCGCTCTGCTCCCCGCCCAAAAAAGTCATTCAGGGGTCCAACCAACATCTGCATCATAAAATTTTCAAGGGGCTCCCTTTATGCATTCCCGATCGGGCCCCGGACACTGCAGATTCCCCTTTTTTTGCAAACAAAAACTAAAACAGCATTTTATAAGCAGTTTTCTGTCGAACCAAACCTGGTCCTTTTTTTTTTCACCCCAAAAAAGCCAAAACCTGTTTAAAGTTTGGGGCGCCGAAAACTTAAAAACATTTAAAACAGAAAACCCCGGTTTTTGCCCAAAGGCTGAAGAAGTAGACTTTTGACCCCATAAAAATGCTCTGCTTTGGGGACGATGACAGTGATGTCTGAAAAAGCCGGAGAAGAACTATTTAAACAAAAAAGACTGGAAAATGTTGAAGAAAAAAGCGGGCAAAAGGGGGTACCCCAAAGGGTGAATTTAAAGGAAAAAGGGCCCCGCTTGGCAAAGTGGTTTAAACAGTGTTGTGGGGAAAAAAGCAGTGGATCCTTTTATGGGGACCCCTATCACTTGGCAAAGTTTAATTTATTTTTGTTTCAGAAAAAAAAGCATGGATCCTTTTAGTGGAAACCACTATCAGCTTGGCAAAGGTCAATCAGTGTTGTGTAGAACAGAAACAGTGGATCCAGTTGTGGAAAACCACTATCGCTTGGTAAATGTCAATTAATTTTCCTATAGAAAAATACCAGCAGTGGATCCTACTTATGGAAAACCTTTTCAGATTGGGAAGCTATCAAAAGAGGACAAATCTAGGGGGTGTGGGAAAAATGGGGGTTAAACAGCCCCCTTTTTCGCTTTTTGTCCGGGGGCCTTATCTTTAGACCTTTGGTGGGCCATGACCTTTAAAAAAAACAAAGAATAGGAGAGGCCCAGATTTGGGCCCCGTGGGCGGGGATTTTAGCCCCCGGGTTTGAAGGGGCCCGGGGTCGAGCCCGGGGTCCCCCACGGGTGAGACGGCCCCTTCCCAGGGAAATTTTTTCCTTTTTGGAGGTCATTTTTTAAATTTTTCCCCCTCCCCCCAATGGAAACTGAGGGCCCCAAAAAAAAAACGCGGGAAAACACCCGAACATCAGTGCGCACGTAAAAAAACCTTCGGGCTTTCGGGAGAGTATGCTTTTTCCCAGCTAAATGAAAACAGATCACATTTTTTTAAAAATGGATACACCCCGGGGTGGTTTTTACATATCCCTGAAGTCAAAATCGGCTACCTTAATTTGGGGGGCAAACCCGGGCACGCCCCCAAATCTTACCATCTGTTAACCACGGAGTTCCCAGCAAAAGGAAAAAAAAAAAGGGGAAATTAAACCCCCTTATCCCCCATGGGGGGCTGATAAAACCCCGTCAGATAAAGGGGCACCTTCTGGGAAAATTTTTCTAAAAATTTCCCCTTTTATTCTTTTCCCCCCTTAATTTCTGCCCCTTTTACCTATTTCTTCCTCCATTTCCTACTTGTCCCCTTTTTTGCTTCTTGGCCATTCTCCTGGGCCTTTTTTTTTAAAAAACAAAGACTTATAGATAACATTTCTCCCAAGCCCAAAATCGGAGCGCTGGCCTGATTGTCGGTCGCCTAACGGGAGCGCAAAGGGGTTTTCGCTCATATTGCAACAATCTTCCCCTGTGTGCGCGCTAGATGACGGGCGAAGAGGAAAAAAGTAACCCCACCCCATACAACGGGCTGCTTACGTCCCCCCGGGGGAAAAAAGGGCCCGAAACTGCCCCCCTTTGTTCGGTTGCAGCCCCTTATCACTGGTGAAAAAGAGGGTGAAGTTTCCAGGACCCCCGGGCCCTTTTGTGTCTGGGTGTTTTTCCCCAAACCCTTTATCCAGGCGGTTTACCATTTCCGCAGAAAATGCGAGGGCGGTTTTTTGGTTTCGTTCATTTTGGGGACTTTCTGCAATTGGGGTTGGGTTTAAAGTATTTCTCTGGTACCTGAAGATAGAGGAAAAAATAGGTGGGACCGTTTAGTTTTTTTATGGGGTGGGGCGCTTATAACACACATATGAGTAAAGCGCGAGTGCGTGCGCGCGTGGGCCCCCACCCATACACACACGCGGGGCACACGTGGGAAAAAACCCCAAAACAACACATACACACACACACATTACAAAAAATTTTTTTCCCTTTGAAGTGGCTTGATGAAAAAAAAAATTATTGCTTTTTTCAATGTACCCCTTTTGGGAAAAAATTTTGACTTATTGACTTGACTTTACACAAAAAGGGTGCAAAGCGCTCGCGCCCCGCGCTCAAAACACATCACCCAATTGCTCTCTCCTCTCTCTGTCTCTCTTCTCTCTCTTGTCTCTCTTCTCTCTCTCTCTCCCCTCTCCCCTCCCCCTCTCTCTCTCCTCTCTCTCTCTCCTCCCCTCTCTCTCCCCTTCCCCCTCTCTCCCCGCGGTCAAGGGGCTTATGCGCACACGCGCACGCCCCTGTGTTTTTGGGGGTTTTTGGGGTGTGTGTGTGTGCCTTTTGCCCCCGCCTGCGTGCCCCCGCGTGTCTTAGTGCTGCCTGCGGCGTCGGGCTGTCTGGAGTCTGTCTGTTGTCTGTCTGCGTGTCCCGTTTTTTTTCGAAACGCTTGACAGGGGGTTTTGTTTCCCCAGGACTTATAAAAAATGTAAAGATTGAAAAGAAAAAAGGGCCCCCCGCCTCTCTGACCGCGATAGGGGTGTGGGGGACGGTGTAAAGGGGAGGTACATAAAAGGGGTCGTTCTTGGAGGGGGGGTGGTTTAAGTGCTTTCTTTAGCATGTGCTGGTTGTGGTGGGCAAACAGGTCACCGTGTTTCTGCCGCGAGCTGGCCATTTGGGCTGGGTTTTTCCCGCTCCAGGGGTAAGTGCCCCCCCTGAGGACAGGTTGTAGCGGTCATCCAGGTTGGGTTCCCGGTCCAAAGTGGGTGTCGAATCTGCGCAAGACGAAAATAAGTAGTAAAATATCTTTTTTAAAGTTTGTTTCTTTGATGTTTGGGGGGGGCCTTTAAATCTTAAAAGTAGTGAGGGTTTGACGAAACCCACCCTTCACTTTGTTGGGTTTTTTTTTCTTCTTGGGAATTTGGGAAGATTTTGGTTTTATTTATAAGTACAATTATCGATTGAATCCAATTAATTCACCTTTCTTTCTTTTTTTTTTTCTTTTAGAGGAAATCGGAATTTAAACAACGTGTATTTTTTTTTACATCCCGGGGTATGCAGTTTTGTAAATTTTTTCCATGCGGGTTTCCCCCCGGCCCAAAAAAAAACACTTACTCTTCCGAAAGTGGAAAAGGATTTTAAAGTGCGCGGGAAATATTTTTGCGTGCGGGTTTTCGCCGGGCCTCGGTTTTTAGGGGTTATCCCAAAAGGGCCTGTTTTTTGACCTGCCGACCGTAGCGTGGGACCAAAGTCAGGGCCCGTCATCTCGTTAAAGTTTAAACCCAGATCAACATGTGCAACGAAAGGGAAACTGAAAACCAAGGTTGAAATCAGCTCTTCTGTCGTTTCCCCAAAATCCCATGGGCCCCAAACCTGCCAACAGGAGCGGCCCCGATGGTCAGTGCTTGTGGGGGAACCCCAAACAAAACACACATCAAAAAAAAATGAAGGGGGGGCTGGATAGCCTGGTGGTTTTGGGCGGGTGCGCTCGTGATCTGCTGACCGGGGTTCGAATCTCGATCAACAGGATTTTTCCTCTGGAGTTAACCTCAGTGCCGACTCTACTCTCCCTCAACGTCTTTCGGATGAGATTTTAAACCGAGGTCCCGTCTGCAAACGCAGCAGAACATCTTGCGCACACGTTAAAACCAGTTCCGTTTTTTCGTAAGAGTAGGTCATTGTGTGCCTGTGGGAACGGATGACAAAATTTACCAAAACTGCATACACACGGGAACTGGATGCAAAAAACGCGCATGAATGCTTATTCCATTATCCTTGAAATAAAAGAATAAATAGATAAAATAGAGAAAAACCCCAATCTGAGTCCTCAATAACAACTTTGTTCGCAGGAAATAGTTAAATATATGTTAATGGTATAAAGGTCATCTTGATCAGAAATGTCAACAGTAATAAATAGGTGTTGTATGTCTTTTTTAAATGATGAAGAAAGCAGATGATGATCAATACATAAGTCAAAAGCTCTAATGTCGTTTCTTGTTCATAATATAGCAGGCTAATCGGAATTTAATGGTACGACCAAAATATCATTAAATATGAGAGAGAGAGAGAGAGAGAGAGAGAGAGGGAAGAGACACCAGACAGACAGACAGACAGACAAACGACAGACAGACAAGCAAGGCAGACAGCCAGAGAGATCAGACGAAAGATCATCCACGGAAAACAGAACAGAGACCATATCATGAGAAGGAGAGACAGACAGACAGACAGACAGACAGAGACAGATTCAGAGAGAGGTAAGTATGCATCATAACACAGACCATTACAGAAATAATCATAAACTGCTCATAGTATTAAGTATTTTGAATGCCTTACCAATAAAGAGCAAGATTCTGTAACGACACTTTCCTTTATAGACGCCATTAACCATGATAGTGTAAATATGCAGGGTTAGTGGGTTTGGTTTTGTTGTTGGGTTGTTGTTGTTTTTGGGGGGGGGGGGTGGGAGGTTGAAATAAGTTCTTAGATCCTGTGATATCGAGAGAGAGAGACAGACAGACAGACAGACAGACAGACAGACAGACTGACTGACTGACAGACAGAGACAGAGAGGAGAGAAAGAGAGAAACACACGCACACACAGACAGACAGAGACAGACACACAAACACACTTACACACATTTACACACACACTTACACACACACACACTTACACAAACACACACACACACACATTTACACTTACACACACACACTTACACACAAACACACACACAAAAAACACACACTTACACACACACACACACACACACACACACACACACACACACACACACACACACACACACACACACACACACACACACACACACACACACACACACACACACACACACACACACACACACACACAGAGGAAGAGCTAGATCAGGCAAAAGGCTTCGACATCCTTCTCACCCTTTTCCGATAGGAGTAGCATTGACGTTGCAGTGGCCCAGATGCCATTTGCCGGACATGTGTGTGTGGTAGCCCATGTCTTTGAAGTAAGCTGGCAGCGTCTTGAAGTCCTCGTTCAGGGTGTTGTTATAGGACACGCTGAAGACATCCTCCGACTGCAGGCCCATCTTAAAGGGGTATCTGCCACACAGCGTTGGAGTTTCAAAGGGTCGGGGGTTATATTTTTTAAACTTTATTCTTGTATATCGAGGATAATGGAATAAGCACGTATGTGCTTTTTTACATCCAGTCCCCGTGTGCTTGCGATTTTGTAAAGTGTGTCATCTGTTCCCACCGGCACACAATGGCCTACTCTTACGAAAAGCGGAACAGGATTTAACGTGTGCGCAAGATGTTCTGCGTGCGTTCGCACACGGGGCCTCGGTTTATAGTCTCATCCGAAGGACTTTTGGGGAGAGTGGAGTCTGCACTGATGTTAACTCCAGGGGGAAAATACCCCCTTGAACGGGAATCGAACCCAGGTTGTCAGATTGCGAGCGCAATGTTCTAACCACTAGGCTATCTCGTCCTCCCTTCTGTGTGTGTGTAGGGGGGGGGGCGGGGGGGGGGGGGGGGGTGTGCGTCAATTCCCCTGGATTTAACATCAGTGCAGACTCCACTCTCCCCAATTGTCCTTCGGATGAAACTATAAACCGAGGTCCCGTGTGCGAACGTACGCTGAACACCTTGCGCACACGTTAAATCCTGTTCCGCCTTTCGTAAGAGTAGGCCATTGTGTGCCGGTGGGAACAGATGACAATATTTACAAAAACCGCATACACACGGGGACTGGATGTAAAAAAACACATAAGTGCTTATTCCATTATCCTCGATATAAAAGAATTAAAAAAAAAAAAAAACGATGAGACCAAAGGAAAAAACTTTGCTTTTCACTGAGCCCAATGCTTCCCTACCTTCACATTACAGCACACCAGGAAGAAAGAGCAGTCCATCGCAGAACCGTTTACATGATTTGTTATTCATGTATAAAATTGCTCAGATCGATCAAGAAGTCCATATACACTATTTTGATCATGTTACTATCATCACTAAAGCGTGTATGTCCCCATATCATGTATTTTCATTCATTTCATCTGGTTTTAGAGCACCGATTGTTTGACGGCTAACAGTTAAATGATATGGACAGTGGGGAAAAGAACATGTTCAGCTGGTTCGTTAGGGTGACCACAAGCACAAGATGGATTGTCCAGTAAATGTCTTTTATTTAAAAACAGATGTATTGTCCAGTAAATGTCTTTTATTTAAAAACAGATGGACTGTTCAGTAAATGTCTTTTATTTAAAAACAGAGTCGATGTTATCTATTTCGAGTCTTAGTCTGTAGTGAGTGATTTGCTGTTTCTTTTTCCATACATAATAAGAGTAGTTCGGAACTATTACATCCCAATCAGTAAGAAAAATGCTGAAATTGGCTATCCAGTCCAGTCCAGTCCTGTGGTTTATGGTCCTGCCGACCACAGAGGTCATATCAGGGCTGCCACCTCGTGAAATTTTAAATCTCAAATTAAAACTGTGCAACTATATATACAGATTAAAACAGGGTATAAAACCAACTATACTGTCCTTCCTTGCATCAACGCCCAGGCCAACCATAAGGTCAACCTAGGACGGGCACCGCGTTGTGGGAAAAATCGCCTTAACCATTCATAAAATGAGATAAAGCCAAATCCAGATTCTTTAAAGCGACCTAGTTCTTAGTGACTAAATGTAACACTGTCACTCATATCAAACGGAAAAAGCCAGATTCTCTCAGGAAGTTAGAAATGGTGCCCGGTGGAACAAAAGAAGGATCTTTAGGGCGTCTGCAGCAAAATGCTTGTTCCTAATATCCTGGACATCTCGACACTCCAGAAGCAGTTGCTTTATGGTTACCCGAACATCACAAGTCACACACCATGGGGTTCCCTCTCCTTTAAGCAAATAAACGTGGGTGATATGAGAACAAATTGGCTGATAGGAGTAGATAGCCACATTTCAACTCTAGGAATGGTGTGTAAACACAACAATGTGTACATGCGGTGGGTTTTTTTTAAAGTAACATCTATTCTCACTGGTACTAAATGGCCTACTCTTCCGAGAGATGGAATGGGTTTTAACGTGAGCGCAAGACATTCTGCTGGCATTTGCATACGGGGACTCGGTTTGTAGTCTCATCTGAAGGACTTTAACATTCAGTTCGAGTAATGGTTTCGTCAAACTGGGAAGAAAGGGCAAAACTGGGAATCGAACCCAGAACCTTCCAGTTTACTTGTTAGACAGGTGAACATCTTAACCATGCTGCCATCTTCCTTCTTCTATTGAATTTAAAGAGGTGGAAATAGAAATAAAATTAATGTGGTGAAATTGAACTGTGCACGGTTAGTTAAAGAATATGCACACAACGAAAAAGAAATCAACAGTGTGCGAATACACATATGTGTGTCGCGCTCGCGTGCACACACAAACACACACACACGCACAAACACACACACACACACCACACGCACACGCACACACACAAACACACACACACGCACAAACACACACAAACACACACACACACACACACACACACATTTACACTCACCTTCCAGTCATCAGAGCAGCTCGCGTTGGTGTGCATTTGGGTTGAGCGTAAAACTGCGTCAATTCCAAACCTTCTCTTTTCAGTTTGTTCAGGTTGGGGGTGGGGATTTCAGGGTAGTCCGTCCAGCCCACGTCATTCCAGCCCAAGTCGTCAGCCAGGATAAAGAGAAAATGTGGCCGTTTCGCTGCAGATACCAGGCCACAGGGCAGTGCCAGAGACAGCCAGAGGATGCAGAGTGCCCTCATGGTCAGTTCCTTTGTCCAACTCTGTGAAGTATTTAGGAGTAGTTCTTGACAACACACTCTCTATGAAAAAATTAATCACCCAGACCTGCCAGTCCTGCTACTATCAATTACGGCGCATAAGCGCGATTCGCAAGTATCTGTCCACTGATGCAACTTCCAAGCTTGTCACATCTCTCATTCTTTCACGTTTAGACTACTGTAATTCTCTTTTGGCTGGCCTACCAGCATCATCTATCCACTCTCTTCAACGCATACAAAACTCTGCAGCTCGACTGGTCCTAAGAAAGAAAAAATCTGAACACATCACTCCTCTGCTGCGATCTCTTCACTGGCTGCCTGTCTCACAAAGACTGGAGTATAAAATCAATACCCTCTGTTTCAAATGTCTCCACAAATCTGCACCCTCTTATCTCTGTAACTGTCTTCATCTGTACACTCCATCCCGTTCCCTTCGTTCAGCCGCAGATACTTTGTGCTTTCGAACACCCAGATTCCAACAAACCACTGTTGGCCGTCGCTCCTTCTCTGTTTCTGGTCCATCCACCTGGAATGACCTCCCTCTTTCACTTCGCCAAAAGCCTTCACTTGATACCTTCAAATCCAGCCTCAAAACACACTTATTTCCTACCTGAGACTTTCCCCCAAATATCTGTCCCTAATTTTCAACAGCATCTTTTACCTTCTAAGTGTTGTTCCGAGTGTGTGTGTGTGTGTGTGTGTGTGTGTGTGTGTGTGTGTGTGTGTGTGTGTGTGTGTGTGTGCGTGTGTGTGCGTGCATGCGTGCATACGTGCGCGCGCATGGTTTTTGAAATCTGTTGTTCATTATGTTTAAGGAAAGTTGCATGCCTGTAAATGATTGAGTGCAAGCGCTTCGATTTGTTTGTTTTTTTACAAGATTCAGCGCTATATAAATTCCATATATTATTATTATTATTATGGTAGAGGTGGTGACACTGGCCTTCTGAAGCTGCACGATGTCTTTAGATAAAAACAAAACAAAAAGGGCTTTGAAAGCTGCGTTTTATTGCAGATTATTTTAGTGTGCAGGCGCGTATGTGCAAACGTGCACGTAAGCGCGCGCACATGCACACATACATGCACGCACACACACGTACGCATGCACGCACGCACGCGCACACACATAAACACACATGCACACACGCACACACGCGCACACAGAAGCCCACTCGCATGCAGAGATAGATAGATAGATAGATAGACAGAGATAGTGCACAAACAGATCATTGCTATTAAACCAAAATTTCAATTTTACCAACACTATCAAAGAACATCGATATCAGCCTTCTACGTTTTGAATTCGGATAATACATCTCCTAAGTCCAGATAATCTCTGTCTGTCTGTCGGTCTGTCTGTCTGTCTGTCTGTCTGTCTCCTGTCTGCCTGTCTGTCTCTGTGTGTTTGTGTCTGTGTCTGTGTGAAGTGAACCTGAAAATATCGTCAACTTAAAAAAGCGTAAAAACAGACAATTTGCAATAGATTTCTACTTTACTCTTATTTTTCTATGCTAACATGCTTGAGGGTTTATATAAAACGTTTTGGATTAACCAGAAACAAAATTCCACAAAACTTAACTTTTATAATTCCGTGACCAGTGAATATAGATTAGAGCCATACCTGATTAACTGTGAAAACAAAAACCACAGGAAAATATTTTGTAAGTTTCGTACAAGTAGCCACAACTTAATGAGAGAGAAAGGAAGATTTAAGAATATACCAAGAGAGAATAGAACTTGTCAATACTGTAACAAAATAGCAGGCGAGATTCATTTACTGGATGAGTGCATTTTATATACCGAGCAAAGAAAAAACTTATTAATAACTTAATGCTAATGTCAAACCAAACATGAACGTTAGGGACAAAGTAAGCAAGATTATGGTAACAGATGATAATCAAGCCGAAATAATTAATTATGCTTGTACCTGTTTTGAAAAAAAGAGAAAACTATTTGAATAAGATAGAATGCAACTTATGATGTTTTCGTGCACATCATTTCAGACACACCGACCAATGAATAATAGGTTGTATTGAATTATGAAAAGTGTTTTTCGTTGTGTCATATAAGTCCATGTGACCTTTATGGCAAAAAAACAATGTTTCTTTTCTTTCTTTCTTTCTTTCTTTCTTTTACTTCTATCTATCTGTCCCGTAGTCTGACGACCGTGGGGGCACCCTCAAAGACTCAGCAACCAGTTCCCTCCATTCCTCTCTCTCTTTTACTTCATTTTAACTAAATACGATTCATTTCCCCAAATTTTGCAAGAGTTTGAAGACAGAAACGTTTCTAAGAAGAGAAAGAATAGATCGTAAACTCCCCGAAGTCGGAATGCGGCTACCGTCATAGTTGGCCCCCAAAAAACAAACATTCGCGAACACAAAATCTTTCCACTGGTAAACATTGAAGTTCTAGCCAAAGAACGACAGAAAAGAAAGGAAAGACAGTCACTCCTTACCTGTAACTACTGAAGAGCCTCAGACAACAGAATGTGTGTGCAAGTGCCCTTATATTGCAGTCTAACGTGTGCGTTTTAGCAATTGTTCATTAGATATATATCATTTATTTTCAAGTTTTCTCTTTTTTTCTCCCATAATTCTAATCACTTCGAGTAAGCATTATCTGCGCGGGCGTTGCTTCAACTGTGCTACCTTTCTGGTGACTTTGGTATTCATTTCTTCTGTTCCTCTAGATAATGCTGCTAGCTGCTAATGGTGATCAGATGTGTTGGTCCTCCCGTATACAGCCCTCCCCTCTTTTGTCATCAGATATGTGCATGAGATGGTGGGTGGGTAGATGATTGTACATGTTTGATAGGGCTGTTCTTTTTCGTCTCGTGTGTGTGTGTGTGTGTGAGTGTAAGTGTGTGTGTGTGTGTGTAAGCGTGTTTGAGTGTGTGTGTGTGTGTGTGTGTGTGTGTGTGTGTGTGTGTGTGTGTGTGTGTGTGTGTGTGTGTGTGTAGGTGTGTGTGTGTGTGTGTAAGTGTGTGTAAGTGTGTGTAAGTGTGTGTAAGCGTGTTTGAGTGTGTGAGTGTTTGTGTGTGTGCGCATGTGTGTAAGTTTGTGTTTGTGTGTGTGCGAGTGTGCATGTGTTTGTGTGTGTGTTTGTGTATGTGTGTAAGTATGTGTGTGTGTGCTTGTGTGTGTGTGCGAGTGTGCGTTGGTGTATGTGTGTGTGTGTGTGTGTAGGTTGAAGTCAAGCTCAAACTGTGTGTGTGTGTTTATTTATTTCATTTTATTTATTCTTGTATTCTTCTGAATGTGTTTATTTGTTTTATATATTTATTTATTCTTTTATTCTTGTGTGTGTTTGTGTGTTTTATGCACAATGAATAAATGAATAAAGGAATAAATAAAGGAATAAAATAAACAAATAAAATAAAAATATCAATCAATCAACCAATCAACAAACCAATCAATCACTGCAACATTCCCGAAATGAAATTATGAAATGTCTATTCATCAACACTACCTGTCGCCCCAAAGAAATATCATAAAGAATGTGATTACTTACCGAGCGTAATCGCCTATATGACTTTTGAAATGTAATATTACTCTGCCTCTAAAACTGTTTGTGTTTTTCATAATAATAATAATAATAATAACAATAACAATACTAATTCATGGAATATATATAGCGCCATATCTTACAGCTGCTTCAGTGATATGAAGGTTTCTTTTATTTATTTATTTATTTATTTATTCTTTTATTTCGAGGATAATGGAATAAGCACCGTGCTTTTTTTTTTACACCTAGTCTCCGTGTGTATGCAGTTTCGTAACTTTTGTCATGGATTCCCACCGGGCACACAATGGCCTACTCTTACGAAAAGTGAAAAAAAGGTTTTCATGTATGCGCAAGATGTTCTGCGTGCGTTCACACACGAAACCTCAGTTTATAATCTTATCCAAAGGACTTTTCGGGGGACTTGAAGTCAGCATGCACTGATAGTGACTCCAGGGGAAAAATTCCCTTGAACGAGATTCGAACCTGAGTCAGTAGATCACGATCGCAATGTTCTAACCACCAGGCTATTCCGTCCCCCTAGAGCAGAGGGTTAGAGTTGTTGCTTGGAATGCCCTTGTTCATGGAAAATCAATAGTCGTACTATACGGCTATTTCAGAAGTGTGGGCTTCGTAAAGAGGGAGTAACTGCCACCTGTTTCGTTCTCTCGATATTTATTAGGGTTCTCTCCCTGTTGCTAGGAGAAGGAACGTGATAGAGAGAAGAGTAGTCTCAAGAATATCTTAAACCACAGTAAGCATTTGTCTGCGAGGCGGGTGGATTTGGAAGCTCCATGTATGTGTCTCAGAAACTCTGCTGTAAGCTTTCTGACGTTAGATCATCTCGGAGTCTTCGCTTACAGCGTTGTCTTTTTTTCTTTTTGTTTTAAATTATTTTATTTCGAGGATAATGGAATAAGCGCTATTGTGCTTTTTTTTTACAACCACTCCCCCGTGTGTATGCAGTTATGTAAATTTTGTCATCCGACACACAACGGCCTACTCTTCCGAAAAGCGGAACGGGTTTTAACGTATGCGCAAGATGTTCGCACACGGGACCTCGGTTTATAGTCTCATCCGAAGGACTTTTGAGGGGAGTGGACTCGGCACTGATGTTAACTCTAAAGGAAAAATCCTCTTGAATGAGATTCAGGTATCAGTCTGTTGTGATCAAAGGTGAAAAGTCTGATAAGAAAAGAGTACCCCAGGGAGTACCACAAGGATCTGTCCTTGGTCCATTGCTGTTTTGATTTACATTAATGATATAGTTTGTAACATTCAGTCAACTGTTAAGCTATTTGCAGACGACACAAGCATATATCTAGCACTGGAAAACCCTATCACTAGAGAAGAAATACTGCAAGCTGACCTAGATCAGATTGACACATGGGCAAAAACATGCAAAGTTAAATTTAACGAATCCAAGACTGAACTACTAAATGTTTTTCCGCAGAAATGTAACAGCACATGACCTTACTTTGGGCAATACAGTACTTCAACAACACGATCAGCATAAACATGTAGGCATCATTCTTCAAGAAAATGGCAAGTGGGGAAGCCACGTAGATCGTAGAGTAAATAAAACTGGCTTGTTATCAATTGTCTCAGATCTTGCAAATATAAGCTGTCCAGGAAGGCCTTAGAAACAATGTATCAATCTTTTATTCTACCTATATTTGACTACGCTGATATCATTTGGGACAACTGCATAAACTACCAGTCCAATCTTTTGGACAATTTACATTTGGATGCTCTGCGCATCATAACTGGTACCACTCGCGGAAACAGCCACCAACAACTTTACAAAGAAACTGGATTCTGTGCACTGCAAGAGAGAAAACGGGGGCATAAAGTCATCATGTATTTTAAGATAATTGACAATAGGTGTCCTAGATATCTTTCTAACCTACTACCACCACTAGTATCAGCTGTTAATCCATACCATAGACGCAGACCCATGGAACGTCTTGTTCCAGCCTACCATACTGACATAATTATACAGTAAGTCTTTCTTCCCCTCAACAACAACAACTATGTGGAACAGTCTCCCTCAGTGAATTCAGCAGACCAAGTCTCTAGGTCAGCTAAAACGTCATCTGTCTTCTACTGACACTTCAGTTCCACCTTACTATTACTGTGGCAACAGAAAAGAGCAAATAATCCATTGTCCCCTAAGGCATGGCATGAGGGATCTTAACTATGACTTATTCAATCGTCATCTGACCAATGATGCTTCATGTGCCTGTATTTACCCTCAAGAAACAGCCGAGCATTATCTTCTTCACTGTCCTGAGTACAGGACACAGCCAATAAATTCTATTCTCACCCTCCCACAAGAACTAATCAGTATACACAATCTACTGTCTGGTAGTACAGGACACAGCCAATAAAATCTATTCTCACCCTCCCACAAGAACTAATCAGTAGACACAATCTACTGTCTGGTAGTACAGGACACAGCCAATAAATTCTATTCTCACCCTCCCACAAGAACTAATCAGTATACACAATCTACTGTCTGGTAGTACAGGACACAGCCAATAAAATCTATTCTCACCCTCCCACAAGAACTAATCAGTAGACACAATCTACTGTCTGGTAGTACAGGACACAGCCAATAAATTCTATTCTCACCCTCCCACAAGAACTAATCAGTAGACACAATCTACTGTCTGGTAGTACAGCTGTAAGTATTGACACTGACACTCAGATTTTTGAAACAGTTCATAGATTTATTCTACAAACAAATCGCTTTAATCATATCTAAATGGACTCTCATTTCTTTGTCTTATACCCTCCTTTTCACTCATTCCGTGTATCTTCGTTTACTCTACGTAGTAGGGAACATCTGACCTGTAATTCTATATTTTTGAGTATGCCAGCGGAGTCAGTCCATCAACGGCTTCAGTT
>CM054141.1:55246622-55295546 GCA_028751875.1 Rapana venosa
GTCATCCGTTACAATATCTGTATGTGAATATGGCAGGACTAATTATAAGTTGACCTGTTGTCCTGTCAAGCTATGCGCCTATTTTTGTAACACTTTTCACGAATAAATTCTGTTGAAACCAACGAGATTCGAACCCGGGTCAGCAGATCAAGAGCGCAATGCGCATCACTCTAGCCACCAAGGCTTTCCCCGTCCCACCCCAAGAATGTGCGTGTGCTTTAAGCTGCGTAGCGAGAGCTTTCATGTTTTGGAAGGAGGAATATGAAAAGGAACACCTTTTCAATCGCGACAGATGGTGAGCCACAACTGTGCAAGACGTGGGGGTGGAACTTTAGCTATTTCAGCGTGGGGTGTGTGCGTTGTAGGTTACGTTTATTCTCTTTACATATTCATTTATTCAATAATTGTTGTTACAGAGGGATGGAGGGAAATGTGTGTGCGGGGGGGGGGGGGGGGGGGAGGTGGAGACTAAGAAGTAGACAAAAGGAGGGAGAGAGCTAAAAGCGGGTTCAGTTTTAGATAGATGGCATTCTTTGGGAATGACTCAAAATAGATAAAAATACAATGATGGTTGGTAAAAAAACAACAACTTTGATTGGATACGATTAGTTGATTGATTACCAAAGAGGGAGACAGGCATGACTCATTGATTGTAAAAGAGGAAGACAGGCAAAGAGAGGTTTCAAGCTAAGAATAATGTGGGCGTGGGATGATGTGACAGGTTGGACGGTTTGCCCACGTTGTTATGGTATCATTCCATCGCTAGGTTTTCCCGTGGCTTTCAGGGCCTCAGTTTCCACGTAGTTGGGTCACGATCGTTTAGCCAGATGCACTCGCGTGCGCGGCCACGTGTAGTGTGTGAGTGTGTGTGTATGTGTTTGTGTGTATGAGTGTGTGAGTGTGTGAGCGTGTGTGTGTGTGTGTTTGTGTGTGTGTGTGTATGTGTGAGTGTGTGTATGTGTGTGTGTGTGTGTGTGTGTGTGTGTGTGTGTGTGTGTGTGTGTGTGTGTGTGTGTGTGTGTGCGCACATGCTACCCAATGCGTAAACATTTTGTTTGCTCCGTGTGTGTGTGTGGTATGTGACGTAATCCCACGTCAGCTGTTAGAGGTGCTAATCGTTATGAAACTTATTTTGTTGTTCACTGAGAGATTGGGATGCTGGTACTTCCAGTGAAGATGCAGGTTTCCTGAGAGCTCGTTATTCAAAACAAATTCTATTCAGCAGAGTGTAACGAACATAGTTATAAACAAAAGATACACCAGCAGAACCAGCTTCATATTCAGGTTCATATCCTGCACAACCGTCTGTAGTATAACTACCTGTGGACCTCATACCTGTCGTCTTCAAGTTAACACTCAGCACCATAGTCATTGTAAACCGTTTGTAAACCAGCAACGAAAAAATTAAGAAAAAAATCACAACAAAACCGAGAAACAGACAAAAAAGTGGTGAAAAAATACAGATCTATCAATAAATTCCTGCATGGATACCTACTACACCACGAAACTCGACAAATTATTATCTCTTTGTAAAAGATCAAAAACAAAATACAGGTGTCCCATAACCTATGTGGTCATAGGGTAGCGAGGCATCAGAGACCTCACTTCTCTAGGGGCCAGCATATTGAGGGCGGCGCCCATCTCCTCTCCCTCGCTGCATTACCTTCCCTGACCCTAAAAAGGGCAGGTACCCATTTACAGCTGGGTGAACTGGGCGACTGTACTGAAGCCAAGGCGGGCAAACGGTCACCCAACCAAGTGGTAACCACGCTCGATGCTGCTTAATGTTGGTTCGGTGAAAACCAGAGCTCTGACAACTGAGCTATCCCGTCCCCTTGTGACAGTTGCCAAACCACCTTGTCTTGTTCTCTTGGTCTCTCCTGTCTACATTAATGCGAGAGTCTCCTGTCTACATTAATGCAAGAGTCTCCTGTCTACATTAATGCGAGAGTCTTCTGTCTACATCAATGCAAGAGTCTCCTGTCTACATTAATGCGAGAGTCTCCTGTCTACATTCATGCAAGAGTCTCCTGTCTACATTCATGCAAGAGTCTCCTGTCTACATTCATGCAAGAGTCTCCTGTCTACATTCATGCAAGAGTCTCCTGTCTACATTCATGCAAGAGTCTCCTGTCTACATTCATGCAAGAGTCTCCTGTCTACATTCATGCAAGAGTCTCCTGTCTACATCAATGCAAGAGTCTCCTGTCTACATCAATGCAAGAGTTTCCTGTCTAGGTTAATGCAAGAGTTTCCTGTCTAGGTTAATGCAAGAGTCTCCTGTCTAGGTTAATGCAAGTCTCCTGTCTAGGTTAATGCAAGAGTCTCCTGTCTACATCAATGCAAGAGTCTCCTGTCTACATCAATGCAAGAGTTTCCTGTCTAGGTTAATGCAAGAGTTTCCTGTCTAGGTTAATGCAAGAGTCTCCTGTCTAGGTTAATGCAAGAGTCTCCTGTCTAGGTTAATGCAAGAGTCTCCTGTCTAGGTTAATGCAAGAGTTTCCTGTCTAGGTTAATGCAAGAGTTTCCTGTCTAGGTTAATGCAAGAGTCTCCTGTCTAGGTTAATGCAAGAGTTTCCTGTCTAGGTTAATGCAAGAGTTTCCTGTCTAGGTTAATGCAAGAGTCTCCTGTCTAGGTTAATGCAAGAGTTTCCTGTCTAGGTTAATGCAAGAGTCTCCTGTCTAGGTTAATGCAAGAGTTTCCTGTCTAGGTTAATGCAAGAGTTTCCTGTCTAGGTTAATGCAAGAGTCTCCTGTCTAGGTTAATGCAAGAGTTTCCTGTCTAGGTTAATGCAAGAGTCTCCTGGACGGTGCTATCAAACTACCTCACAGAAAGATTCCACACGATTCAAAACCATGCTACAGGGCTGATTTCAAGACATACAGACACCGCTTTGTTACCGCTGATTTTAAGACATATAGACACCGCTTGTTACCGCTGATTTTAAGACATACAGACACCGATATGTTACCGCTGATTTTAAGACATATAGACACCGCTATGTTACCGATGATTTTAAGACATACAGACACCGCTATGTTACCGCTGATTTTAAGACATATAGACACCGCTATGTTACCGCTGATTTTAAGACATACAGACACCGCTATGTTACCGCTGATTTTAAGACATACAGACACCGCTATGTTACCGCTTATTTTAAGACATATATGGACACCGCTATGTTACCGCTTATTTTAAGACATATAGACACCGCTATGTTACCGGTGATTTTAAGACATACAGACACCGCTATGTTACCGCTGATTTTGAGACATACAGACACCACTATGTTACTTCTTCACACTATGAACTATCCCTACGTTAAGGGAGAGAACCTCTCTTTCCTAGTACACGTGCACTCTGTGCGTATTTGTATGCTACCCTAACGCAGCAGTGGGTGATACTAAAGAAGGGCTGGTAGACAGTTGGGTTCCCTATAGCGGGTTACCCATAGGGAACAAGTTGTGGCACTGGCTATTCCTTTAGTCTGTGTTCCTCTCCTTCATCTGCTTCTCCTCTACAGCTGAAAAGGTAAAGGTGTCCCATAACCTGTAAGGTCGTAGGGGAGTGGGGCGTCACAGACCTCACTTCTCTAGGGGCCAGCATACTGAGGGCGGCGCCCATCTCATCTCCCTCGCTGCTTTACCTTCCCTGACCCTAAAGAGGGCAGGTACCCATTTACAGCTGGGTGAACTGGGGGAACTGTACTGAAGCCAAAGCGCGCAAACGGTCACCCATCCAACTGGTAACCACGCTCGACGCTGCTTAACCTTGGCTGGGGCAAAGCGAGTGCTCTGACCACTGAGCTGTCCCGTCCCCTACAGCTGAAAGCATCTGACTAATCACCACTAACATTCTATCGCATTAGAAAGAGTGAGAGAGAGAGAAAGAGAGAGAGAGAGAGAGAGAGGGAGCGATAGAGAGAGAGCGCGAGAATGAATGAATGAATGATTGAATGAATGGATGAATGAATGAATGAATGAACGAACGAACGAACGAACCAACGAACCAACGAACGAATTTTATTTGACAAAAGCTACAATCCCATCAGTCAAAGGGGGCAATTGTAAACGACATGTTAGCATACGAATGGATATGAAGAGGACATGAGTAACAATCCAAAGTCCAGATAAATGCCAACGAATATTTTCAGTCATTACGTATAGAATCTGTTTGATTCATAGTCTGCTTACGTAGAGAGAGAGAGAGAGAGAGAGAGAGAGAGAGAGAGAGAGAGAGAGAGAGAGAGAGAGAGAGAGAAGAGAGAGATGAGAGTGAGAGAGAAAGAGAATGACATGACAATGACAATGACAATGACAAATTCTATTTCTAGGATAATGAAAAAGCACTAATGTACTTTTCTACATTCAGTGCCCGCCCGTAGGGATACATCTCAATAATAAACCCAATACTTATACACTCATACAGTAAAAACAAAGGGGGAAAAACTTTTTAAAAATCAAACAAATCCAAAAAAATAACAAAAGCAATAAAACAACATATAAAAAATCCCCATGAAAGCAAAAACAAAGACAAAAAAGAAAAACACTCCAAAAAGCCAAACTTATAAAGTCATAAAAATGAACTTCTACTCATTGTAAAATGTTACACAGAATTGTTACACGTAACAATAAGATATTGAAATAGGACTACACTAGAACTCAAGTACAATCAACAAGCCCAATAAAATATTGAAAATATAAAGTATGAATACGTCCTTCATCATGATGCATACACAACAACTATGACTATAAGCAAAACAATATAAGGAGACAATGACAACCACAATGACAAATTCTTTTATTTCGAGGATAATGAATAAGCAACCATGTACCTTTTCATATCCAGTCCCCATCCCTAGAAATATATATGGTAATAAAATGAAATAAACCCAATACCAAGACACTCACACTGTAAACAAAGAAAAATACCCACACACAAAAAACCATAAAAATCACCGAGAGAGAGAGAGGGGGGGGGGGGGGGAGCAACAACAACTAATAAAAGAAAGTGAAAACAGAAACAAAACTAAAAACACTGAAACAAGCAAAACAAATAGCAAGGAAACCAAGAGCAAAGTAAAAGCAGCAACAACAACAAGGGGAGAGGGACAACCTAATAACCCCCCCCCCCCCCCCCCATCCGCCAAAAAGAAACCCCTTCATATTATAAAGGAGAGCAAACCATGTCAATAGTATCATTTGGCAAACGGAAAGAAACGTCAACAAATTCATTGTACATTTTTATGGGAAAGTAACGGCAATAGTAAACTACACAAAAACAAATATTATATAAACAGACTTAGGAGATTATGCAAAAGCAATTTACACCCCCATGCACACGTACTCGCACACACACACACACACACACACACACACACACACACACACACACACACACACACACACACACACACACACACACACACACACATACATACATACATACACACACACAAGCGCGTACGCATGCACACCATGCATCAATGCCAAAATCAAATCTTTATAAATATCATATTTAGTCATAGAAAAGGACATCTACACATTAGAATTAAACTATACATAATTGATACGCTCAAAGCAAGTTATTGGAATAAAACATTCACTAAATCTCAAATGCAGTCAACTTACGCAATAAAATTGAAATATGAAATCTGAACAAGGCATTTAATAGGATATAAACTGTAAACACAATTAAATCTATAAGCAAAACAATGAAAGGAGATAGATAGATGGAGATAGAGAGAGAGAGTACACAGTAGATTTTTAATCCATATGATATTGCATACAGTTTTCAATTCTTCAACACTATCACCTTTAGCACTCGCTGTGATTTAACATTGTACATGTTAAAATCATCCTAGAGTTTTGATAGATACATAAAGAAGTAAGATAGTGGACATTATTTATAAAAAATCAGTTGCAATAACACAATAGCAAGCTACAAGTAAAACATTCACACTTATGCACACAGAGAGAGGATAAGTTGGTATAAGGTAATGGAGGATATATTTACTTTGTTTCCAACAGATCAAGTGTGGTTTGTTATTTTTGATGCATCAAGTGGATAAAAAATTACTTTTGAAGATTGTTAATGATTGGTGTTGTCTAAATCAGTCAGGAAGGGAGTTCCACAGCACAGGGCCTGAGTACAGTAGACTAGATTTGAACAAATCTATTCTTGGGATTGGGACACTCCGCTTTTCAGTATTTCTGGAATGATTCGTTGGGAACTTGTCTTTTAAGGATGAAGGGACGGTTCCTGTCATTATCTTAAACATCATGAGGCCTTTGATAAATCTTAGTCTTTGGTGTAGGGGAAGAATATTTAATTGAGTAAAATCCACTTCAAGCAAGGTTGTCTTCTTCATAAGGACCAGTTTAGGAGCATGTTTATACAGACTTAACAATGATTTCATAGTGTTTGCAATAGCGGAATCCCACATGGTTGAAGCGTAATCTATTGAAGATTGTATATAAGCTTGAAAGAATAGTTTTTTTGAATGAAAGTCAAGAAAAGTTTTGATTTTATCAATTGGTATACTCTTTGAGACATGTATTTGCATAGATGGGATATGTGATAGTACGAGATGAGATTTTCATTGATTGTTACTCCTAGAACTTAATAGTGAGAGGTTTGTTCGACTGCTTCCTTTTTAATATGGATTGGAAAAAGTTTATGAGACAAATTCTGTCGCTTTTGTCTAAGGGTGATAAGCATGCATTTTGCTTTTTGGGGGTGTATAGACATGTGGTTCATTCCAGTCGATTTGACAAGATCATCAGTGCTTTTTTGCAATGTCTTTGCAAGAGAGTTAATGTTGGTATGGCTCGTATGTATGGTTGTGTCATCAGCAAAATTCGCATTTGGATTTGATATGGAGAGGAAGGTCATTTATGTATAATGAAAAGTGAATTGGTCTTAAGATGGATCCCTGTGGTACTCCATAATGAATAGGTTTCAGTGTGGATGTGGACGTAGCTATTGAGACACACAATTGCCTGTTTGTAAGATAAGAAGCAAGAAGTTTTAAAGTATTTGTAGAGAGATTATATAGGTCTAGCTTTTCAATGAGAAGTCTGCGCTCATTTGTATCAAATGCTTTTTTTTTAATTTACAAATAGTACTCCACAAAATATATTGTCATTAATGTTTGACAGCTAATTGTCTACAAAACTAGTCAGTGCTATATGGCACAAGTGATTTTTTCTAAATCCGGACCGATTTGGGTGAAGTAAGTTGATATGATGGACTAGGTGTTTATTCATATGTTTTTCCAAGGGTTTTGAAAGGTAAGATAAAATAGAGATTGGCCTATAGTTTGAGGGATTGGAAGTGTCTCCAGACTTGTGGATCAGAATCACCTTAGCAGTTTTGAAGGCGTTGGGGAAATAGTTCTTATCAAGACAAAGGTTATGTATATGTGTGTCAGAGTGTCTGTGATAACTGGAGCTGAGAGTTTCAGTATTCTGCCGTCTATTCCGTCAAGACCACGTGTTCTTGATTTTTTGTTCTTGCGTCACCACTAGAGCAGCGCCACCCTTTTTTTTTTTTTGGTTCTTTTCCAGTCTGCAACTGTATGTGTTCCTCTATCAGAGTGGGTATTTTTTCTACAGAATTATACCAGGGACAACTCTCTTGCTACCATAGGTTCTTGTACGTGCGCTAAATAATTATGTGTAACACACAGGACCTCTTAGTTTATCGTCTCATCCGAAAGACTAGCACCCAGACCACCACTCATGGTCTAATGGATGTGGGGAGGGTGGGGGGAATTTCGAGCCCGAACTGTCATCAAACCACCGCACACTTCCGACCCGGACTTTTGGCTTTCTAGACAGGTACGTTACCTCTAGACCACCGACCAGCCCTTAGTTTCAGGGACAGCTCTGTTTGCTCCACAGGGAGACGGACCCTAAAAGGTGGCCTGAGGAGAACTGGTTTTATAATAATAATAATAATAATAATAATAGTAATAATAATAATAATATAATAATAATAATAATAATGATGATGATGATGATGTAATAATAATAATAATAATAATGATGATGATAATATAATAATAAATGGAGCTTATATAGCGCTATATCTATATCTTGCAAAGCCAAATCAAAGCGCATTATCTCAGCCTGGTTAGCCCGCTGTGGTCAACGTGTCATCTGACATAAGAGGTGTGACAAGAAAAAGGAAAAACAGTTTTTTTAATAAAAATTATGTTGCAGGCTCCAATGTGCGCAAAAATGATAGATTCAAAGAACACTGATCGCCGTCAGAGATCGCTTGGTCTCAGTTACTTTTAAAAACACACACACAACAAAAACACCCTCGCCAGGCTGGACATTGACATTCTTCCTTTCGGAGGATTAGGCCATGTTGTGCCGGTAGGAGCTGATGACAACAACACAAAACGAAAATACTCACGTGCACCAAGCTACAAGTGTCATGGTTAAACACTGTTTCCGAAGTCGGAATGCGGTTACTCGGTAAAAACGATCGCATAGGCAAAATCTCACCATCGTTGTTGTTGTTGTTGTTGTTGTGTGTTACATAATAATCATCATCATCATCATCATCATCATCATCATCATCATCATCATCATCATCATAATCATAATAATGATGATGATGATGATGTATGGAATTTATATAGCGCTGAATCTTGTAAAGCAACAAATCAAAGCGCTCAGATGACTTTTTTTTATCGAGGACAATGGAATAAGCACTCATGTGCTTTTTTTTCCACATCCAGTCCCCGTGTGTATGCGGTTTTGTAAATTTTGTCATCTGTTCCCACCGGCACACATTGGCCTACTCTTTCTAAAAGCGGAACAGGATTTAACGTGTGCGCAAGATGTTCTGCATGTGTTCGCACACGGGGCCTTGGTTTAAAGTCTCATCCGAAGGACTTACACCACACACACACACACACACACACACACACACACACACACAACACACACACACACACACACACACACACACACAAACACACACACCATTCACATAGGTTAGAGCAGCTTCTTTCAATCCTATGTTTGTAATCCCGCTTTCTTTTCAATAACTTATGAACTTCGTGCAGCTGTCAGTTATGAACAATGGATATCTGAAGCTCATAAAAAAAACGGAAAATACTCACACAAGATTGAAAATCAACTTTGAAAGAAAAGGAAGAATCTTTGTTCTGGGGATCAAAGAAAAGTCCAGATGTGTACAGTGAAGTGGTTTTTGGCCCTAGTTATTTATAACACTGCCGATCTGTATCATATGAAGACCGCTGTTGTTGATATTCGCTTCTGGAAAGTAAAGGTGGCATTGTACCTTGCCACAGCGGTATGAAGACCCCCTATTGTTTGCTCCCTTATGAAAAGGACTTTTTACATTTGAAAGAGTTCGGCTGCCCATCCTAACTGATTCAAGAACTACTCCACACTCCATCTGTCAGGGGTTTAGATTACAATTAGGTGCTGGATATGAGGTGGGGTTTTTCTTATGATGAGATGCAATCGCAGCACAGTTCAGACACATTGCGACAGAGGGGTTTCCGTCATTCTCCGTTCTTCTTAATAAAGTCTTAGTGCATAATGTATATCTGGTGGATTTTCACAGAAGCAATTTCAGAAAGTTCAATTACCTCTTTTCCAATATACACACGCACGCATGCGCGCACGCGCGCACACTGACACGCGCGCGCACACACACCCACATGTACTTACACACACAGGCAGCACTCACGCACACACACACACCCATACACATATAATAATAATAATAATAATAATAATAATAATAATAATAATAATAATAATAATAATAATAATAATCATGATAATAAATGGAACTTATATAACAATATACCTTGCAAAGACAAATCAAAGCGCATGCATTCAACCTAATCTTACACAGTTATGCAACCAATGACAAACAATCAATAGTTTACACAAACAAATATTACAAACATGGTACGTTGCAGACCAAAATCTATGAAACAAAATTTCAATAGTCAATTTTTTTTACAAAAGCACACACACACACACACACACACACACACACACACACACACACACACACACACACACACACACAGGTCATATACTTTAGCAAGGTGATGGGATATGGGTTAGTGAAGGTGGAACAGTTCTGATATAAAACAGGAGGGGAAAATCTTAGGTTTGAAATAAATATGTCTTTGAGGCTGGATTTAAAAGTGTCATAACTAGGCTTCTGGCGAAGAGAGAGAGAGGGAGCTCATTCCAGGTTGACGGACCCGAAATAGAGAAAGAGCGGCGGCCAACGGTGGATTGGTTGAATCTAAGTATTCGTGGCAAAACCTAAAACCGAAATAAACAGCTCTTTAGAAAACAAATCAACAAAGTCAAAACCTTAATCCATTCAGCAAAGACAATGTACTACTCTGCTCAAGTTCTTGACAATAAAATCATGCTATCTTAATTCTGTACCTGCTTCTCTTCTCGCTCAGGGCACTCCACAGCTTATACCCATTATCACAAAAATAGTAAACTCATCTCTTCTTTCAGGAATTTTCCCATCTGCTCTCAAAACTGCAATAGTTACACCCCTACTCAAAAAGCACGATTTCAACCCGGACATTCTGAAGAATTACAGGCCTGTTTCTAACCTCCTACCTTTCATCTCTAAAAGCCTTGAAAAAGTTGTTCTAAAACAACTTAAAAACCACCTTCATTCTAATAGTCTCCTTTCCCCTTTCCAGTCTGCCTATTGCGTCAACCACAGCACTGAGACCACCCTAGTTCACACCTTAAACACGCTTCTACATGCTTCTGACTCAAGGAAAATATCCCTTCTAACTATTCTCGACTTATTTGCAGCCTTTGACACTATAGACCATTCAATTCTTTCCTCACTCCAAAACACGTTTGGTATTACAGGCACATCTCTCACCTAGTTTAGTATATACATCACAGACCGATTCCAAACTGTTGCAGTAAACAAGATTCAATCATCACCTGTCAAACTGGAATGTGGAGTCCCACAGGGATCAGTTCTGGGCCCTATTCTTTTCACCCTCTGTACTGCTCCACTTTCACATATGATAAACCGTCATCAGGTCAACCATCATTTTAATACCGATAACTCTCAGATTCTTAGCAGTGATACACCTGAAAACCTGACTTCTCTCTTGAAAAATATCACCTACTGCCTTCAAGATATCCAAACCTGGATGATACAGAACAAGCTACAGCTAAATGCAGATAAAACTGAAGCCATGCTCGTAGGGACCAAACACAAACTCTCATCCATCACAACAGCTTCAATAGAATTCAACAATACGTCAGTTCCTCTATCCACTGCTGTCAAGTATCTCGGGGTCGTTATAGACAACACACTCTCCATGCAGAAATTCATCATTCAGACCTGCCAGTCATGCTACTATCAATTGCGGCGTATTAGTGCAATTCGAAAGTACCTGTCCACTGATGCAACATCCAAACTAGTCTCATCTCTCATGTCTGGACTATTGCAATTCTCTTTTGGCTGGTCTGCCAGCATCATCTATCCACTCCGTTCAACGTATACAAAACTCTGCAGCTCGACTAGTCCTCAGGAAAAAAAAAATCTGAGCACATAACTCCTCTCTTGCAATCTCTCCACTGGCTGCCTGTGCAACAGAGAGTAAACTATAAGATAAGCATCATTACGTCATCCTCATTGTCATTGATCATCATGCAATTAAACCCTCTGTTACAAGTGTCTCCACTAAACTGCACCCTCCTACCTCTGTGAATGTGTTCACCTCTACACTCCTTCTCTTCCCTCCGATCTACTACAGATACCTTGTGCTTACGAATACCGATATTCAATCAATCCACCGTTGGCCGTCACTCTTTCTCTGTTTCTGGTCCGGTGATCTGGAATGACCTCCCTCTCTCCCTTCGCCAAAAGTCTACTTACGACACTTTTAAATCTAGCCTCAAGACGTATTTATTCCAAACCTAAGATTTTCCCCATCTGTTTCATCTTATATCTGTCCTTGCATTCAACAGTTGAAATCCCCACCACACTGCCAAAGTGTAAAACCTTTATGCGCGCTTGTGCATGTGTGTGTGTGTGTGTGTGTGTGTGCGTGCGCGGGGGCGTGTGTGTGCGTGCGCGGGGGCGTGTGCGTGTGTGTATGTAAATTTGAATTAGTTAACATTGTTAATTGTTCTTGGTGGTATATGTAAGAATGTGTTGAATGCAAGCGCTTTGATTTGTTTTTACAAGGTATAGCGCTATATAAATTCCATTTTAAAATTATTGTTATTATTACTATCATTATTATTATTAATATTATTATTATTATCACCATCATCATTATTATTATTATTATTATTATTATTATTATTATTATTATTATTATTTTATGTTTGTTGTTGTTGTTGTTGTTGTTGTATGAACTTATTTCTATTCTTATGGATCTTAAGTATATTCTTGGATTTCCACTCTCTGTCCTTCAGGTGTTACTTTGTGAAGACTCTAAGCTGATATTGTATGGTACCCAATCCGAATTTCAAGAAAGTATCCACAATAATCTTTGAAATGGAACATGCCATACGCTTGTTTCAGTTTAAGAAGCATGCCCGTTACTTTATGTGGGATACATTTACATTTGTTTTCAGATGCATGGGCTAAAACAGCTGCAAATAAGGGGAAAGACCTTATTGGAATCAGTAGAACTGCAAGTTTAATCATCTCTACAGGAGGGATACTGTTTATCGTAACAAGCATCGTAAGGCAATTAAGCACCTGATCATGTCAAGGAATTATCTTAAAGCGATGAGTGATATTTCTGTGACACGACTTCTCAAACATATAGAATTTCAAACTGCCAAAAAATAGTACACTACTTATTATTGAGACATCAATGCATTCATTTAAAAAAAGATTGCAAAAAGGCAGGTTCTCTGTGGAATCGTATTTCAATCCCACCACCATAGTGGAGTGCCCGATTCTCAAATCCGTTTGTAATCTCAATTATGCAAGCATCCCTCTGAAAAAAATGTAATATCTATGAATTCAAATTAGTCTTGACAATAGTCTAAATGGTTATTGCACGTCGCTAGATATTTCTGGTAGTAAATTTTTTTTTTTTTTGGGGGGGTTTAAAACGTTCATGAGTTTTAAAGGGTGCACAAATGTACTGAATCCGATTGCCATCTCTTCATCTCCTTTCCTTTCACCCCCCTCCCCCCCCCCACCTCCCATTTTTACGTTGTTACACTTTTCTATTTCTTCTCATCTATTCACTGAGAGCGTACAGAAAAATCAACGACTATTCCCCACCTCCCCCCCGCCCCCCTGCCCTAAAAAAAAAAAAAAAAACTAACCCCCTCACTCACCAACCCATGTTCCAAAGGACTAGGGGACATGAGAAGAAGACGCGACAGACATCTTTTCGATTCTTCACGATCCGTGTGGCTTGTAGAAGGTGATGCATGGGTTGGGGTCCATCTTTTGATGTTGTCAAAGACCCATGTTTCTTTGGGCGGCCCTCTCTCTTGCTTCAACTGTTCCTCGGTCAGGATGATTTTGCTTAAGGTTTGTGTGCTTGTGTGTTGACCAAACCCACATCAGATGTCTCCTCTTATGGTGGAGAGCAGAGGTTCTTGGGGCCCACCAAGCTTTATGGATTTCTTCTTTCACAGATTGTTGGTCTTGTGTTCTTTGTATATTATTTTGAGGAGTCTTGTTCTTGTGGCACTTGTTCTCGTAATCCTTTGGATTCTCCTCTCTAGCCTGCTGAGACAATCCATATTCACAGTCATATAGACGATAGATATCACGATGATTTGTACAGGTATATTGGGTCAGAAGCTGATGTTGTTCTTCTGAGAGCCTCACATCTGGCGCTAAGCAATTTGCTGTTGCAATATGCACTTTCACTTCATGTTTGATGTGCCATCTTTTGTTAGGAATGGAGCCTAAGTATTCCATTGGCTCACCTCGTCCAGTAGTTCTCCATTCATCTTTATTTCTGTGCGTCATTACTTCGCGGTACCATGATCTTTTGATTCTCTGGACTGACCCTCCATGCAGAATGCGCTCGCTCGAATCGGATAGACTGCTGTAGTTTGCAGTTCTTGTTTTGCTGCCACCCATAGTTCAATGTCATCTCCATAAAAGTTCCAAAGTCTTCACCATATGAATGGAATTGTTTTGTTTTTGCATGTCTCTTCCAAGTTTTTTATTTTTTTTTTATCGGAAGGTGAAAAAGTACATTGCGAAACACCCTGACGGACCCCAACCGAGGTCGTGAATTACTCGCCCATGTGATTGTTCATGAAAACTGCACTTCTGCGTTCTCGACAGTGCTCTTGATGACTTTAATGAGCAGTTGTCAATGTTAAGTGCCTGAGTAAACTTCCATAGCCTCTACCTTACCCTTCCAAGCCTATTGAAGACTATGAAATTGTGATACAAGTCTTTGTGTGGTGAGATGTTTCTCTATCAAATTCTCAATTTGAATGTTTTTCCATTGTGCTGCTTGGTCTAAACGCTTGTTCTTCTCAGAGTTTTTCCGCATGGTTTTGTCATCTTGAGACTCCCCGCATCATGATCTTCTAGGAATGGCTTAGTGAGACGATGGTCTGTATTCGCATTGCGGAGTTTCCTTCTGGGTAGGTATGACGAAAGACCTGTGTCCCATTCTTCTGGCCATTTTTGGTGTCGTGAATCTTTCTGACAAAGTTGTCTGTGAATCGCCTTGGCTTTTTCCTCCCGTCCATTTTTGTTATGAGTTCCACTGGAATTTATCGATTCCAGGGGACTTTACCCTTCTCATTGTTTAATAGCTTATCCACGTTCACACCTAAGTATTGGTGGTCTATTTTGGTGTTCAGGGGATTGTCCAGAACTATGTTGGGATAGGCAAGTGGATAGTTATAGCAATCCCTCACAGTATTACCTCCAGTCGTTGGAGGATGGCATTGCTTTCCGGTGAAAAAGATTCCCTTTTGTCTTCAATAACAAGAGAGCCTTTAAGCTTGGGTTTTAGTTATAATTTCAGAGTGTCTAACTGTTTTGGCTGGTTCTTGGCCATTCCAACGCGATCTATGGCAGTTCTTCTATCCACGCTTCTTTGCTTCTGCTCAATCTTTTCCTCACTTCTCTGTGGCTATTTCCTGTATTTGAGTTGTTGGCTCTTGACGATTGTGAACTTTTGTTTCTTAGAGCACTCTCATTTGTCACAGAAAGCAAGAACATCATTTTGTCTCCCAGTGTTTCTTTGTTCTGCGTCTTTCTTCTAATGTTCTTCGGCTGCGTCAAAGCAACGTCTTTGATGTTGTTACCTATGGTCCACAATCATTGTCGATGCTTGGAGGTGCGGCGAGAACTTTCCCCCCCAAGGTTGGCTTGGAAGATCTCAACTACTGTTTAGTCTTTGAGTTTTTCCAGAATAAATCTTAGCTTAGTTTTTTGCCTGTTTGTTTTGCTTTCAGTTTCAGCTTGATGTGGTAAGGACAAGGTCATGTCACTGCAAGTCAGCTCCTGGAAATTTCTTGTGTTTTTGCCTTTTATGCTGGATTTAAGCTTGGACAATTAGTCAATTTGGATGTTGGAATCAACCGTTTGTGTAGTGCCAATTGATGTTTTCTAAGATGCTAGGAGGATGAGTTGTTTGCCAAGTTGTTTGTGCTTCTGTCAATTCCAGCAGCCCTGTCCTCATTAGTTTGTTTTTCGCAAGCCAAGCGGCCTTGTGTTCCCTCCCAGGTTCATACATAATCAGATCCCACACCTTAGCCTTCATCGCCATCCACAATAAGATTGTCTTTTTTGGGCGTTTTGGTAGTAATAATATAATAATAATAATAATAAATAATAATAATAATAAGATAAATAACTTATATCGCTAACTTGCAATGACAAATCAAAGCGCATCACCCAACCCATCTGACTCATCATGCTAGCGAATGATATATAATTCCAAAGTTTTAAAACAAACAGTATTACAAACAGGGGCATGCAGACAAATCTAGGAAATTAAAATTCGATAAGTCAAAAGTATTTTTCCACAAGCAACACATTCACTCGCACAGCCCGGTTACTTTAGCAGGTGATAGAACATTGGATATAAACAGGAGGGGGAAGGTTCTAAGTTTGAAATAAAATATTCTTGAGGCTTGGATTTAAAAGTGTCCATGACTAGTTTCTGGAGAAAAGAGTGGAAGTTTGGTCCAGATGATTACCAGAAATAGAGAAATGAGCGGCGGCAACAGGGATTGTTAATCAGGTATTACTAGATGACTTTTCAAGTGATCATAATTTCTTCTATCTGATCAACATCGAGTCTATGTTGAGCATACACTTGATGATGGAGAGATTCTGGGTGTTTGCAAAACTCTGATTGAATGATCTGCTGGAGACTGGTTGCACTGAGGATGCTTACACAACCTTTCCTGACAATGAACCTACTCCGTTTGATGTAATATCTCTTCCTCCTACTGTACCGATTTAATGTCCGTCTGCGTGGTTGTTTCTCCAAAGGCATCCCTCTGACATCGCGAGCCCGAAATGTCCCATTTATATCTTTTTAGTTCATGGTAAGTTCCAGTACTATTCCTTTTGGTATTAGTCCTCACATCCGGTTCCGATGGTTAATCCTTTATTGAAGCTTTAGATGGATCTGCTCCATAGCGGCCCTTGTCACTGAAAATCCCACCACTGGAGGCTTAGCATGTAGGGCGAAGCGGTGTTGATCCGCCTCGACCGATCCGATGTTGTTCTTTTTGTTTTCTCATCTGTCCCTTGCAGTGGCTGAGAAGCTTGTGCCGACCATCTCCTCTCCAAACTCCTACTGTGAATATAAATCAACCACACCATCACAACGTTTTGCCCCCAGTAGAACGGTTACCGGTTGGTGTTTTTTAGGACCCGGACCCAGAATAGAGTTATGCCAATAGAAGCAGTCGCTCCCCGTCCATCCCCGAGGATGCTACTGCCAGGATACAAAGGACAGACCTCTCCTACCACACCAACACCCGCAAACAAAAATCCATAATTATAGAAAACAAACCATGCAAATATATCCATTTTGGCTAACGGAAAGTTAACATCAACAAATTCATTGTACTTTTTAATAAAAAAAGAGAGAGTAATAAAATCATTATCTTCCAACTCTCTCTCTCTCTCTTCTCTCTCTCTCTCATCTCTCTCCTCCTCTCTCTCTCTCTCTCTCTCTCTCTCTCTCTCTCTCTCTCTCTTCTCTTTCTCTCTCTCAAATGTATAAAAGAGTCTAACAAATGTATGCTCAAAAGGTGTCGTATTCCTAGGACTAAAAGATCAGAGTGGTTTGACAGTGAATGTGAAAAAACAAAAAAAAATGCAGAAAAAAATTAAAATGTTTTAGAGCAAGTCGAAAAGAAGTAGATAGGCAAATATATATTACAGCAAGAAAACAATACAGACATCTGTTGAAAACCAAAAGACAAACTTTTAGAAGGCAAAAACTGAAGCATAAGCAAAAGAAAATTAACAATATGGGTCCACACTTTTGGAGAATGGAGCTAAGGAAAATTGTTGTAACAAACAAGAAAAAGGTATAAATAATATTAGTACAGTCATGAGTGGTTCAATCGGCTTTCAAAACTGTTTTCCAGTAATAATGTAAGAACTTGAGCAGGGATTGACGGTATTGAACTGGAACCAATTCGAGAGAAATCGACTAATACATTGAATACAAAAATATTAGAAGTAGAAGATGTTGCATAGTTGCAATAGGTAAACTTAAAAAGTGTAAAGCGAGTGGATAGATTGACAATTTAGCTGAAATGTTAAAAAACTAAACAAAAACAGAGACTGGTGTGTACATATACTTGTAAAGTTGCTAACAAAATTATTAATGTTATTTTTTGAACTATTGATATTTACATCCGCAGGAGAATGGGTCAATAAAGCCATAATTATACCATTGCAGTAAAATAGGAAACCTATCAATGTAGTTGATAACACAGGAATATAGCTCTAAGTATTATATCCAAATCTTATACTTCCAAACTAAATAACAGCGACTATACACTTTGTTAGAGAGCAACAACTTAATTTCATAATGTCGCAAGCAGGATTTCAGAAGAAAATAATTCACGTACAGTTTGATCAAATAAATATACCTATACGCAGTTATTCAGAGCCAAATAAACAAAAAAGGATTGAAATACTCTATGTTGCTTTTATATGTAGATATCAGAAAAGCTATTTGATTCTGTTCAGCATAACAAACTCATGCATGCATTCACAAGATCAAGTGTACCTTGGTTAAATTCTTTGCTGCACTACAACTATGTACAGTCTTTAAAATCATGCGTTTCGAGCAAATTTGAATTAACTGAAATGATTGATTGTCCCATTAGGGGGTAGAGGCCTAGCTGTGTGTTCTTAGCCCACTCTGTTTTCCATATATGTAAACCATATAGCAGATCAAAATTAACGAAAGGGGTAAACATGGTTGGTACGAAGCTAATTATTCCAGATATTATGGAATATGCATATTTTTATTTGCAGATGATTAGCTCTCTGGATTAGCAACATACACCAAGTGGTCTCCAAATCATTAGTAAAATGTTGTAAAAACATTCTGTTCTATAAGATTAATTAATTGTAAACATAGATAAAACAAAAGTTAATGGTATTTAAAAAAGGGGGCTTTTGGTAAGACATTTAGAAAGGTGATATGATGGTAAAGGAGCTTAGAAGTAAAAACAATTATGTGCATTTAGGGTTTGATGTTCACAACTATGATCGAGGTTCGAAAACGGTATCACTGCATCTAGTAAGAAAAGGAAAAGGCTAGTAGTTCAGCTCAATATGAGGTTTTTCGGAAATATATCGGAAATACTAGCAGTAAATACTTTTTTCAACATTTTTGAATACAACAAACAGCAATTATTGCTATATGCTGCTTGAAGTATTGGGGAATAAACTGTCAGGAACCATAAGAAAAAGTCCCCACATTGATGCAATGCAAAAGGTTTTTAGGTGTAACCAACCAAAACACCAAACCAGAAATGAATATATGGTAGATTTGTGGAGATATCCTCTCTATGTAAAATCATATACACTGCTGCATAATATTAATTGGTTTAATTATTACAAATGAATAATGGAAATGGTTTAAACCGGAATGAAAGGCGTATTCAAATGCAGTAGCAGCTAGACAAGTTCCGGAAAATCAGTGTTGGGTTTTCGAAATAAGAGAAAATCTTTATGCTTTAACAGTAACTGGAATTTAACTCATTTTTGGTGTTAGCGAAGCAGGGTGTGGGGATGGTGAAAAAGTATTTTCTAAACATATTTATAACAGAGGCTAATCATATGTTTAATTCAAGAATGTCAGAACTATAAGAGATCAGTGATAGATAAAATAATAACAATATATAATAATGTATGTAATTTATAGCGCTGAATTTTTAAAGCAACAAATCAAAAGCGCCAGATTTTAGATTGCATAACCACTATAAGTCACGGAAAATTTCTCTCCTGAGAAATTCGGGCTGCTCTCCGCGGGGAGAGCGGGGTAGAACGCGTCGCCACATAGCGCTTGCTGCGCCACCCTTTCCACCAAATAGATATCATTTAAGACTATATTCGAAAAAGAAAGTTTATATTCTAGATATTGGAAAATTGATTGTTTTTTCAGTGTTGCCAGTCACGCATTAGGATTAATGTACTCCCACTGAATAACAATGTAGCATTGATATAGGGGAATCTTGTTTCATGATCAATTCTGGTCCATTTTGTCAAAAAATCAATCGAAAATGAAAAACATTTTGTTTATTTTGTGCTCACGTATGAATATTTTAAGGGTCAAATATTCTAAAGAGGTTCAAAAGAACTTCCTCTGCACATGTTTGCTTAGACCACGTGATCCTATCCACAGATTCAAGTTCTCAAAATAAGTTTTCATGCAAGCAATAGGCGGAAGAATATACTTTATCGTCTACAGCGGTACGACCAATCCATGATGATACGTCCTGGTAAACCATTTAAACGTTAAATATACAGGTTCGAACCCTTGTTTAAAATCGCTATTTTATCTAAGAACTCTGGCATAACAGAGGATCATGTTTTTCTGTGATCGTTCCCCTTTGATATACAAGTCTCTTGAGACTACTGATGGTATTTCAGTAAATGTGAAATGTAATACAGTGAGTTGAACAACTGTCCCTTAAAATTTTGAACTGTAGTAGTATGAGATGTACCATTATATTCCAATGTAACCAATGAGATTGTTACGAAATAGATAGGTGCATGTTATATAAGAATATTTCTTATTTTCTTTTCTATACTTGTATTGTGTCCTAAGGCCAATTGCCGATTAAATTATTTCAGAGTTCAGAGTCGTCTCTCTCTTCAGTAAAGAAGAGTATGATGTATAGATCGTTAAATAGATATTCGTTAAAAGAGCAGTATTTTAAACTTTAATAGATGTCAACTGCACTCGTTACATCTAATGTACACATAGCAAGAGATTAATAGAGTATACTTCTAACAAACAAGAGTGTATAGGATTTATGTGATAATATCCGAGATAAATTATGTCCCATTATTTGTAAAACGGAACTTTGAAAATGAAAGCCCCTCTTTCTATTGAGAATGTTACATGTAGCTCAATACTAGAAAAATTTTGTTAAGACAATGAATATCAATGTTCCCCATTGACAGATATGTTCAAAGTAAGAAATGTCATGAGTGCAAACATAGTTTGTCTCTACTACATTTTTTCATTCTTATTAACAAAAAGGAACAATAATGTTGGGCGCAAATGCATTCTTGGAAAACTGCTACTTATTAGATATATCTTCACTCTTCACTTATGGATGATTTTTCTTAGGACACATCTCTTTTCTATTGATGGTTATGATTGTTTAAATTTTTAATCGAAGAAATAGAATAAATTGTGTTTTACTTTTTGTACATTCAGTACTATGAAATTTTACTGGCATTAATCTTTTTTTGCATTACTTGTGGCTATCATATGTTGGTGTTTTTTCTTTCTCTGTAATCAGTCTAGCATATATCATTATTTGTTGTGCATAGTTTAGGCTTTGCCGAATGATAGAATGAACCCATTGTTTTTACTATCCCACCAGCCCTCCACAAATGTATTTTGGTCCAAGGCCAATGTACATTAAATCACATTTCAGAGTTCAGTTTCTCTCTCTCTTGTCTCTCTAGAATTCTCTCGTTCTCCTCTCTCTCTCTCGTAATAAATATATATTAAATATATATAAATACTATATATATATTTATATGCGTATATATATTTATATATACTTAATATATTCTATATATATTATATATTACATTTTCAAGAAAAGAGATTGATAGGAAAGGCTGGAAAGTTAATTATGAGTGCAGTTCAGACACACTGCGAGTCAACTTTATTACAGATTTTTTTTTTTTATTTGTCTTCTTGATTGTCTTTGGTGATTGAAACGTGATTATGAGACAGACGATAACTGTCAATAACAAACATGTCAGTTTGTGGAGGGGTGACTGACGATAAGTATATCAGAGATGCACTCACATTCAATGCTTGGTGTTTGCAGCACTGGGAAAAAACCAGGTCAACTGTCAGTTGTAGAGAGAGTATTGAGTTCTCCCAAGTGCTTACAAGGTAACGGAGAAAATAAACTAAGTAGTGTGGCATTCACCCTTAAAAACATATAATTGACATTTTTGTTTTAGAGGGACTTATTTTTCAAAAAATGGTAATTAATTGGTCCAAGGGTTTTGCAAGTATGGTTTATTTTCTGCTTTTTAAGTACTCGGGGTTTGTTTTTGTTGCTTGTTTTTAACTTCTTTCAAGGCCAGAGTACACTTTGTTTTAGCATCATTATGGCAACCAACTCATCTCATCTGCTCCCGTAACCCTCCCGGGGTCTAGGGGCCTGCAGTGTCAACTCGCCCCATTGGGCTCTATTGCGGGGTTGGGGCAAGGCCGGGTTTTGGGAGAAGCTATTCCCTGTCCATTCTTATGTTGTCGACTTTCTTCTTGGGCCCTACCTCGCCCTCTTTTCTCTTCATTTTCCTTACAGTAGGTCTTGGAGGCCCACCTATCTTGTCAACCACTTAAGAAAAAAACCAAGCAAAATCAAAGCAATCCCCTCAAAATTTTAAAAAGGTCCCTGCAGATTTTTTTTATATTTTTTTTCATAAAAAGAAACCCCGCTTGACTTTCAGAGAAAAAAAAAATCTTTTTCCTAAATTTCCATCCATTTTGTAACTCTTGACCTATTTTCATATAATTCGTTTTGTACTCGCTCAACTCCAAATCCCCCAATAATGAATTGCTATGCGGACTTTTTTTTTCCATCATTAAGAAAGGGCATTCCGAATGTTAAACATTTTGTGTCGTTTTATTCGATTACTGATTCTTGGAGGCCTTCAACCAACGCATGGAAACTTCCTCTTCACCTCCACCCTCGAGCCTGCATTGTGTTTCTAAACAAACTTCAAAACATACCTTTCCGTTTATCTTCCTATCTCTCTCCTTGAAGTCGATAAGTTGAAAAACAGGTCTCTCTGATTTGAAAGTTTTTCCATCAGGATTTTGGGGAGTTAAAAAAATCTGTTCGAAGGCCTGTGCAGTCCTCAAAGTTTGCATTAAAGAAAGACAATCAAACCATTAAACTATACAACACCGCAACAGTGCAGTCCTTCTGAACAATCAGGTCGGGGCCCCCACTTCAAAACCCCCAGTTGGGCCGACAAAAGGAGCCCGTTATCTCCCTCCCTGTTTAATCTGTTCTGAAACCCTTTTGAAGAGACCCTCCTGACTTCCACTCTACCCACTCCATTGGCGGGCCGACCCCTCAACAAAATTGCGTTTGCCGATGACATTGACCTCATGGGCGGAAGTAACACAGAGCTGCAAGATCTTACGACCAGACTTGAGAACAGAGCTGGAGCATATGGGATGGAGGTGAGCTCGGAGAAAAGTAAAGTACTTGTGAACAGCACGAGCAACGCCACTGCTAAAATTACATGAACGGCCAACAACTGCAGGAGGTAACGCTTTTAAATACCTTGGCGCTACACTCACAAAGGACGGGCGATCGACGACAGAAATCAAAGTCAGAATAGCCATGGCAACATCTTCCATGACAAAACTCACCACCATATGGAAAAGTAAAGAGATCAGTTTCCCAATCAAACTAAAGCTCTACAAAGCCCTAATTCAGACTATCCTGCTGTACGGAAGTGAAACCTAGACATTGACTGCTGAAACAGCAAAGCGAATCCAGTCATTTGAAACAAAATGCCATAGAAAACTACTGGGCATATCCTGGATCATGGAGAGAACGAAAGACCAATGAATTTGTCAAGAGTCAAATAACACGGCTGGCAGGTCCACAGGAACCCCTTCTCACCATCGTCAAGAAGAAAAAGCTGACATGGTTCGGCCACGTCACCCGCCACAACACTCTGCCAAAAACAGTACTGCAGGGAACACTCGAAGGTGGCATAAAGAGGGGAAGACAGAACAAGTCATGGATGGACATCATCAGAGAATAGACCAGGATGAATGACTTGGCACTACTGCGCAGAGCCGAGGACCGAGATGGATGGAGGAGGCTTACCAAGGCATCGTCTTTCGTGTCTCCCCCCACGACCACCAAGGTCACGGGTCTGATGATGATGATGATGATGATGATCTCTCTCTCTCTCTCTCTCTCTCTCTCTCGCTCTCGCTCTCGCTCTCTCTCTCTCCCTCTCTCAGTGTGTGTGTGTGTGTGTGTGTGTGTGTTGTGTTCAGGCTGTAAAAAATGATGGTTGACAGAACACAGCTTTGAACCCTCATGTCACTGTACCGTGCAGCTTCAGAAGGCCCGTGTCACCACCTCTACCATGAGGGCACTCTGCATCCTCTGGCTGTCTCTGGCACTGCCCTGTGGCCTGGTGTCTGCAGGGAAGCAGCCACATATTCTCTTTATCCTGGCTGACGACTTGGGCTGGAATGACGTGGGCTGGACGGAATACCCTGAAATCCCCACCCCCAACCTGAATGCCCTAAAAGAAGAAGGCTTGGAATTGACGCAGTTTTACGTTCAACCCAAATGCACACCAACACGGGCTGCTCTTTTGACTGGAAAGTAAGGGTGTGTCTGCGTGTCTGAGAGAGAGAGAGAGAGAGAGAGAGAGAAAATTGTGTGTGTGTGTGTGTGTGTGTGTGTGTGTGTGTGTGTGTGTGTGTGTGTGTGTGTGTGTGTGTGTGTGTGTGTGTGTGTGTGTGTGTGTGTGTGTGTCGGGCACGCGCGCGCCACCTGTACGTGTGGTGGGGGATGGGTGAGTGAGTGGATGGGTGGGAGTGTACCCATCAACTTGATGGGGGGGGGGTTCCTGTTGTAACAAAAACGTTTATCTGTACCTTTTTGTCATTGTTCCTAAGGCATAGTGTTCTGATTGGTGTCTCATGAAAAAATATATATCTGCTGAAAATGAGCTCATAATAGAAGCCACAGCAATAACAGATTTGTCCCTGGTGAAATTCTGTAGACAGAGCTCCTTTCATACAGAACCAGCTACTGATGCAAACAGGATTTTTCAAATGGGTGGCATTGCTCTTGTGGGGAAGCACTTTCTCCGCAGGGAGTAGCCCGAATTTCACGCAGAAAAAACTGCCGTAACTTAAAGTATACACAATACAATACAATACAATACAATACAATACAATACAATACAATATATGTTTGTATATAGTGTTTGATGATGACCTTCAAAAAAGCAGAGGAGGTAGCTGTTGTTTCGGAAACTGGGCAGAAATTTGATTATAGTGGCAATGCCTTGCCCACAGTGTATATCCACCTTCTAGACCAAGTAGACATAAGGATATAAATTCCATATATTATTATCATTATTATTATTATAGTCAGCATTGGAGATGTTCTCCAAAGGCCAACCAGCCCCCAGGGCTGTAGCACCTAAAAACTGTACAAGTCAAGCCTCCTAGTCAAGAGTCATGGTCGATCTCTAAAGACTAAGCTGTAAAGTGGAATTCCATGAGTGGAAAGGCCACTGCTCATTATAGCCTCTCACTTTGCTGTTGCCCCCAGCGTCAGTGGGTTGATACAATACAATACATTACGATTCAATGCAATGCAATGAAATAGAATACAAGACAGAGAACTTAAAAGTTCAACCAGCCACCGTGACGTAATGGTTAGGGCCTTTGGTTACGAACATGGAGGTCTCCTGCTCAACTCCCACAATTAGTTTTTAAACTCCGACCATCTCCGATCCAATGGGAGTGTGTAATAGGCACAATAGACAGATCTGGACCACACAGATGCTATTTTGAGAGTGTTGCTTCAATCACCCGTCCAACATTGCAGGTGTCCGTATCTCTCAAACCCAGTGTATGCTAGGATGCATCATGATAAGAGGCGTAGAGTTCAGCCATGTTCAGTTGTTTAAAAGCAAATACAGTTCCATAGCATCAGCATTTCATCATCTTTATCGGAATCTGAGCACATAACTCCTCTCTGGCAATCTCTCCACTGGCTGCCTGTGCCACAGAGAGTAAACTATAAGAGCAGTACCCTCTGGTACAAGTGTCTCCACAAAACAGCTCCCTCCTACCTCTGTGACTGTGCTCACCTATACACTCCTTCTCGATCCCTCCGCTCTGCTGCAGATACCCTGTGCTTACTAATACAGAGATTCAACCAATCCACTGTTGGCCGTTGCTCTTTCTCTGTTTCTGGTCCGGTGATCTGGAATGATCTCCCTCTCTCCCTTCGCCAAAAGCCTACTTATCTTTTAAATCCAGCCTCAAGACATATTTATTCCAAACCTAAGATTTTTCCAGCGTCTCAGATTTGTCGCTGCCTTCAACGGCCGAAATCCCCACCACCCTGCCAAAGTGTATAACCTGTGTGTGTGTGTGTGTGTGTGTGTGTGTGTGTGTGTGTGTGTGTGTGTGTGTGTGTGTGTGTGTGTGTGTGTGTGTGTGTGTGTACGTGTGTGTGTACGTGTTGTGTGTGTGTGTGTGTGTATGTATGTATGTATGTAATGTATGTATGTTGTGTGTGTGTGTGTGTGTGTGTGTGTGTGTGTGTGTGTGTGTGTGTGTGTGGTGTGGGTGTGTGTGTGTGGGAGGGTGGTGCGCGCGTGTGGGGGGGGGGGGGGGGGGGGGGGAGAGGGGGTGCGCGCGCGTGTGTGTGTGTGTGTGTGTGTGTCGTGTGTGTGTACATTTGAATTTGTGAACTCTGTTAATTGGTATTGGTTGTATGTGTATAGGTGTGTTGTATGCAAGCGCTTTGATTTGTTTTTGCAAGATATAGCGCTATATAAATTCCATTCATTATTATTATTACTATTAACCTATCATCATGCAGTTAAAGCAAGGTGTCCCTGTTTGAGTGGTCTCGAATGTTCTGCTCTCATAGTAACGACAGTTTTGTTCCCAACTGTGTCTGTAATGGGTTTGTGTGAAATTCTCCAGGTTTGGAGGTTTCCAGGACAGGGTCATTGGAGGGAAGCTGTGATGGTCACCAGCCCAGATGGGCATCTGACGCAATCTAGCTCCAAAACTAAGATATCATTTTGTCAGTGCACTGAGTAGGTGATTGCTTGCGTTTGTTAGCTGAGAACAAGCAGTACCGAACACCACTGATGTGGCCCAACATCAGTGCAGGGCTCCTCTGACAGGTAACCCCCATGGTGGCCTGACCTTGAAGAGGCAATATCACAAATATGGGTATGGTTGGAATGGAGAGATCGAAATGAGTGGCATGAAAACAGAGACAGGAACATCACAGAAAATGATACAACTACCACAAAATTATCTTAAACGATAACCTTCAAAATACAAAGCTCTGTGGATTTGGGTTTATCACCTTTGCTGTACGAGAATTTCTCCAGCAAATGCACAACAGACTATGTAGGATAAACAGCAGCAACTTCTGTTTGTATTTTTCCTTTCAAATGTATTCCGCTGGAAAGAAAAAGCACATAATCATACATGTCTGGAGCAATATGGACTTTGGCCCTGTTGAGGAAAGCGTGGTGGTGTTACTGTTGGCAGACTCAGCGTCCAGTTGACCAACAGTTCTACCCCACAGAACTGCCCATCGTAGTCGGCAGTCTTCATTGTCCTAGCAACAACAGGTTTTAGACAAACCTTTGATTCTAGTCCTTCCGATGTGTTTTTGTTGGTTACGTTAAACATGCTTCTGATGCCTAAGAGAACAGCAAGGGAGGAAAGTCTTGACTGCCCGTACCTGAGCCTGTCTTTTGGGAACGTTTATTCTACAAATTGGAACCCTGACCTTCTGAAATTCCTCCTTCTTTTGAAAAGATTTTTAATTTTCAGTATCAGATCAATTTTTATAGAAAAAGATGTTTTTAGAAAGCAGTGACCCCACAGACATCTATTCAAAAGTTTTTATTAGACCTGTCATGTCCATTGAGGGAGTCATTTCTCTTGAAACGTTTTGAAACAAACAGTAACATGTCCAGTCATGGACTGGATAGTATTATTTCAAAACTGGCTGCTCCTGTTATAATGCACACGGCCCATATATTTATATTCAATGTATGAACAAAAACACTTTCAGCTAAAACATGCTAAAATAATACGGTGTACAAATCAGAAAAGACTACTTCCCTTCCAGTTATAGACAATATAAATCTTATCACTACTTTTTTTTATATGGGGAAGGATAAATGGAATGGGCACTCATGTGCTTTTTACATCCAGTCCCCGTGTGTAGGCGGTTTTGTAATGTTGTCATCTTTTTCCCACCGGCACACAATGGCTACTCTTTCGAAAAGCGGAACAGGGTTTAACGTGTGCGCAAGATGTTTTGGCCCTGCGTTCGCACTCGGGGCCTCGGTTTTCAGTCTCATTCGAAGGAGCAAGCACATATATTTGTTGATCACCCGAATAATTACAGTCTCAGACACCCCAGCCATGTGGCTTTATTCAAAATTTACTGACAGACAGCCGTCTACGATGAACACAAAATCAGTTTAGTGGAGGTCTTGTTGCTGACTTTGTAAAGTTTGTTGCCGCCGCGGTCACCGATTCCTCTTCAAGACCTAGCTATTTATTACGTATCTTCCAATAGCCTGGAACTTTAATTCTCCTTTTGATATAACAGACAACAAAACTGTGTCTAAAGAAATGCTTTTCTACTTACCTTCCAATAAGTGGGGTTGCTCCATGGGGTGTCTCTTCTTGGTCCTTTGTTACTCTATAATTTTTCCAATGACTTATTTTTATTTTTATCCAACAGCCTGTCAGCAATATGCTGATGACACCACCCCCAGACACTTCCGATAAGGATCTACCAGCTTCTGCAAGTTATACAAAAAACCATGAAATTTATTCTTGTGAAATGGAACACATCGCACTCAATCCTACAAAAAAAAAATTTCATGTTTATCAAAAACACGAGAAAAAACTTAAAATCTTTACGAAAGTGTTTCAATGAAAATGTGGCAGATATCCATACAAGATGGGCCTGCAGACACATAAGGTCTTCACTCGCGTGTTGAATAACACCCGGGATGAAAACATCAAGCTCCTTCCCGCCTACCTGAATGACTTTGGCTACCACTCTCACATGTCGGGCAAATGGCATCTGGGATCTTGCAACAAAATGCTACCCCTTTTGGGAAAAGGGTGAGACTGATGCGCGCTCTCTCTCTCTCTCCTTCTCTCTCTCTTCCCCTCTCTCTTCCCCTCTCTCCCCTCTCTCTCTCTCTCTCTCTTCTCTCTCCCCTCCAAATGGCGATGCTTATATTTATGTTATTTTGCAAGATTCGATAAGGCTTCTTTTAGATTTATGTCTTCTTCTTGAGGATGGATGAAAGAGTTCATGTATATGCTTAATTATGTCTTTCCCTGCAATTGGAATGTTTTGTATGTTCATTTCCCACCCCTACCCCTATACCCTTAACAACAAACTGTAGAGTACATGAAACATTAGATCCAAAAAGCTTTGGGAAACACGAGGCACTGCACATGGACATTGACCACAGTGTCTTGGACAAGCTCAAACCTGGCAAAGGCTATCTTTCCCATATGTAATATTGCAGGTGACATTCTATGTATGTTTTTTTATATCCAAACAATGGTCACAGCTGGCCTTTTCTTCAACAAAACAGACATGTGTGCTTCTTTCGTGTGTGCAAATGTTTTTCCATGTATTTTCAGACAAAATTTTGGGGTTTAATATGCTGATCCAAAAAGATCATCAAAATAATGGAGTCAGATCCTATATTATTTCCCTAAGGAAGTCTCTAATGGTGAGACAGAAGAGTTCAGAGGAGACACAACGTGTACCCTCTGCTTTTGGAAAGACCATGATATGGAAGCCGTCTACTGACCTGTCTGCCCTGTGATCAAGAACAGCAAATTAAAGCTTTGTTGCCACATGAGGACCGGGGGAAAGAAAACATGCGCCAAAGCGCTTTTCGTGTCTATAAATGGATCCAAAACAACCTATAGGTTACGCCTTGAGGTTAGCAGCTGTAATACAGCTTATGGCTTTTCTACTGCCTTTAGCCTAAAATGGCTCCACTGAGCACAGTCATATTTCTAAACCCAAAAGAAATAGTAAGTGAATACATTTCATAGTGGGTTTTTTTTTGGCTGCTTTAAATTACTTATGATTGAATAGCTCAATTACTTGGCTCGGGCAGGAAGCAAAAGACATCAATTAATGTCTCTTATGAATAAATGGTAAACACACCCACAAAATTTGGCAGATTTTGTTTGAAAAAATGAAAGAGGGACAACTGGGACATTTTCAGCAAGATGCAGCCTTATCCAAACTTTTTGCTTTCGAAATGAAGGACGAGTAATCTAAAAAGATCAGAATAGTTTTGCAAGAAAATGTTCATTATTTTCTCAGCCCGGCTCGTTTGCAACACTAAAAAGCACAATGTCACTCCACTCCTCTCTCTCTTTTTCTTGCTCTCCTTACTAATTCTTCTTCTTACTACTATTCTTTTTGCAGCTTTCTTCTTCTTCTTTCTTCTTCTTCTTCTTTTCTTCTTCTTCTTCTTCTTCTTCTTCTTTCTTTGCATTCTTCTTTTCTTCTTCTTGTTTGAAATTCTTCTTCTTCTTCTTTGCATTCTTCTTCTTTGCATTCTTCTTCTTCTTCTTCTTGTCTTTTTTCTTTCTTCTTCCTCTTTGATTCTTCTTCTTTGCATTCTTCTTCTTCTTCTTTGCATTCTTCTTCTTTATGCATTCTTTTCTTTGCATTCTTCTTCTTCATGTTTGCATTCTTCTTTTTTGCAATCTTCTTTTTTGCATTCTTCTTCGCATATTTGCATTCTTCTTCGCATATTTGCATTCTTTTTCTCCTCTCCTCCTTCCTCCTCCTTTGCATTCTTCTTCTTTGCATTCTTCTTCTATGCATCTTCTTCTTTGCATTCTTCTTCTTCTTCTTGTTGCATTCTTCTTCTTACATTCTACTTCATTGCATTCTTCTTCGCATATTTGCTTTCTTCTTCTCCTCCTCCTCCTCCCCCTCCCCCTCCTCCTCCCCCTTTTTCTTCTTCTTCGTTTCGACATATCCCACAGCTATTTCCCTTTAAGGAGTCATTGGGACACTGCACTAAGTTTAAGGGATGGCAATGCTGCTGTTTTTAAACTTGCTATAGCCCATAACTTTGTGGTTAAAGGGCAGGGTGTCTTTTTTTTATAGAAAAGTTGCCCAGTTGCAGAATGAGTGATGGGTGATTGTTCCCGATGCTTTTTTTTATACAAGTGGTAGGTTGCAGCTAATCAAAGCCCTTGTTTCGTTTGATGCGGTATTTGCTCTCCAATAGCTGAGGTGTCACCGTCTGCTGTTGGATGGTCTTCCATTTTATGTCTGTCACTAAAAGGGATATTAGACAATGCCTGACTGTATGACTTACTTGTCATCATCTCTGTGGGGCAAAATGACAACAGTGGCGGCAGCATCAAGGATAGTTAAGCTATGCTCATCTTAAATTGTGATCCTTGGAAACTATTTCTGAGGGTATACAGGTGAGATCATAGAAATCGCTGCCAGAGTTGGTTTCTTTTAGGTGTATAGCCCGAATTTCTATTTATTTCAGATTAAAAAATAATGGGTTTGCTGCAAACATTTAGTTTAATGCCAGCCTGTGGCTTTACCACAGATGGGCAATAATTTTTTTGTAGCATGCCATCAGTCCCTCAAAGCTCTAATTTCTGATCCTGTGAATCGATCCTCTGAATAAACTTATTTTCTTTTCACACATTGTAGACAGTAAGTACTATCTCTAAACAATACTCTATTTTTTGCACATTGGACAAATTAAGTGACATATTGAAGACCACGCATTGGAAAATTGTTTATAAAGTATTTAAAAGCACATGTGCACATGCTAGAAAAGTAAGTGATGTATTTAAACATGCAGTAAGTGATGTATTTAAACTGCAGTAAGTGATGAAATTTAAACATGCAGTAAGTGATGTATTTAAACATGCAGTAAGTGATGTATTTAAACATGCAGTAAGTGATGTATTTAAACATGCAGTAAGTGATGTATTTAAACATGCAGAAAGTGATGTATTTAAACATGCAGTAAGTGATTATTTAAAACATGCAGTGAGTGATGTATTTTAAACATGCGTAAGTGATGTATTTAAACATGCAGTGGTGATGTATTTAAACATGCGTAAGTGATGTATTTAAACATGCAGTGAGTGATGTATTTAAACATGCAGTAAGTGATGTATTTAAAATGCAGTAATTTGATGTATTTAAACATGCAGTAAGTGATGTATTTAAACATGCAGTAATGATGTATTTAAACATGCAGTGAGTGATGTATTTAAACATGCAGTAAGTGATGTTTTTAAACAATGATATTTCACGCCATACAGTTTTGTAACTCAGCACTACATTTGCAGAAAGAAGAAAGCAAACGGGCTTAGGTTTCCATTTTGGAATGCATGACACGTTTTCTGTGTAGGTTTAAGACCCACTTTGGACCATGGATAACGTGGTATGACCGCTACAACCTGACATCCTCTGGGGGATCTTGACGGACTGGTACAACAACCCCTACTGGCCAGCTCACGGCCAGTAAAACTGCGCATCTGCTCAGCAACCCACACTCAGCACATCCTGACGGAGCACTTCACCGATGCCTGCACAAAAGATCAACCTATCTTCATGTATCTGCCGTACACAGTTCCACACAACCCAAATAACTGGTAAGAAATGCACAACTTTACTTTCCATTCATTAATTAGTAGTCCAAAGTGTTCATTAAAAAGAAGCTAAAAATTTTTTCATGCAGGTTACAACCTAACGGTTAGAGTTGGTGTCATTGAGCAAGCAAGCAAAAAAAACCAACCAACCCAAAACCTTTCGATTTTGATTTCTTTTCGAAGTGGGCCTACAGTTGTTTGAGATGTGCACATGCAAACATGTGCGTGTACACATGTGTCTGTTTTTCCACATGTTCGAAATCAGTCACACAAAACATTTTCACATATATTCGTATAAACTGCAGGTACCAGAGAAATACATTACAAACACCGAATGCAATTCAAATGCCTGAAATGATCAACGGCCAGAAAAACTATCGTCGCACTTTCTGCGGCATGGTGAACGCATGGATGAAGGGATTGGCAACATCACCCCGACACTGAAGGACTTGGGTGTCCTGGAAGACTTCATCATCTTTTTCACCAGTGATAACGGCTGCATACCAGGGAATGTGGCAGCTGTGGCCTCTCCGGGGGCGTAAGCAGTCCGTGTATGAGGAGGTAGGTTGCTTGTATGTTATCATTTAAATTGTTACAGTAAAAGTGCCCCAGAATACGTTGAATCCCTAGCAATTTTAGGATGGGGGCTTTACTAGCCTAGACTTGACTATTACGAAATTTTTTTAAAATATCCAAGTTGAGGTGTAGGAGGCCGTGTTTGAGGCAGTTTCGTGTAATGTCTAGCTGCTGCACTCGACCTGGTTCGGTTTGGGCGGGGAAAACACTGGTCCCCCCTCATCCGTCTCCTAAATCTCTCATGTCTGGCTCCAAGCGCCACACGCTGGGACCCTCGCCTCAAAAGTCGTTGCTAAAACTAGGTGAAGGGGCTATGTTAACAACGCGGCATCACTGGGCGAATGCGTCCATGGTGCAGTTAAATGGCCAAGGCAGATTTAAGTTCCCTTTGGAACTCAGTTGCTACTTGATCAAGTTCAGAGCGATCCACCTAGATGAAGGACATTGGCTGTGGTCTGGCATGGAGAGGGAGGACTCCGCCATGCAACGTTGCCTAAGACACCCATGTGATGATTTGATGACAACACTGTAAAAACTCATACTGGACTGGGTCTTCTGTTGCTGACCATCAGGACGGGGGTGAAAGTATGTGATAGATGGAATGAAATCAGTACATGCCAGAACTAATATCTATATTGGCACCTGGAATATAAAATTGCTTATAGCCCAATGGTGGTGGCTCCTTGGCAGCCTGACATTGATGGGGTCCTGTAGATTTCCTACCCTGAGGATGCGACAATAATCTGGGGATGGCTGAGGTAGAGAGAAGAAATAATCAGCGTGGGAACAGCAACACAGGAGCATTTCCCCGAAGAGGGGCAGTTTTGGGAAAGGGGGTGTGTGGCAAATACCGCAACCCCGAGACCAGCAAAAAAAGTTTTGAAGCTCCTAAAGATTTGCCCATTCCAAGAACCAAAGTGGGTGAACAAATTTGTTCCAATCAACCGCCCAGAAATCTAGACATGGCCCCATCCAAGGAGATCACCCTAATCTAATTGACTACATCATGGTCAAACATCACTTCCAATCAAGTGTTAATATTGTGAAGACCAGGAGCTTTCCCGGGGGGCCAACATCAGTAGCAACCATGAGCTTGGGATGATGACTGTCAGACTCCACCTCAAGAGATTAAGAAGCAAAGCAACGTAAGGATCAAGTCTAATCTTGAGAACCTCAAGGATCCAAACATAGTACAAGCTTCCATGCAATGATAAGAGAAAATTTTTCCTCACTTTCGTTCTTGACAACCAGACACCAAAGTAGATATCTTGATCAACAGCTTCAACACGCTATGACTGGAACATCCAACTTATTCCTTGGCAAACACCAGCCAACCAACAGTCCCTGGGTCACAGAAGACATACTGGAGCTGTGTGACTACGCTGATAACAGAAGCAACAGAAGATTTTGGCTGAAGGGGCAAAACTATGCAGAAAAGACAGTTTTAAAAGGGGATAAGAAGAGCAAAGGAGACATGGACTAAAGAACAATGCCCAGGAATCAAAGAAAACCTGAAGAAAAATAAGAGCAAGAAAGCTTACCAGCTGTAAAAAATCTATCAAGCTCGAAACAAAGAAAAACCCTAATCATCCAATACAAAGCAGAGAAATGTCTCACAGAAAAACATGATGCCTAAAGGGGTAGACAGAGTGATGCTTTCCCTGCACACAACAACAATAACAACAACAACAACAACAACAGGTCCAAGACGTTAGATTCCCTCCATCAACCAACAACAACATTACGCCAGGATAAATGGCTTCATTCGCATAAGATCTGGAGAACAGGTAAGTAAAAACACAGCGGACACAGTCTCTGATTGTCACTCTCCTGAAGAAAGGCAACTTACAACTATCCAAAAAAAAACAATATATCATCAGGATGATCGGCCATAAAAGTAAAGTAACCTTAAGTATCCTCCTGAATAGACTGAAACCATACGCTGAGGAGATCATCAAGAAAACAACTGGTTTTTTTAAAAAAAGGATGGAGCCCCAACAGAGCACATTTTCATCCTCAGAATAACTCTGAGAGAAGTCCTGCAACACCAACAGGATTTTACTACTTGTTTGTGGGCCTTGAAGGCTTGACAGATTGGCATGTAGCTTTGTGAAAACCTTTAGACTGAATAACGTTAATGCCACAATGATCAGATCCATAGAAAGCTTTTACGACAGGGGAACCTGCGCAGTCTACGGCATAAATAAGTTAGGGGAATGGTTCTGAACTACAATTGGAGTGCACCGAGAATGTCTGCTCTCTCCCATCCTTTTAACTTCTTTTTAGAAAGAATAAAGGTTGAAAGGGCTTGAAACCATGAGTAAAAAAACCAGTATTGGAGGCAAATTTCCCCCAACACGCAATGGCCTAGCTGGAATAAAAACAACAGCTGGTCAACCTGGTCAATCCCTTGATGATGAAGCCACTTCGGCTATGGCATACAGATAAGTCCAAAAAAAACAGATAATTACAAATAGTGTCAATGGCATCAGCACTGACACTGTCATAGACAAAAAAAAACAATTGAGACCGCCGCTTTGAGTATCAGAAGGGGGATCGAAACCCGACTTCTTTTTACAGAACATCAGCCACAGCTGCAATGACCAATCTAAAAGTCCTCTAGAATGACAAAAACACCGCCCTTAGCTTCAAGATCAGACTGACGTGTTCGCTGGTCATGTACATTTTTGTATGCTTGTAAAACGTGAACTTTAACAGCAACATTGAAAAAAATGATACAAGCAATGGAGATAGATGCTTTTGCAAGCTTTTCGGTACCTCATACAGAGATGATTTAACTACAAGGAAGAGAAAAGCCACATTAGAAACGCAACTGCACCACTTGAGGAGGTGTGATTTGAGTGAAAAACGCAAAATGTAATGGTAAGGCACGTCATTGAACAATGTCGACTGGCCAAAACTGTCCCTTTCAGATAACAACAATAAGTGAAACAAAGAGACAGACAGAGAAAACGATGGGAAACAAAATCAGTGAGTGGTTTTGGCCCTTGAGTGGAACAAAACACGACAGAGAGCTGAGAACTACAAGGAGTGGAGGAAGCTGCTGCAAAATCTTCAGTGGAGCCCCCAACAGTCTACTAGTCTACAGGATAGGTAGGTGAATTTAGAAGGAGATATCTATCACAAATAATGATTTTGTCTTGGTGCTTGAATTTTACAAATACACGAAAAAAAGCTTCAGCAAAATAGAATGAAAGACTCTCTCTCTCTCTCTCTCTCTCCCCCTCTCTCTTCTCTCTCTCTCTCTCTCTCCTCTCTCTCTCTCTCTCTCTCTCTCTCTCTCTCTCCCTCTCTCTCTCTCACTCTCACTCTCACTCTCTCTCTCTCTCGCACACACACACTGACACACACATGTATTCACACACATACTTTAGCGCACACACGTGTGTGCACCTACATACACATTTTATACACACAGTCACATACACACACTCTACACACACTCATACACACACAAACACACACACGCACACGCACGCAAACAAAACAAACACACACACATTCATTCACACATACACACATTCACATACACACACTATACACACACGCACACGCACGCACGTACGCACGTACGCACAAAACACCACCCCACACACACACACCCCACACACGCCTGCACATATCTGTTCATGTTGTTTTAATAAAGAATGTCAGAGAAAAGGCGTGTTGTCTTTTAAGCTGGATGAATATTGAACTGGTATCCGAGCTTGTGAAATGGTGTGGTGCATTGAGAGGAGCAGTGTTGGGGCAATTGATCCCCATGATTTTTGTGATGTCACACCTAGCAAAGGAATACATTGTTAAAATAAAGTTCGATTAATTTTTCAAAGCTGCTTCTTTTACTATTTTTCTTTTATTTGTGAAGGATTGCTATAAATACGATGGATTGCTGAATGATGATTAACAGAAGAAAATAGAGAGAGAAAAGCTGATGGAAGAATTAAGCTAAATGTACTGGTGTTGTTTGTGTGCGTGTGCGTTGTGTGTGTGGGGTGTGTGGTGTGTGTGTGTGTTGGCGTGTGGGGGTCGTGTGTGTGTGTGTGTGGGTTTTTGTTAGGGAGGCACGCGGTCAAGAACGCTTCTGTGGGCCCCAAAGTTTCTGAAACAAGGCCTAGAGAAGGGCCAGTACCATGGACTGGTGCATGTCACCGACCTACTGCCCACCTTTTTACAGGCTGCAGGGGCCAGTGCTTCCGATCTTCCAAGTAGGTATTTCTTTGGCTTGTTTATCGTTTGTGTCTCTTTGAAAGGAGAAAGAGGAATTAACTTCAAGCATGCCCCGCTAAGTGTGGGAGTGTGTTTGGCTTAGTAATGATTTGTTTTCGATAGATTTCAAAAGTCCTGAGCATTTTCAAAATCTACTTTGATAGTCATTTGGCCTATACAAGTGTTCTCCTTTATTACAGCATGTGGGAAACCAACCCCGAATGAAAACCAACAGAACAGTGAAGAAAGAGAGCAGAGTTAAGAGAGCTAGAGTTACAGAAGGAGACAAAGCATACACACTAAACAAACATGATGGGGGAAGGGGGTATTGGTATTGAATGTGATGGTCACAAGGAACATTGATGATTTCAGAGGCCATAGATGGCAAGGGGGCTTGGTGGAATATCAGGAAAAATATCTCCACATGGCGCAAGTGGATGGTGTACAACATTGACAGCAGCAGACAGCTAGCCGCACTCCGGTTTCTGAACGCCACTCACGACTTCAAACTAGTCTACAGCAATACTACAATGAGGTAAGTTCTGTCTACTTGTTGTTGACTTTTTAATGAAATGAGTTCTATAGTCTACAGCAATACTACAATGAAGTAAGTTCTGTCTACTTGTTGTTGACTTTTTAATGAAATGAGTTCTATATCAACCCTGAGACTCTGAGGTTTGAACATGTTCCAGCAGCTGCAAGTATGTGATCACTGTCAAAATTAGGGTTGTATAGTAACATTGCTGCATATAAACGCAATGCTGCTGTAAACCTTGTTTTAGAAACATATCCAGGGACAAACGCAGGTTAGAACATAAAAGATGGGTCTAAAATCCTGATGGACAGATTTCTGGAAAACATTTTCAACCAGGTGATGTCTTTTAACAGAAGTCATTTGAGACAAATCCAAGCAGACTACTGAAATGAGCGTGACCAGTATCTGCAGTCTAGCACAACTCAGAACTACTTCACTAACCACTTGTTTTAGTGAACAGAGCATACTAAAGGATTCTCACTTGTTGTTTTTAAAGTCTTTAAGTTCTCGTCAGGGGAATAGGTCAGCAGGTGTTTTAAATCTTTGACCAGATTTAATGCAGAGTTGAATGCGCAGTGGGTTCAACGAAAATACTGGAACTACTCCGTCACCTATCACCCATTTAATGGATGCTACTTTTAGAGATGGTTTGACGATATTTTAAGTATTTGAGCATGATCAACACAAAAGTAATTTATAAAAGAAACAAGGATGAGAGTTCAGTGGGCGATTTAGCTACAGATCAATCTGGATTCTGTAACACCACCTGTACTGTCCCCATTTTTATCGATGGTCAAGCAATTTTAGCAATGCATATTCCTCTACTCCATCAGTCATGTTCCTTAGCTCGCCCATGTGACGGACAACAATGATTGTTGTCTGAGCATTTGTTAAGCAAGAATATTCTTTACTAATTCAACATCTGCATGCCTGCGTCTTCTCAGAAAACTATGCTTATAGAGAAGTAGGAGCTAGGAAAAGGAGACGTGATTGAAATCACTTCTATAGAGCAGGATCTTACTGTATCTACCTGGAAACTAAGTTATGAGCGTGGACAGAGCGGAAACTTAGGGCCACGTGGTTGATGTGCTGCTGCGTGTACCTTGTGCCTACGAATACCTAGATTCAACCAATCCAACGCTGGCCGCCACTCTTTTTCTATTTCGGATCCATCGACCTGGAATGAGCTCCCTCTCTCTCATTTGCCAGAAACCTAGTTATGACACTTTTAAATCCAGCCTCAAGACATATTTATTTCAAACCTAAGATTTTCCCCCTCCTGTTTCATATGAAAACTATCCCACCTTCACTAACCCATATCCTATCACCCTGCTAAAGTATACGACCTGTGTGAGTGTGTGTATGCTTTTGAAAAACATTTGACTATTGAAATTTTATTTAATAGATTTTGTCTGCAGCGCGCCAAGTATTTAATATCTGTTTGTTTAAACTATTGATTATTTATCATTGATTGCATGACTGTGTAAGATTAGGTTGAATGCATGCACTTTGATTGGCCTTTGCAAGATGTAGCGCTATATAACTTCCATTTTTTATTATTATTATGTTTGTTAAGCGCTTCGATTTGTTTGTTTTACAAGGTTCAGCGCTATATAAGATCCACGTATTATTATTATTATTATTATTATTATTATTATTATTATTATTATTCATCAGACCCGTGACCTTGGCGGTCGTGGGGGAGACATGAAAGACGATGCCGTGGTAAGCCTCCTCCATCCATCTCGGTCCTCGGCTCTGCGCAGTAGTGCCGAGTCATTCATCCTGGTCCATTCTCTGATGTTGTCCATCCATGACTTGTTCTGTCTTCCCCTCCTTCTGCCACCTTCGAGTGTTCCCTGCAGTACTGTTTTGGGCAGAGTGTTGTGGCGGGTGACGTGGCCGAACCATGTCAGCTTTTTCTTCTTGACGATGGTGAGAAGGGGTTCCTGTGGACCTGCCAGCCGTGTTATTTGACTCTTGACAAATTCGTTGGTCTTTCGTTCTCTCCAGGATATGCCCAGTAGTTTTCTATGGCATTTTGTTTCGAATGACTGGATTCGCTTTGCTGTTTCAGCAGTCAATGTCCAGGTTTCACTTCCGTACAGCAGGATCGACTGAATTAGGGCTTTGTAGAGCTTTAGTTTGATTGGGAAACTGATCTCTTTACTTTTCCATATGGTGGTGAGTTTTGTCATGGAAGATGTTGCCATGGCTATTCTGACTTTGATTTCTGTCGTCGATCGCCCGTCCTTTGTGAGTGTAGCACCGAGGTATTTAAAAGCGTCTACCTCCTCCAGTTGTTGGCCGTTCATGTAAATTTTAGCGGTGGCATTGCTCGTGCTGTTCACAAGTACTTTACTTTTCTCCGAGCTCACCTCCATCCCATATGCTCCAGCTCTGTTCTCAAGTCTGGTCGTAAGATCTTGCAGCTCTGTGTTACTTCCGCCCATGAGGTCAATGTCATCGGCAAACTGTAAGTTGTTGAGGGGTCTGCCGCCAATGGAGATGATAGGGTGGAAGTCATGGAGGGTCTCTCTCATGATGTTTTCCAAGAACAGATTGAACAGGACTGGAGATAACAGGCATCCTTGTCGGACCCCAACTGTGGTTTTGAAGTAGTCTCCGACCTGATTGTTCAGAAGGACTGCACTGCTTGCAGTGTTGTATAGTGCTTGAATGGTTTGCACTAGTCCTTCTTCAATGCCAAACATTCTGAGGACCTGCCACAGGCCTTCGTGCCATACTCTGTCAAAAGCCTTCTTGAAGTCGATGAAGTTGTGGAACAGGTCTCTCTGATGTTGAAGATGTTTTTCCATCATGATGTGGCAGTTAAAAATCTGTTCGATTGTGCTCCTGCTGCCCTGAACCCAGCTTGTTCCCTGCAAGATGTTCTTCTGCTCCTTCTTGAGTCGATTCAAAATAAACTTTGAGCATGATCTTGCTGGCGTGGCTGATGAGGCTGATTGTTCTATAGTTTTGGCATTGGCGTAAATTCCCCTTCTTCGGCAGGGGTATGATGAGTGATTGTGTCCATTCTGTTGGCCACTGTTTTGTCTCCCAAATCTTTGACAGATAGCTGTAACATATGTGATGACTGTTTCGCGACCTTGCTTGAGCAGCTCTGCTGGTATATTGTCTGCTCCTGGGACTTTCCTACTGGTAAGCTGCGGATGCTTCTTCCACTTCTTCCCTCAGTATAGGTAATGGCGAGGGTGCTCTTAATGTTGCTGCTTTCTCTTCTATTATGCTCTTGTCAGGTTGTATTGGGTAGTTGTACAGTTCTTGACAATATTCAGACCACCTGTTCAATGCAGCTGAGCTTTCTGTGAGGAGGTTTCCGGAGCTGTCTTCAATGACTGATGATTTGGTTTGAAGTGGTTTGTGAGTTTCTTCAGGGTTCGTATGCCTTTTTACTGTTGCCCACTTTCATGTTTTTTTCGATCTCATCACATGATCACTGATCCACTTCTCTCTGGCCTTTAACATTGACTTCTTCACGAGATTGTTGGCCTCCCGGTATTCTTTAGGGTTGGAAGACCTGGTTGGTTTCAGTGCTCTTCTTGTATCGCAGAGGTCCAAGATGTCATTGGTAGTCCATGGCTGGTGTTTATTCCTCTGACGACCGAGTACCTCCTCTGCTGTTTCTCGGACTGCCTCATTGAAGTTGTTGGTGAGGTCATTGATGTCATTGTCCAGGAGGGTTAATGCCGCAAAACGTCCGCCAAGCTTAGCTTGGAAGATCTCCTCGACATCTGGATCTTTTAGTTTGTCCACGTCAAATTTGATACGTGGGTTTGCAGGCTGTTTGTTTTTCTTCAGCTTCATTTTGAATACCAGCAGCACAAGGTCGTGGTCACTGCCTATGTCAGCTCCAGGGTAGGTTCTTGTTCTGGCTCTGTTGATGCTGGATTTGAAGCGCCGTGGTGTTAAGATAAAATCTATTTGGTTATGGATCTTGCCGTTTGGCGCATGCCAGGTTGTCCTCCTTGAATGCTTGTGGGGATAGAGGGTATTGGCAATGGTAAGTCTGTGGGTGCAGGCAAACTCCAGCAGACGTAGTCCCCTGTCGTTGGTCTCCCCAGTTCCAAACTGACCAACTGTTCCAGCCCATTGGTTGTAAGAGTCAGGACCTACTTTGGCGTTAAAATCCCCTTGGATGATGATGATGTCCTTCTTGGGTATTTTCTTAATGGTCACTTCAAGATCTTCATAAAATTCTTCTACTTCTTCATCTGGATGGTCAGATGATGGTGCATAGATTTGTATGATGGTGATGTTCTTGGGCTTGGCCGACACCCGGATGCTGATAATCCTGCTGGAAGCCGGTGTACAGCTGATAATGCACCCCACTACTTCCTTTCTGACAATAAATGCCACTCCATGTTGGTGATGTTTCTCTTGGCCACTGTACCAGATCTTGTTGCCTTCTTCAGTCAATGTCTCACCAAATCCTGTCCATCTCACTTCTCCTAGTCCAATAATGTCCCATTTATATCGGCTAAGCTCATACTCTAGTTCTTTGATTTTTCCGCACTGGTAGAGTGTACGGACGTTCCATGTACCAATGGTGATTTGTTCTCTAGGGAGCTTAAGTAATGTTTTAACTCCAGTAGCTGACTTGTCACTTCCACCCTGGTGTTGATCAATGGAAAGCGCGGTTATTATTATTACCTGTTGGTAACCACGAGATAGCTCAGTGGTCGGAGCACTCGCTTTCCCCCAGCCAAGTTAAGCAGCGTCGAGCGTGGTTACCAGTTGGATGGGTGACCGGTTTGCGCGCCTTGGCTTCAGTACAGTTCCCCCAGTTCACCCAGCTGCAAATGGGTACCTGTCCTTTTTAGGGTCAGGGAAGGTAAAGCAGCGAGGGAGAGGAGATGGGCGCCGCCCTCAATATGCTGGCCCTAGAGAAGTGAGGTCTCTGATGCCTCGCTCCCCTACGACCTTATAGGTTATGGGAAACCTTTACCTTTACCTTTAACCACGGTTGGTTCTTTTTCCTTTCTTTCCCAAGGATCTCCAGCGCTGTCTCCTGAATGGTAGTGCTGAAGGTCTCAGTGAGGTTGTTGGTGTCATCTTGGAGGAAATTCAATGCTGCAAATCTGCCCCCTATCTCAGCTTTAAAGATTTCACCGACTTCGGGGTCTTTCAGCTTTTCCATGTTGAACCGCAAACGGGGATTTCTCTTCTGGTTCTTGGTCTTCAGCTTGATCTGTAGGGTCATGAGTACCATGTCGTGGTCACTGCCGATATCAGCGCACGGGAAAGTTCTTGTCTGGGCTTTGTTGATGCTTGACTTAAATCGTTTGGGGGCCAAGATGTAATCAATCTGGTTGTGTATCTTTCCATTTGGTGAGTGCCACGTCGTTCTTCTTGATGTCTTGTGGGGGTATAGGGTGTTGGCGACAGTAAGATTGTGGCTGCTTGCAAATTCCAACGATATCCTGAACCTGTGCGATCAACGTAGGGAGCTAAAGCCAGAGAAGAACAAAAACCCAGAAACGGCCGAAGAGTATAGAACAGTCAACAGATCAATCAAGAAGAAGATGACTGAGGCCATGGGGAACTGGATGTCAGAACAATGCTCCAAGGTTGAGAAGGCAATGGCGAAAGGAGACAGCAAGGAGGCCTACCAGACCATCAAGGTACTAACCAAGTCCCAGCAGCCAAAGACCTCCGTTATTGAAGACAAAGAGGGGTCAGTCCTTACAGAGAGCGCCACTATCATGAAGAGATGGACAGAATATTGCAGAGACCTGTACAACTACAAGCTGAAGACTGATCCGAACAAACTTCATGAGCAAGATCCCAGACCATCAGATCCTGAAAGCACACAGGTGCTGGATGAAGAGATAGAAGAAGCAGTAAGATCCTTGAAAGGAGGCAAGTCACCAGGGATTGACAACATCCCGGCTGAGCTCATCAAGTACGGGGGCCCAGAGATGATCAAGACACTAAAAATCATCTGCCAACGCATCTGGACCAGCAAAGAGTGGCCTAAACAGTGGACCAAATCCATCATAGTTCCACTTCCAAAGAATGGAGACCTGAAGAAGTGCCCAAATTACAGAACAATCAGTCTGATAAGCCATCTAAGCAAAGTCATGCTACGCATTGCCTTGAACAGACTGAAACCACAAGCAGAAGACATCCTATCAGAAGAACAGGCAGGATTCAGACCAGGTCAAAGCACTGTCGAGCAGATCTTCAACATCAGAATGCTCATAGAGAAGCACCTCCAACATCAACTACAGCTCTACAACTTCATTGACTTCAAGAAGGCCTTCGACCGAGTGTGGCAAGAAGCTCTGTGGCAAGTCATGAGAGACTATAACTTCGACGAGGACCTGATTCAAGTCATCCAGGCGCTGTATGACAGCTCCCACAGCGCAGTCCTCATGGGTGGAGAAATCGGGGAGTTCTTCTGGACTTCAGTTGGAGTTCGGCAAGGCTGCCCGCTATCCCCCGTTCTTTTCAAGGTGTTCCTGGAGAACATCGTGCAGGAGGCCCTCCTTGACCTCAAGACCACAATCACAATAGGAGGAAGGCCAGTCTGCAATCTTCAATTCGCAGACGATATTGATCTCATGGGCCGCAGTGAAGAAGAACTCCAGGATCTCACCACCAGACTGGAAACATCAGCCAATGCCCACAGTATGGAGATCAGCACGGAAAAGAGCAAGATCCTAGTGAACAGTACCACACCGACCACTCCCACCAGCATCAAGATGAGTGGCGAGACACTAGAGGAGGTGGAAACTTTCAAGTACCTTGGAGCAGTCATCACCAAAGAAGGTACGAGCACACAAGAGGTGAAGATCAGACTTGCTGTGGCACTCTCCTCCATGACTAAGCTGGCGAAAGTGTGGAGAAACCATAACATCAGAACCCACACTAAGGTCAGACTCTACAAGGCACTCGTCACATCCATTGCCTTGTACAGCTGTGAAGCATGGACACTCACTGCCGATTTAGAACGTCGCATTCAAGCCTTTGAGATGAAGTGCCTCAGGCGGATCCTGAACATCACTTACAGAGACCGTAAAACCAACGACTACGTCTGGCAGCAGATCGAGGCACTGGCTGGCAAACAAGAACCATTGCTAGATACAGTCAAACGGAGGAAATTGAAATGGTTTGGCCACACAACAAGGCATAACAGCCTGTCAAAGACAGTCCTGCAGGGAATGGTGGAAGGAGCAAGGAGGCAGGGACGACCACGCAAAAGCTGGATATCCAACATCAAGGAGTGGACCGGCCTTACTGTACCAAACCTCCTGAAAGCAGCCCAGGACAGAACCATTTGGCGGTCCACTTGCAGCGTGCGTGCGAGTACCCCAACGGTCGTCCCGACCAAGGGATGATGATGATGATGATATTACCTGTTTGATGTTTGGTACCTGTTTGATGTTTGGTATATGGTTGATGTTTGGTGCATGGTTGATGTTTGGTACATGGTTGATGTTTGGTGCATGGCTGATGTTTGGTACATGGTTGATGTCTGGTACATGGTTGATGTTTGGTACATGGTTAATGTTTGGTACATGGTTGAGCCAAAAAAGGGACGAGTGAATACTGTTAAGATCTAGCAGTCATTTACAATCACTACTGGTCAGTGGTCTTACTTTCGCCTATCAGTGGACATGCTAGCTCTAGAGATGTGACAGAAAATCAAGATTCAAGATAACTTGTCTATATTTTACATGTATACATGCATTCATATATTAATACATGCATGCATACATACATACATGGATACATACATGCATACATGGATACATACATGCATACATACATACATGGATACATACATACATACATACATACATACATACATACATACATACGTACGTACGTACGTACGTACATACATACATACATACATATGTGCATTCATGCACATACATGAATGCATACATGCATACATGCATACATACATACATACATACATACATGCATGTATGCATGCATACATACATACATACATACATACATACATACATACATACATACATACATACATACATACATACATACATGCATGCATGCATGCATGCATGCATGCATGCAACCATCCATCCATACATACATACATACTTTGTTCCTTTACATATATACATACATGGAATACATACATACATACACACATACGTACATACATGCATACATCCATTCATCCATACATACATAATTCCTACCTTAACATACATATATATATACATACATACAGACAAACAGACAGACATGCATACATCCATCCATCCATACATACATAATTCCTACCTTTACATACATACATACATACATACATACATACATACATACAGACAGACATACCTGTGGAAACAAATGACAAAATTTACAAAACCGCATACACACGGGGAACTGGATGTAAAAAAGCACATGGGTGCTTATTCCATTAACCTCGATATAAAGGAATAAATAAAAATAAATAAAATAAATAAACAGACAGACATACAGACAGACAGACATCCATCCATGCATCCATGCATACATACATGCATACATACATGCATACACACATACATGCATACAGACAGACAACGACAGACAGACAGACATGCATACACACATACATACAGACATACATACACACATATACGAAAGCATCTTTTTTCAAGCCTGGCTGATTGTTTTCTTCCCTTGGCTAGAGTTTCCAGGTTTAGCAATGGTGTGGTTTTGCGTGTGCAATCATTTGTCCTTCGCTTCTGTAACCGCATTCCGACTTCGATGATGATGTCTAAAACGACACCAGTGTGCATGGTTTGTTGGGTGGATGGGGGAGGGGTGTTAATGTTGCCATCCATTTGATAATTATTCATCTTAGCATGGCAGGGCCTGCTTCTGCGAAAGGTGGAACTGGGTGTCAGTGTGTGCGCAAGATGCTCTGCGGGTGTTTGTACGCGGGACCGTCGGTCTATCATCTCATCCAAGAGTCTTTCGGGGCTGTCAGGTTACGAGCTCATCGCTGTAACCACTAAGCTGCCCACTCCCAGTAGTCAATCTTTCATCATGAAGAAAGGCAGCGGACAATCAATGAATTAAACACACTGACATTGGGGACAAATACACTTGTATCACTTTGAACTGTTCGACTAAGGCAGTAGCAAAACAGTTACACAACAGCACTGAGATGATTCATGAACTTGTATTTTTTAAAAAAAATAAAGACAATGTGAGTGTAAAAGTCAACTTTTTCCCATATCTAATCGTGCTTTTTTAGGCCAAATTATTGCCAACCTTCACATCTGTAGGAAAGTGTAACAAATCTTTCTGTCTCTATATATTTCTGTTGCTGTCTGTGTCTGTCTGTCTCTGTCCTGTGTAACCATGTGTCTGTCTGTCTATCTGTCTGTCTGTGTCTGTCTGTCTGTCTCTTGTGTGTATGTGTGCGTACGTGCGTGTGTGCGTGTGTGTGGGCGTGTGTGTCCGTGCTCACAAACGTGCAAGAAAGGCATGTACAAATATGGATGTTTATGTGTTTGTATTATGTCTAATCTTAGCACTCACCCATCTTTCCAGGGAACCTGGCCACATATCCCCTGATCCCAGGCCAGCAAATGAGCAAACAGCAGACGGCAAAAAACCCAGCTATCCTACAGATGACGTATACTTCCTGTACAACTTGAAGGAGAACCCCGAGGAGATACCCCCGATAAACAGTACATTCGATGCTGCCATAACCAATCCAAAAATGTTCCAAATCATGAAAAATAAGCTTAATAAGTTCATCGAGGACGAGGTGCCTATACCCACTTATGCTAGGCTGAACGGTGCTAACATAGAAAATGGAGCCACTATTGTGAACGGATGCTAATCATATCCTCCAGGCACACTGTCCATAGACACCCTGGCATACTCCATTTTCAACTCTCCGGCTTGGAGCTGTACTCTCTGTCTACTCTTACTCTAGCCATAAATTGCGTTCAACACTTCGCTATTACCAGTCACAGTGTATGACTGGTCTGCTATGCCTTTTGGCCATGAAGAGAAAGAAAATCTACGCCCAAACACAAAAGCATCAACCACTTCCTCCCACCCCCTCACACACACACACACCACCACCACTACCACTGCCAAACTAAATTTACAGTATTATCAATAGTTTCAAGGTGCAGAATTGCACAAAAATTCAAATATGAAAAACCGAATAAATTTTTTAAAAGCAACAGCACGCGATTTTTGAATCCTTGTAGTCAAAAGCACGTAGAAAGTTAGTTAAAGGTCACAGTCACAAAAGAGTAGAGAAAAAGACAGACCTATACTGCACCACATCACCTTGCCCCTTAACCCAGGGTCCGTGCAGGGGTGTTGCATTGTTTGGAAAACCTCTTCCACTGTCTGAGTCTCAGCAGAATTGTCTAGGGTTCATTGAGTATTGGATTTGTGGGGGCTTATTTCTCTCCCCCTTTGGCAATTTGTCAAACTGTACAAAAATTATTAGGAAATAGAGTGCACTTTATATTTTGCTCATCCGTGTATTCATGCATTTGAGAAAAATCCCTCAAGCTTATATACCACAGCTACCTTTTAAATTTGATTAAAGGTTTCAATGACAGCATTCTCCAGCCACGATGTTTTTTTGTGTCTTTTCTTTTGCATGTGGCATGGAACTTTAACAAGATTGTTGCTCTAAAAAAAGAAATTCTTTTTTACTCTGATTGCCTACCCTCATGTTGTGTCTTTTACACATATTCTGTTTTGATTGAAGGGGCCCGGCTTGTATTGAATGAACCGTCTATCTCTCATGTGATGTGGTGTCTATGGACTGGTATTGTGTGCCGAAGCTTCTCATGACCGATAATAAATGTATCACGTGTTTTATTGACTGCTATTAAAAGCATTTTACTCTGCATCTGTGATGTCTTGGTTCATTTAAGCCACTCTTCTGTAATTCTCAAATGTGCATATATCACGTTCCCTGTTTGCTCTGTGTGTGTGATCTTCATTTTTTTTTTTTTTTGGTCTTCTGTCTTCTGTCTTCTCCGCGGTGCTTTACCGGGAGGAGTGGGTCGTGCTTGGCCTTCTTCTGGGCTTCTGTTCACTGACCTCAAGCAACGCTTCCCACTTCAGGGCCTTTTTTCGCTGCCTCATCATCTGTGACCTTTCTGTACTGCTGCTGTTCCCAATGTCAATCTCCCCATCCAAACCATACCCAGACTTGTTACGTTGCATCCTCAGGGTCAGAAGTCCACAGAGAGCCCATCAATGCCAGGCCGTCATAGGGCCACCAGCCAGAGGGGCCCTGCACTGCTGCTGGGTTACATTGGTGGTGTTTATAGGTACCTCTTCTGAGCTAACATACGCAGCCACTTACTAAAGTCATGACAGTATTAGCTTAGCTGCAAAACCAGTCTGAGT
>CM054141.1:55296046-55368546 GCA_028751875.1 Rapana venosa
ATGAAAAACTGGGCATATCCTGGAAAAAGAAAAGGAACAAAGCCAACGAATTGTAAAGAGTAAAATTTCACGGCTGGCAGGTCCACAGGAAACCCTTCTACATCGTCAAGAAGAAAAAGCTGACATGGTTCGGCCACGTCACCCGCCACAACACTCTGCCCAAAACAGTACTGCAGGGAACACTCGAAGGTGGCAGAAGGAGGGGAAGACAGAACAAGTCATGGATGGACAACATCAGAGAATGGACCAGGATGAATGACTCGGCACTACTGCGCAGAGCCGAGGACCGAGATGGATGGAGGAGGCTTACCACGGCATCGTCTTTCATGTCTCCCCCACGACCGCCAAGGTCACGGGTCTGATGAAGAATAATAATAATAATAATAATAATAATAATAATAATAATACGTGGATCTTATATAGCGCTGAACCTTGTAAAACAAACAAATCGAAGCGCTTAACCAAACATAATAATAATAAAAAATGGAAGTTATATAGCGCTACATCTTGCAAAGGCCAATCAAAGTGCATGCATTCAACCTAATCTTACACAGTCATGCAATCAATGATAAATAATCAATAGTTTAAACAAACAGATATTAAATACTTGGCGCGCTGCAGACAAAATCTATTAAATAAAATTTCAATAGTCAAATGTTTTTCAAAAGCATACACACACTCACACAGGTCGTATACTTTAGCAGGGTGATAGGATATGGGTTAGTGAAGGTGGGATAGTTTTCATATGAAACAGGAGGGGGAAAATCTTAGGTTTGAAATAAATATGTCTTGAGGCTGGATTTAAAAGTGTCATAACTAGGTTTCTGGCAATGAGAGAGAGGGAGCTCATTCCAGGTCGATGGATCCGAAATAGAAAAAGAGTGGCGGCCAGCGTTGGATTGGTTGAATCTAGGTATTCGTAGGCACAAGGTACCCGCAGCAGCACATCAACCACGTGGCCCTAAGTTTCCGCTCTGTCCACGCTCATAACTTAGTTTCCAGGTAGATACAGTAAGATCCTGCTCTATAGAAGTGATTTCAATCACGTCTCCTTTTCCTAGCTCCTACTTCTCTATAAGCATAGTTTTCTGAGAAGACGCAGGCATGCAGATGTTGAATTAGTAAAGAATATTCTTGCTTAACAAATGCTCAGACAACAATCATTGTTGTCCGTCACATGGGCGAGCTAAGGAACATGACTGATGGAGTAGAGGAATATGCATTGCTAAAATTGCTTGACCATCAATAAAAATGGGGACAGTACAGGTGGTGTTACAGAATCCAGATTGATCTGTAGCTAAATCGCCCACTGAACTCTCATCCTTGTTTCTTTTATAAATTACTTTTGTGTTGATCATGCTCAATATACTTAAAATATCGTCAAACCATCTCTAAAAGTAGCATCCATTAAATGGGTGATAGGTGACGGAGTAGTTCCAGTATTTTCGTTGAACCCACTGCGCATTCAACTCTGCATTAAATCTGGTCAAGATTTAAAACACCTGCTGACCTATTCCCCTGACGAGAACTTAAAGACTTTAAAAACAACAAGTGAGAATCCTTTAGTATGCTCTGTTCACTAAAACAAGTGTGGTTAGTGAAGTAGTTCTGAGTTGTGCTAGACTGCAGATACTGGTCACGCTCATTTCAGTAGTCTGCTTGGATTTGTCTCAAATGACTTCTGTTAAAAGACATCACCTGGTTGAAAATGTTTTCCAGAAATCTGTCCATCAGGATTTTAGACCCATCTTTTATGTTCTAACCTGCGTTTGTCCCTGGATATGTTTCTAAAACAAGGTTTACAGCAGCATTGCGTTTATATGCAGCATGTTACTATACAACCCTAATTTTGACAGTGATCACATACTTGCAGCTGCTGGAACATGTTCAAACCTCAGAGTCTCAGGGTTGATATAGAACTCATTTCATTAAAAAGTCAACAACAAGTAGACAGAACTTACTTCATTGTAGTATTGCTGTAGACTATAGAACTCATTTCATTAAAAAGTCAACAACAAGTAGACAGAACTTACCTCATTGTAGTATTGCTGTAGACTAGTTTGAAGTCGTGAGTGGCGTTCAGAAACCGGAGTGCGGCTAGCTGTCTGCTGCTGTCAATGTTGTACACCATCCACTTGCGCCATGTGGAGATATTTTTCCTGATATATCCACCAAGCCCCCTTGCCATCTATGGCCTCTGAAATCATCAATGTTCCTTGTGACCATCACATTCAATACCAATACCCCCTTCCCCCATCATGTTTGTTTAGTGTGTATGCTTTGTCTCCTTCTGTAACTCTAGCTCTCTTAACTCTGCTCTCTTTCTTCACTGTTCTGTTGGTTTTCATTCGGGTTGGTTTCCCACATGCTGTAATAAAGGAGAACACTTGTATAGGCCAAATGACTATCAAAGTAGATTTTGAAAATGCTCAGGACTTTTGAAATCTATCGAAAACAAATCATTACTAAGCCAAACACACTCCCACACTTAGCGGGGCATGCTTGAAGTTAATTCCTCTTTCTCCTTTCAAAGAGACACAAACGATAAACAAGCCAAAGAAATACCTACTTGGAAGATCGGAAGCACTGGCCCCTGCAGCCTGTAAAAAGGTGGGCAGAGGTCGTGACATGCACCAGTCCATGGTACTGGCCCTTCTCTAGGCCTTGTTTCAGAAACTTTGGGGCCCACAGAAGCGTTCTTGACCGCGTGCCTCCCTAACACACACACACACACACACACACGCACACGCACACGCACACACACACACAACACACACACACACACACACACACACGCACACGCACACAAACACACACCAGTACATTTAGCTTAATTCTTTTCATCAGCTTTTCTCTCTCTATTTTCTCTTCTGTTAATCATCATTCAGCAATCCATCGTATTTATAGCAATCCTTCACAAAATAAAAGAAAAATAGTAAAAGAAGCAGCTTTGAAAAATTAATCGAACTTTATTTTAACAATGTATTCCTTTGCTAGGTGTGACATCACAAAAATCATGGGGGATCAATTTGCTCCAACACTGCTCCTCTCAATGCACCACACCATTTCACAAGCTCGGGATACCAGTTCAATATTCATCCAGCTTAAAAGACACACGCCTTTTCTCTGACATTCTTTATTAAAACAACATGAACAGATATGTGCAGGCGTTGTGTGTGTGTGTGTGTGTGTGTGTGTGTGTGTGCGTACGTGCGTACGTGCGTGCGTGTGCGTGTGTGTATGAGTGTGTGTATGTGAATGTGTGTATGTGTGAATGAATGTGTGTGTGTTTGTGTGTTTGCGTGCGTGTGCGTGTGTGTGTTTGTGTGTGTATGAGTGTGTGTATGAGTGTGTGTATGTGACTGTGTGTATGAATGTGTATGTAGGTGCACACACAGTGGTGCGCTAAAGTATGTGTGTGAATACATGTGTGTGTCAGTGTGTGTGTGCGAGAGAGAGAGAGAGTGAGAGTGAGAGTGAGAGAAGAGAGGAGAGAGAGAGAGAGAGAGAGAGAGAGAGAGAAGAGAGAGAGAGAGAGAGAGAGAGAGAGAGAGAGAGAGAGAGAGAGAGAGAGAGAGTCTTTCATTCTATTTTGCTGAAGCGTTGTTTCGTGTATTTGTGAAATTCAAAGCACCAAGACAAAATCTATTATTTGCTGATAGATATCTCCTTCTCAATTCACCTCACCTATCCTGTAGACTAGTAGACTGTTGGAGCTCCACTGAAGATTTTGCAGCAGCTTCCTCCACTCCTTGTAGTTCTCAGCTCTCTGTCGTGTTTTGTTCCACTCAAGGCCAGACCACTCACTGATTTTGTCTTCCCATCGTTTTCTCTGTCTGTCTCTTTGTTTCACTTATTGTTCTGTTATCTGTAAGACAGTTTTGGCCAGTCGACATGTGTTCAATGACGTGCCTTACCATTACATTTTGCGTTTTTCACTCAAATCAGCACCTCCTCAAGTGGTGCAGTTGCGTTTCTAATGTGGCTTTTCTCTTCCTTGCTAGTTAAATCATCTCTGTATGAGGTACCGAAAAGCTTGCAAAAGCATCTAATCTCCATTGCTTGTATCATTTTTTTCAATGTCTGCTGTTAAAGTTCACGTTTTACAAGCATACAAAAAGATGTACATGACCAGCGAACACGTCAGTCTGATCTTGAAGCTAATGGCGGTGTTTTTGTCATTCTAGAGGACTTTTAGATTGGTCATTGCAGCTGTGGTCTGGATGTTCTGTAAAAAGAAGTCGGGTTTCGATCCTCCTTCTGATACTCTAGCGGCGGTCTCAATTGTTTTTTTTTGTCTATGACAGTGTCAGTGCTGATGCCATTGACACTATTTGTAATTATCTGTTTTTTTCTGGACTTATCTGTATGCCATATGCCGAAGTGGCTTCATCATCAAGGTGATTGACCAGGTTGACCAGCTGTTGCTTTATTCCAGCTAGGCCATTGACGTTGTTGGCGAAATGCCTCCAATACTGGTTGTTTACTCATGGTTCCTAACCCCGTCAACCTTTATTCTTTCTAAGAAGAAGTTAAAAGAGTATGGGAGAGAGCAGACATTCTCGGTGCACTCCAATTGTAGTTCAGAACCATTCTCCTAACTTGTTTATGCCGTAGACTGCGCAGGTTGCCCTGTCGTATAAGCATTCTATGGATCTGATCAGTGTGGCATTAACGTTATTCAGTCTGAAGGTTGTTCACAAAGCTACATGCCAAACTCTGTCAAAGCCCTCTCAAGGCCCACAAACAAGTAGTAAAAATCCTGTTGGTGTTGCAGGACTTCTCTCAGAGTATTCTGAGGATGAAAATGTGCTCTGTTGTGCTCCATCCTGCTTTAAAACCAGCCTGTTTTCTTTGATGATCTCCTCAGCGTATGGTTTCAGTCTATTCAGGAGGATACTTAAGAGTTACTTTACTTTTATGGCCGATCATCCTGATGATATATTGTTATTTTTGGATAGTTGTAAGTTGCCTTTCTTCAGGAGAGTGACAATCAGAGACTGTGTCCGCTGTGTTATTTACTTACCTGTTCTCCAGATCTTATTGCGAATGAAGCCATTTATCCTGGCGTAACTGTTGTTGTTGGTTGATGGAGGGATATCTAACGTCTTGGGACCTGTTGTTGTTGTTGTTGTTGTTATTGTTGTTGTGTGCATGGAAGCATCACTCTGTCTACCCCTTTAGGCTATCATGTTTTTCTGTGAGACATTTCTCTGCTTTGTATTGGATGATTATGGTTTTTCTTTGTTTCGAGCTTGATAGATTTTTTACAAGCTGGTAAGCTTTCTTGCTCTTATTTTTCTTCAGGTTTTCTTTGATTCCTCGGCATTGTTCTTTAGTCCATGTCTCCTTTGCTCTTCTTATGCCCTTTTAAAACTGTCTTTTCTGCATAGCTTTGCACCTTCAGCCTAATTCTTCTGTTGCTTCTGTTATCAGCGTATGTCACACAGCTCCAGTATGTCTTCTGTGACCCAGGGACTGTTTGTTGGCTGGTGTTTGCCAAGGAATAAGTTGGATGTTCCAGTCATAGCAGTGTTGAAGCTGTTGATCAAGATATCTACTTTGGTGTCCTGGTTGTCAAGAACGAGAAGTGAGGAAAAATTTTCTCTTATCATTGCATGGAAGCTTTGTACTATGTTTGGATCCTTGAGGTTCTCAAGATTAGACTTGATCCTTACGTTGCTTTGCTTCTTAATCCTCTTGAGGTGGAGTCTGACAGTCATCATCCCAAGCTCATGGTTGCTACTGATGTTGGCTCCCGGAAAGCTCCTGGTCTTCACAATATTAACACTTGATTGGAAGTGATGTTTGACCATGATGTAGTCAATTAGATTATGGTGATCTCCTTGGATGTGCCATGTCTAGAGTCTAGACGGTTTGATTGGAACAAATTTGTTCACCATCTTCTGGTTCTTGGAATGGGCAAATCTTTAGGAGCTTCAAAACTCTTTTGCTGGTCTCAGGGTTGCGGTATTTGCCACACATCCCCTTCCAACTGCCCCATCTTCTGGGATGCTCCTGTGTTGCTGTTCCCACGCTGATTATTTCATTCTCTCTACCTCAGCCATCCCCAGATTATTGTCGCATCCTCAGGGTAGGAAATCTACAGGACCCCATCAATGTCAGGCTGCCAAGGAGCCACCACCATTGGTGCTATAAGCAATTTTATATTCCAGGTGCCAATATAGATATTAGTTCTGGCATGTACTGATTTCATTCCATCTATCACATACTTTTCACCTCCGTCCTGATGGTCAGCAACAGAAGACCCAGTCCAGTATGAGTTTTACAGTGGTTGTCATCGATCATCACATGGTGTGTCTTAGGCAACGTTGCATGGCGGAGTCCATCCCTCTCCATGCCAGACCACAGCCAATGTCCTTCATCTAGGTGGATCGCTCTGAACTTGATCAAGTAGCAACTGAGTTCCTAAGGGAACTTCATCTGCCTTGGCCAGTAACCTGCACCATGGACGTCATTCGCCCAGTGATGCCGCGTTGTTAACATAGCCCCTTCACCTAGTGTAGCACGACTTTTGAGGCGAGGTCCCAGCGTGTGGCGCTTGGAGCCAGCACATGAGAGATTTAGGAGACGGATGAGGGAGGACCAGTGATTCCCGTCCACCGAACCAGGTCGAGTGCAGCAGCTAGACATTACACGTACTGCCTCAAACACGGCCTCCTACACCTCAACTTGGATATCTAATAAATTCGTAATAGTCTAAGTCTAGGCTAGTAAAAGCCACATCCCTAAAATTGCTAGGGATTCAACGTATTCTGGGGGCACTTTTACTGTAACAATTTAAATGATAACATACAAGCAACCTACCTACCTCATACACGGACTGCTTACGCCCCCGGAGAGGCCAGCAGCTGCCACCATTCCCTGGTATGCAGCCGTTATCACTGGTGAAGAAGATGATGAAGTCTTCCAGGACACCCAAGTCCTTCAGTGTCTGGGTGATGTTGCCAATCCCTTCATCCATGGCGTTCACCATGCCGCAGAAAGTGCGACGATAGTTTTTCTGGCCGTTGATCATTTCAGGCATTTGATTGCATTCGGTGTTTGTAATGTATTTCTCTGGTACCTGCAGATATACGAATATATGTGAAAACTGTTTTGTGTGACTGATTTCGAACATGTGGAAAAACAGACACATGTGTACACGCACATGTTTGCATGTGCACAATCTCAAACACACTGTAGGTCACTTCGAAAAGAAATCAAAATCGAAAAGGTTTTGGTTGGTTGGTTTGTTTGCTTGCTTGCTCAATGACACCAACTCTAACCGTTAGGTTGTAACCTGCATGAAAATTTATAGCTTCTTTTGAATGAACACTTTGGACTACTAATTAATGAATGGAAAGTAAAGTTGTGCATTTCTTACAGTTATTGGCTTGTGTGGAACTGTGTACGGCAGATACATGAAGATAGGTTGATCTTTTGTGCAGGCATCGGTGAAGTGCTCCGTCAGGATGTGCTGAGTGTGGTTGCTGAGCAGATGCGCAGTGTACTGGCCGTGAGCTGGCCAGTAGGGCTTGTTGTTCCAGTTCCAGTCATAGATCCCTCCAGAGGATGTCAGGTTGTAGCGGTCATCCACGTTATCCCATGGTCCAAAGTGGGTCTTAAACCTACACAGAAAACGTGTCATGCATTCCAAAATGGAGCCTAAGCAGTTTGCTTTCTTCTTTCTGCAAATGTAGTGCTGAGTTACAACACTGTATGGCGTGAAATATCATTGTTTAAATACATCACTTACTGCATGTTTAAATACATCACTCACTGCATGTTTAAATACATCACTTACTGCATGTTTAAATACATCACTTACTGCATGTTTAAATACATCACTTACTGCATGTTTAAATACATCACTTACTGCATGTTTAAATACATCACTCACTGCATGTTTAAATACATCACTTACTGCATGTTTAAATACATCACTCACTGCATGTTTAAATACATCACTTACTGCATGTTTAAATACATCACTCACTGCATGTTTAAATACATCACTTACTGCATGTTTAAATACATCACTTACTGCATGTTTAAATACATCACTTACTGCATGTTTAAATACATCACTTACTGCATGTTTAAATACATCACTTACTGCATGTTTAAATACATCACTTACTGCATGTTTAAATACATCACTTACTGCATGTTTAAATACATCACTTACTGCATGTTTAAATACATCACTTACTGTTTCTAGCATGTGCACATGTGCTTTTCAAATACTTCATATCAATTTTCCAATGCGTGCGTCTTCAAATATGTCACTTAATTTGTCCAATGTGCAAAAAATAGAGTATTGTTTAGAGATAGTACTTACTGTCTACAATGTGTGAAAAGAAAATAAGTTTATTCAGAGGATCGATTCACAGGATCAGAAATTAGAGCTTTGAGGGACTGATGGCATGCTACAACAAATTAGTTGTCACCATCTGTGGTATGCCACAGGCTGGCATTAAAACTAAATGTAGCAGCAAACCCCATTATTTTTTAATCTGAAATAAATAGAAATTCCGGGCTATACACCTAAAAGAAACCAACTCTGGCAGCGATTTCTATGATCTCTACCTGTATACCCTCAGAAATAGTTTCCAAGGATCACAATGAAGATGAGCATAGCTTAACTATCCTTGATGCTGCCGCCACTGTTGTCATTTTGCCCCATCAGAGATGATGACAAAGTAAGTCATACAGTCAGGCATTGTCTAATATCCCTTTTACGTGACAGACATAAAATGGAAGACCATCCAACAGCCAGACGGTGACACCTCAGCTATTGGAGAGCAAATACCGCATCAAACGAAACAAGGGCTTTGATTAGCTGCAACCTACCACTTGTATAAAAAATAGCATCGGGAACAATCAGCCCATCACTCAGTTCTGCAACTGGGCAACTTTTCTATAAAAAAAAAGACACCCTGCTTCAACCACAAAGTTATGGGCTATAGCAAGTTAAAGCAGCAGCATGTGCCTATCCCTTAAACTTAGTGCAGTGTCCCAATGACTCCTTAAGGAACTAGCTGTGGGATATGTCGAAACGAAGAAGAAGAAAGAGGAGGAGGAGGAGGAGGAGGGGAGGAGGAGGAGGAGAAGAAGAATGCAAATATGCGAAGAAGAATGCAATGAAGTAGAATGTAAAGAAGAAGAATGCAAACAAGAAGAAGAAGAAGAATGCAAAGAGAAGAATGCATGAAGAAGAATGCAAAGAAGAAGAATGCAAAGGGAGAGAGGAGGAGGAGAGGAGAAGAAGAATGCAAATATGCGAAGAAGAATGCAAAATATGCGAAGAAGAATGCAAAGAAGAAGATTGCAAAGAAGAAGAATGCAAACATGAAAGAAGAAGAATGCAAAGAAGAAGAATGCATAGAAAGAAGAAGAATGCAAAGAAGAAGAAGAAGAATGCAAAGAAGAAAAAATGCAAAGAGGAAGAAGAAAGAAAAAAGACAAGAAGAAGAAGAAGAAGAATGCAAAGAAGAAGAATGCAAAGAAGAAGAAGAAGAATTGCAAACAAGAAGAAGAAGAAGAAGAATGCAAAAAAGAAGAAGAAGAAAAAGAAGAGAAGAAGAAGAAGAAGAAGAAAAGAAGAAGAAGAAAGCTGCAAAAAGAAGTAGTAGAAGAAGAAGAATTAGTAAGGAGAGCAAGAAAAAGAGAGAGAGGGAGTGGAGTGACATTGTGCTTGTAGTGTTTGCAAACAGAGCCGGGCTGAGAAAATTAATGAACATTTTCTTGCAAAACTATTCTGATCTTTTTAGATTACTCGTCCTTCATTTCGAAAGCAAAAAGTTTGGGATAAGGCTGCATCTTGCTGAAAATGTCCCAGTTGTCCATCATTTTCATTTATTCAAACAAAAATCTGCCAAATTTTGTGGGTGTGTTTACCATTTATTCATAAGAGACATTAATTGATGTCTTAGCTTCCTGCCAGAGCCAAGTAATTGAGCTATTCAATCATAAGTAATTTAAAGCAGCCAGAAAAAAAACCCACTATGAAATGTATTCACTTACTATTTCTTTTGGGTTTAGAAATATGACGTGTGCTCAGTGGAGCCATTTCAGGCTATGGCAGTAGAAAAGCCATAAGCTGTACTTACAGTCTGCTAACCTCAAGGCGTACCTATAGGTTGTTTTGGATCCATTTATAGACACGAAAAGCGCTTTGGGCGCATGTTTTCTTTCTCCGGTCTCAGGTGGCAACAAAGCTTTAATTTGCTGTTCTTGATCAACAGGGCAGACAGGTCAGTAGACAGGCTTCCAAATCATGGTCTTTCCAAATGCAGAGGGTACACGTTTGTGTCTCCTCTGAACTCTTCTGTCTCACCATTAGAGACTTTCCTTAGGGAAATAATATAGGATCTGACTCCATTATTTTGATGATCTTTTGGATCAGCATATTACCCAATATTTTGGTCTGAAAATACATGGAAAAACATCTTGCACACACGAAAGAAGCACACATGTCTGTTTTGTTGAAGAAAAGGCCAGCTGTGACCATTGTTTGGATATAAAAAAACATACATAGAATGTCACCTGCAATATTACATATGGGAAAGATAGCCTTTGCCAGGTTGAGCTTGTCCAAGACACTGTGGTCAATGTCACTGTGCAGTGCCTCGTGTTTCCCAAAGCTTTTTGGATCTAATGTTTCATGTACTCTACAGTTTGTTGTTAAGGGTATAGGGGTAGGGGTGGGAAATGAACATACAAAACATTCCAATTGCAGGGAAAGACATAATAAGCATATACATGAACTCTCTTCATCCAGTCCTCAAGAAGAAGACATAAATCATAAAAGAAGCCTTATCGTAATCTTGCAAAATAACATAAAATATAAGCATCGCCATTTGAGAGAGAGAGAGAGAGAGAGGAGAGAGAGAGAGAGAGAGAGAGAGAGAGAGAGAGGAGATGAGAGAGAGAGAGAGAGAGAGAGAGAGCGCGCATCAGTCTCACCCTTTTCCAATAGGGGTAGCATTTTTGTTGCAAGATCCCAGATGCCATTTGCCCGACATGTGAGAGTGGTAGCCAAAGTCATTCAGGTAGGCGGGAAGGAGCTTGATGTTTTCATCCAGGGTGTTATTCAACACGCGAGTGAAGACCTTATGTGTCTGCAGGCCCATCTTGTATGGATATCTGCCACATTTTTCATTGAAACACTTTCGTAAAGACTTTTAAGTTTTTTCTCGTGTTTTGATAAGCATGAAATTTGTTTTTTGTAGGATTGAGTGCGATGTGTTCCATTTCACAAGAATATTACATGGTTTTTTGTATAACTTGCAGAAGCTGGTATGGATCCTTATCGGAAGTGTCTGTGGTGGTGTCATCAGCATATTGCTGACAGGCTGTTTGGATAAAAATAAAAATAAGTCATTGGTATAATTATAGAGTAACAAAGGACCAAGAAGAGACACCCTATGGAGCACCCTACTTATGTGGAAGGTAAGTAGAAAAGCATTTCTTTAGACACAGTTTTGTTGTCTGTTATATCAAAAGGAGAATTAAAGTTCCAGGCTATTGGAAGATACGTAATAAATAGCTAGGTCTTGAAGAGGAATCGGTGACCGCGGACGGCAACAAGCTTCACAAAGTCAGCAACAAGACCTCCACTAAACTGATTTTGTGTTCATCGTAGACGGCTGTCTGTCAGTAAATTTGAATAAAGCCACACTGGCTGGGGTGTCTGAGACTGTAATTATTCAGGTGATCAACAAATATATACGTGCTGCTCCTTCGAATGAGACTGTAAACCGAGGCCCCGAGTGCGAACGCATGCAGAACATCTTGCGCACACGTTAAATCCTGTTCCGCTTTTCGAAAGAGTAGGCCATTGTGTGCCGGTGGGAAAAGATGACAACATTTACAAAACCGCCTACACACGGGGACTGGATGTAAAAAGCACATGAGTGCCTATTCCATTTATCCTCGATATAAAACAAAGTAGTGATAAGATTTATATTGGTCTATAACTGGAAGGGTAAGTAGTCTTTTCTGATTTGTACAACCGTATTATTTTAGCATGTTTTAGCATGAAAGGTGTTTTTGTTCATACATTGAATATAAATATATGGACGCGTGTGCATTATAACAGGAGCAGCCAGTTTTGAAATAATACTATCCAGTCCATGACGTGGACATGTTACTGTTTGTTTCAAACGTTTCAGAGAAATGACTCCATCATGGACACTGACAGGTCTAATAATAACTTTTGAATAGATGTCTGTGGGGTCACTGCTTTCTAAAACATCTTTTTCTATAAATTGATCTGATACTGAAAATTAAAATCTTTCAAAAGAAGGAGGAATTTCAGAAGGTCAGGGTTCCAATTTGTAGACGAATAACGTTCCAAAGAGACAGGCTCAGAGTACTGGGCAGTCAAGACTTCCTCCCTTGCTGTTCTCTTAGGCATCAGAAGCATGTTTAACGTAACCAACAAAAACACATCGGAAGTGACTTAGAGTCAAAGGTTTGTCTAAAACCTGTTGTTGCTAGGACAATGAAGACTGCCGACTACGATGGGCAGTTCTGTGGGGTAGAACTGTTGGTCAACTGGACGCTGAGTCTGCCAACAGTAACACCACCACGCTTTCCTCAACAGGGCCAAAGTCCATATTGCTCCAGACATGTATGATTATGTGCTTTTTCTTTCCAGCGGAATACATTTGAAAGGAAAAATACAAACAGAAGTTGCTGCTGTTTATCCTACATAGTCTGTTGTGCATTTGCTGGAGAAATTCTCGTACAGCAAAGGTGATAAACCCAAATCCACAGAGCTTTGTATTTTGAAGGTTATCGTTTAAGATAATTTTGTGGTAGTTGTATCATTTTCTGTGATGTTCCTGTCTCTGTTTTCATGCCACTCATTTCGATCTCTCCATTCCAACCATACCCATTTTTTGTGATATTGCCTCTTCAAGGTCAGGCCACCATGGGGTGTTACCTGTCAGAGGAGCCCTGCACTGATGTTGGGCCACATCAGTGGTGTTCGGTACTGCTTGTTCTCAGCTAACAAACGCAAGCAATCACCTACTCAGTGCACTGACAAAATGATATCTTAGTTTTGGAGCTAGATTGCGTCAGATGCCCATCTGGGCTGGTGACCATCACAGCTTCCCTCCAATGACCCTGTCCTGGAAACTCCAAACCTGGAGAATTTCACACAAACCCATTACAGACACAGTTGGGAACAAAACTGTCGTTACTATGAGAGCAGAACATTCGAGACCACTCAAACAGGGACACCTTGCTTTAACTGCATGATGATAGGTTAATAGTAATAATAATAATGAATGGAATTTATATAGCGCTATATCTTGCAAAAACAATCAAAGCGCTTGCATACAACACACCTATACACATACAACCAATACCAATTAACAGAGTTCACAAATTCAAATGTACACACACACGCACACACACACACACCCACACACACACCGCGCGCACCCCCTCCTTTCCCCCCCCCCCCCCCCCCCCCCCCCCACCACGCCGCACCCACCCCCCACCCACCCAACACACCACCCACACACACACACACACACATACACACACACACCACACACACACACACACATACATACAACTACATACATACATACATACATACACACACACACCACACACCCACACACACACACGTACACACCACACACACACACACAACACACACACACACACCACACACACCCACACACACACCACACACACACACCCACACACACACACAGGTTATACACTTTGGCAGGGTGTGGGGATTTCGGCCGTTGAAGCCGCGACAAATCTGAGACGCTGGAAAATCTTAGGTTTGGAATAAATATGTCTTGAGGCTGGATTTAAAAGATAAGTGGCTTTTGCGAGGGAGAGAGGGAGATCATTCCAGTCACCGGACCAGAAACAGAGAAAGAGCAACGGCCAACAGTGGATTGGTTGAATCTCTGTATAGTAAGCACAGGGTATCTGCAGCAGAGCGGAGGGATCGAGAAGGAGTGTATAGGTGAGCACAGTCCACAGAGGTAGGAGGGAGCTGTTTTGTGGAGACACTTGTACCGATCACCCTCTTTTAATCCCGGGCACCGCAGCCAGTGGAGAGATTGCCAAGAGGAGATTATGTGCTACCAAGAGTATTCCGATAAAGATGATGAAATGCTGATTGCTATGGAACTGTATTGCTTTTAAACAACTGAACATGGCTGAACTCTACGCCTCTTATCATGATGCATCTAGCATACACTGGGTTTGAGAGATACGGACACCTGCAATGTTGGACGTGTGATTGAAGCAACACTCTCAAAATAGATCTGTGTGGTCCAGATCTGTTATTGTGCCTATATAACACTCCCATTGGATCGGAGATGGTCGGAGTTTAAAATAATTGGGGAGTTGACAGGGAGAACCCCCTGTTGTAACCAAAGGCCTAACCATTACGTCACGGTGGTGGTTGAACTTTTAAGTTCCTGTTGTATTCTATTTCAGGGAATTTCATTGAGTAATGTATTGTATTGTATCAAAACCCCCTGACGCTGGGGGCAACAGCAAAGTGAGAGGCTATAAGAAGAGTGGCCTTTCAATCTGGAATTCCCTTTAAAAAGCTTAGTCTTTAGAGATCGACCCTGACCTTTGATAGGAGCTGTTGTACGTTTTTGGGCACACCTGGGGTGGTTGGGGTTTTAGAACATCTCCCAAAAGCGATTTTAAAAAAAAAATTTTTGTTTAATCCCTTTGTATTGGTCGAAGGGGGAAAAAATTTTTGGGGAAAGGAAATTCCAAAAACAAAACCCCGCCATTTCCAAAAAAACCCCCACCCCCCTTTTTTTTTGGGGTTTACACCCCAACACACAACACAACCCCAAAATTTTTCCCTTCCCTCTCCTTTCTTAGGGGAATAAAACCCTTACTTTTTTTAAAAGAAAGGGGTTTTTGGGGGCTTTTGGGGAAGGTAAAACCCCGGCCGAAAAAAAACCAAGGCCCTTTTTTTTTTAAGGGCACGGGGTTGGGGGGGGGAAATTAGAAATTTGGTAGCCCAGCCCACCGGGGAAGGGACCCTTTTGTGGAGAAATTGCCCCCCCCCCCCCCCCCCCCCCCCCCCCCCCCCCCAAATCCCCCCCCCCCCCCTTTAGGGGGTTGCCCATTTTTTCCTTTCTGGGGCAGGGGACAGAAAAAGGGGTTTCCAAAGGGTTTGTCCCTTTTTTTTACCCCGAAAAAAAAAAAAAAAATTTTTGGGGCAGGAAAAGGGAGAAAAAGCGAACAGGCGGAAAGAGAGAAGAAAGGGGGAGAGAAGGAAGAAGGGAGGGAGAGAAAAAAAAGAGGGGAGATCTTCATTTCCTTTTTACAACCCCTTGGCCCCCTTGGTGGGTTTCAAGGGGGGAGCAGGAGATCCTTGGTAACCCCCCAACCATTGGGTCCCCCTTTGGGGGGGGTTGGGGCCAAGTTTCCCCCGGGTTTCAAATTTCTTGGGTTTGTTTTGCCCTCATGTTTTGTATTTTAAACCACCCCCCCTTTGGGGGCCCGCAAAGGGGGTTTTTGGCAGGGGGTTTCCAACCATTTCATTTTTTACTTTTTTTGAATGGTGAGTAGGGGTTTTTGTGGATGCCACCCCGGGGGTTTTTGGGATTTGGGAAAATTCTTTGGGCTTACTTTAAATAATGATAAAAATTTTAGTTTTTCCCTTTAGGGCTTTTTGGGTTTAAAGGTGGATTCCTTTTGGGGGAAAGGAAAACCCCCTATTTAAAATTTCCTCCAGCCGGAAACAAAGGGGCCTTTGTCTTTTTTAAAGGGCATCTCAAAAACTATTCCATATTGGTATTTTTGTTTTAGGAAGTTTTGTTTGGGGGGGTATCTGAACCTTTTTTCTGCGTAAAATTGGGGCTCCCCCCGGGGGGAAAAAGTGTTAAAGCGCCCAAATTTAAAAATTCTTTTGGGCTTTTGTTGGGTTCTGAAAATTAAGGGGGCTTGCTCTGTTTTCCCCGGGGACTTTATTTTTTCCCAAAGGCTCACCTTTTTTCCATAACCCAATCCCAAAACCCTTTTGGCCAAGCCGGTCGTAAAATTTTTTTCCGGGCCCCCTTCTTGGGGGTTAAAAATTTCCCCCCTTTTCCCAATTCCCATCCCCAAACCGAAGGGTTTTTGGGGGCTGCCGCCAATAAAAAACAATCCCCAAACAAAACAAAAACAACCAAAACAAAAACCCCCAACCCCAACTTTTTTTTTCCCTCCTCCCGAACCAAAAATTTTTCCCAGAAAAGGGGGGGGGGGGTTGCATTTGGGTTGAAAGTTTAAAATGGTTTAAACCTTTTTTCTTTTTGGGGAAAATTCAGGCCTGCCAAGGGTTGGGGATTTTTTTTAAACTCCCCCCACGTTTTAAAAAATAAAATTTAAAGGAAAATTGTTGTTTAAAAAAAAAGGGGAAATAAAAAAATTTTAGGTAAAAGGGGTTTGAAAAGGAATAACAAGGGAAATTTTGGGTAAAAAACGGCCTGAAAAAAAAAAAAACACCAACCATAGAGAGAGGGTTAAACTTAACCGATTCAAGAAGAGGAAAAGGAGAGAAAAAGAAAGGATTTTTAACATATTTTATAAACAGGGAATTTGGGGTCGGGGGGTTTGGGAAGGAAGGACCAATGCTTGGGTTTAAGGGGCCCCCCAAAAAAATGGGGTTCGGCCTCGAAAATGCCAAAAAGTTCCATTCAATCCTTTTAACCTTAATGAAAAAAAACCGTCCCCTTCACCCAAAATTTCATTTTGTGATTTTTTGGGGGTTGGGGGGGCCGGGTTAAAACGTGGCCAAAACCCATGTCCGGGTTTTTCCTTTTTGGAGGGTAAATTTTGGGGCCTGAAAGAGTTTTTTTTAACTTTTGAAAAAATTAGGGGTTTTCTTTTTAGGGGAAAAAAATGAAAGAAAATTTCCCAGGAAATTTTTTTTTTTGCTGGGATTTTGTTTTTGTTTTCGGTAATTTTTGGGTTTCATTTGCCCAAGCGGGAAAGGTCTAAACCAACTTTAAGGGAAAGTTCCAAGAATAGTTGGGATTTTGGCCAAGGAAAAAAATGTCGCCCTCTTCGGGGACTTTTTTTCTTCTCACCCCCCGGGATTTGCCCAAAAACACCCCGAAAATTTGGGCCCCAATTTTGGGGGCCGGCTTTTGTTTTTCCCCGAGCCCCTCCACCCCAAGAGGGTTCCAAGCGGAGAAGTTTTGAGTTGGGGTTTTACCCGAGGGGGGGTAAAAAAATGTCTGGGCCCAAACGAAAGTTTTTAAAAAAATTGCCCCAAAAAAATGGAGTTTTAAAAAGAGTAAATCATTAAAACTCTCTATAATTTTTTCAAAAAGATTAAAAAAAAATTTAATTTAAAGGTTTTTGTGGAACCCCAACTTTTTTTTAATTTCCCGACCTTGAATTGGGAGAAAATTTCCCTCCTTTAAAGGGCAATTTTTCCTGGTTTTTTTTCCCCAAATCCCAAAAACCCCTAAAGGCTCCCATTTTTATTCGCCTCCCTTTTTCCAAACAAAATTTTTTTATTGCCATTCTCGTCTTTCCCTAATAACCTTTCAAAAACCAAAAGAATTCAAGAAGAAAAAAAAAAAATCCAAAATTTTTTTTTGAAGTTTTTTTTGAAAAAAGAAACATAATTAAGGAAATTTTCTTTCCAAAGGCCCCACCCAAAATAAACTTTTAATGAAAATGTTTAATTAATTTATTAAAAATATAAAAAAATTAAATTATATTTATTTATTTAAAAAAAAAATATATAAATATAAAGAGAAAAGGGGAAAGGAAAATTTTAGGAAAAGAAAAGAATCATGCCCCTTTTTTTAAAAAAAAATTTAAAAAAAAATTTGGGCCGGATTTTTTTAAATTTGTTGGGGGGGTTTGGATTGAAATTTTTTTTTTAAATTCTTAATGGTTGGGCAAAAAAGGGGGGCCCCAAACCCAATTAAAAATTTAAAAAAGGTTTAGGGGGGGGAAGAAAAAAAACCAACAAAGAAGGGGCAAAAGCCCAAATAAATCCCAAAAAGCCCCAATAACCAACCATTTCATGATGTTCCCCCAAAGGGGGAAAAAAAAATTTATTCCCCTAATATTTTTTTAAAAACCAAATTAACTCCCCTTGAAAAAGAGCTTTTAAAAAAAAAAAACCAAAAAAATTTGATGAAATTAAAAAGGGGCAGTTTTAAAGAAAACCTTGGCCAAATTTTAATTTCCTTTTGAAAAAAAAAAAGTATTAAAAAAAAACTTTATTTTTTTTGGATCCACACTTTATTTAAAATTTCTGTAATTGGTACTTGGGAAAAAATTTTCTTAAAAAACTTTTCCCTGGTTTTTTCCCCAATGTAAAACACCAAAAGAAAAGGGGGCTTTTTTTTAAAAGTCGTTTACAAATGGACATTTTTAAATTTTCTGGGATATTAAACCCCAAACAATACAAGGAAAAAAAAAACAAAACCAAAATTTGTTTGGGTTTGCTCACGAAAACCGGGAAACTTTTTTAAAAAAAGTTTAAATATTTTTTATAGAAAATTTATTTTAAAATTTTTAAATTTTAAATTTTATAAATTTAGGAGAAAAGAGAAAAAAAAAAAACCTAAAATAATTTTAATTTAAAACATTGGCCTTGGCCAAAATTTAAAATTTTGGGGAAAAAAGAAAATTTTATTTACAGGAAAACCAAATAATTCCAAATAAAGGGTTTTTAAAATTTTAAGGAAAACCAACTTTTTAAAATTAAAAAATTTAAAGGAAAAAGTTGTCAACCACATTTTACATTTCAAAAAAACCTTAAAAATCAATCAAAACCCTTGTATAAAAGGGAAGATCGAAAAAAAATCATTTATAGAGATTCTTGAAAATAGTTTTTTTAAAAAAAGGGGAGAACTTTTTTCCGTTTAAAGGGTTTTTATAAAAAAAATTTATTGGGGTTTGGGTTACCATTAATTTTAAAATATTTTTTTTTTGAAAGGGAAAAACATTTTTAAAAACTTTTTCCCCTTTTTGGAAAATTTCATTCCAAAGAAAGGGGGCCCAAAAGTTTTTTGTTTTTTAAAAGGAAATTTACCCTTTAAAACTTTCATCCCCTTTTTGAAAAATTAAAAACAAAATTTTTTTTAATTTCCGATCTAAAATTTTTTAAAAGGGCCAAAAAATTATTCTTAAAAAAATTCAATACAATTTCCCTTTTTTAGGGGAAAATTAACTTAAAATTTTAATTGAATTTGGCCCCAACCACAAACAATTTTTAAAAAAAAAAGAAAAATTTCTTTTCAAAAATTATTTTTTAAAATTCTAAATCTTGGTTTTGGGAAAAAGGGGGGCCACCTTTTTTCCTTTAAAAAAGGGCGTTTCCCTCACTTTTCCCCGGTTAGAGCGGGAAAATTTTAAAAAAAGGGGAGAAAAAAAAAATTGACTTTAAATTTTGGAAAATGGAATAAAACGGGGGTTTTGATTTGTTCTTTAAAAGGGGTTTACCAAAAAATTTTTTCCCTTTTAATTAAAATTTTTTTTTTCTTCAAAAATCCCTTATTAGTTTGACCTTTTGGAATAAACAATGTTGGGGTTCTTTTAAAATTTTTCCCCTTAAAACTTTTTCAAAAATCCCAAAAAAAATGTTTTTTTTTGCTGAACCAAACAAATTGTTAAACCAGTTAACATAAAAATTCTTTTATTTTGAAAAACCTTTACCCGGGGTTTTGGAAAAACCGAAAGCAATTTTTCCCCCATTATAGGTTAACCCTTTCTTTTTCAATTTTTTTTAAATAATTTAAACCAAATAATTCTTTTTCCCCCCGGGGGGGAAGGAAATTTACAAGAAAAAGGTATTTAAAAAAATAAAATCATTTTGTTTGGGTTTTTTTTGGTTTCACCTAAAAAACCTTTTACATTTTTTATTATTTTTTTAATTTCCCGACTTTTAAAACCCCTCCCTTTCGAAAAAACAATTTTGGGCCTTTTTTAAATTTTTAAAAATTTCAAAAATTTTTTGAAAAAAGAAAATTTAAACTGTTTCTCTTATTTTCCCAAAAAACCCAAAAACACTGTTTTCCCCTTTTGTTCCCCAAGATCCCCCAATTGGAAACCGTTTTTCCCTTTTTGTAAAAATTTTAAACCAAACCCCCTTAAAATTAGAATAATTTTTTTTTAAAAAAGGGGGTTTCCCAAAAAACCCATAAACCTTTTTTTTAAGTTTTTTCCCAAAAAACCCCCCTTTTTAAATAAAAAAACCTTTTGGTTTTATCTTTTGTTTACATTTAACTTAACATAAAAAGGCAATTTTTTACAAAAATTTAAAAAAAAATTTTCGGGAAACCAAAACTTTATTGGTTTGTTTTTTGTTAAATCATTCCAACATCATTTTGGAAAATAAAAGAAAAAATTTTTAATTTTCCCAATTTAATTTTTTTGGAAAAACTTTTTTCCCCCAAAAGTTTTTAAACCCCTTTTTTTTTAATTTAAATCTTTTAATTTTTGGTTTTTTTACAAATTTAAAACCAGGGTGGTTGAACAACACCTTCCCTTCCCCCAAGGGAAAATTTCCAAAATTTTTCCCCGGTTCCCCTTTCAAATTTGTCGAAACCTTTTATTTAAAGGGAAAAAGGGGGAAAGAAAAACCCCCCCAAAAAAAAAAAACAAAAAAATTTTTCTCAAGATTTTTAATCCCTTAAAAGTTTGGGTAGGGGCAGCAAAAAATTTTCCCAAATGTACCCTTGATTTGAATGCACTGCATGAGTTTTTTTATGGGGGAACAGAATAAAAAGGGCTTTTCAAAATCTACAAAAGAAACATAGAGTTTTTTTCCTTTTTTGTTTTTTTTTGGCCTTAATAACTGCGTTAAAAAAATTTTTGATAAAACTGTTGAATATTTTTTTCGAAACCCTGCTTGCCCTTTTATGTTTTTAAAATTTGTTGCTCTCAAAACAAATTTGTTATTGGGGTATTTATTTATTGAAGTTTTACCCTTTTTGGATAAATACTTTAAGGGAGATTTTTCCCCCTTGTTTTTATCTACTTTTTTTTGGGTTTTCCCTATTTTTTGCAATGAAAAATTTAGGGCTTTTGCCATTTTTCCTGGGAAAATTATTTTTAAAAAATTTAACATTAAATAATTTTTTTTAGAAACTTTACAATATTACTACCCCCATTCGGGTAACATTTCAGAAAAAATGTCTTTTCCCCCCCTTTTGCTTTCCCCTTTTTTAAGTTTACCTTTTTCCTGAAAAAAACCTTCTCCCTTAAATATTTTTGTATTAAAAAGGTTTTTACTTTTTCCTCTGAAGGTTCCGTTCAATCCGTCACCCCTTTCAATTTTTCCCATTATTCCCTTTGGGAAAAACCATTTTTTGAAATGATTGAACCACTCATCTTACTAATATTTTTTCTCCCTTTTTTCTTTTTTTGTAAAAACCCCATTTTCCTTAGCCCCTTCCCAAAAGTGTGACCCATTTTAATTTCTTTTGCTAATGCTTCAGTTTTTTTTCCCTTTCTAAAATTTGGGTCTTTTGGTTTTTCAAAGATTTCGGGTATTGTTTTCTTTCGGAAAAATAAATTTTCCCTATCTACTTTTTTTCAAATTTGCTCAAAAAAAATTTTTAAAATTTTTTTTTCTGCATTTTTTTTTTTTTTTTTCAATTCACTGTCAAACCACCTGATTTTTTAGCCCAAGGAATACGAAAACCTTTTGAGCATACATTTGTTGGGACACTTTTATACTTTTGGAGAGAAAAAGGGAGAGGGGAAAAGAGAGAGAGAGGGGAAGAGAAAAGAAAAATAGGGGAGAAGAGAGAGAGAGAAAAAGGGGTTTTTGGAAGTTTAAGTTTTTATTACTCTCTCTTTTTTTTAAAAAAAAATACAATTTTTTTTGTTGATGTTAATTTCCCTTTTCCAAAATGATACTTTTTGCAGGGTTTGTTCTCCTTTTATATTAGGGGACTTTTTTTTTTTGGGGGTTTATGGTGTGTTTAAAGGAGGGGTTTGGGAACCTTTGAAAACCCTGGCAGTAGCACCCCTGGGGAAGGGACGGGAGCACTGGCCCTCACTTGGCACTCAACCCCTCATTTCTGGGTCCGGGCCCCAAACCCCACCCACCCCCCGGGTAACCGTTTTTACGGCGGGAAAAAACGTTTTGAGGGGCGGGGTGTTTTCATATTCACCAGAAAGGAGCTTGGAGAGGAGATGGGCCCCACCAAGCTTCCTCAACCCCATTTGAAAGGGGACATGATGAGAAAAAAAAAAAACAAAAAAAAACATTCCGGATGGGTCGAGGCCCGGACCCAACAACGATCCCCCCTACCCCCCTGCAACCCTTTCCAGGGTGGGGTGAAAAGGGGCGCTACTGGAGCGCCCAACTCTAAAGCTTCCCAAAATTTAAGGAAAACCTCGGAACATGGAATGTGGGACTCTATACCAAACAAAATTTAGTACGGGAATTTTACAAAAGAACTAAAAAGATATAAATGGGACTTTTAAAGGGTTTCGGGGGAATCAGATGGAGGGCTTTGGAAAAAACAACCACGCAAAGAGGCCCATTTATAAATGGTACAGGGGAAAAGAGAATTACATCAACACGGAGTAGGTTTCATTTTTCAGGAAAGAGATTTGTCAACCCAATAAATAAAGCTGCACCCCAGTATCCAGCGACCATCTCAATAGAGTTTCTGAAAAACCCCCAAACCCTCACCATAACCCAAAGGGTTAGCTCCAACATCTGACTACGTTAAAGATCAATAGAAGAATTCAAATGAAAAACTTAAAAAACGTCATCTCGAATACCTAGTTTTAAACCCAAAATCCACTTTTGGGCCCCCGGCTCATTCTCTATTTCGGGGTTCCACCCAAACCTGGAAAAAAAACCTTTCCCTCTCTTTTCCGCCAGAAAACCTAGTCAGACACTTTTAAATCCACCTAAAACATTTTTTTTTAAAACCTAAGATTTTCCCCCCTCCTTTTTCATATCCCAACCCCCAAATTTTTCTATCCCCCTGTTTAAAAGTATACGGCCGGGTGCGAGGTATGTGTGCTTTTGAAAAACTTTTTGACTATCAAATTTTATTTCTTTAGATTTTGCTGCATCGCCCCCCGTTTGAAAATATTGTTTGTTTAAACTTTTGTTTAAATTTATAAATTGTTTGCATGACGTGTAAAAAGGGGTTGGGTGCATGCGTTTTTGTTTTTGCCCTTTGAAAGGGGTATAGCCTATTTTAATTTCCCATTTATTATTTTTAATTTATTAATTATTATTATTTATTTTATTATTATTATTATCTCCAAAACGCCCCAAAAAAGGGACATTCTTATTGTGGAAGGCGACGGGAAGGTAAGGGGGCCCCTGATTATTATGACCCCTTGGCAGGGAAAAAAGGACGCTTTGGACTAGGAAAAACAAACTAAAGAGGACGCGGCTGCGGGGAAATTCGCACAGAAGACAAACAAAAACTTTTGCAAACACACTCCATCCTCAAAAGCCATCTAAAACCATAAACTTGGCCCCCCAAAACGGTCTGATTCACAATAAAAATTGACTAAAATTTGTCCCCCCAAAATTAAAATCCAGCAAAAACAAGGCAAACACAAAACTTTCCCCCAGGACCTGCCCTTGGCATGCCCATGACCTTTGTACTTACCCCATCAAGCTGAAATTTGGAAAGCAAAACAACAGCCAAAAAACCTACGCATAAGATTTATCGGAAAACCCTAAAAGACCAACAGTATTTGAGATCTTCCCAAAGCCAACTTTGGGGGAAAAAGTTGGGCCCCCCACTCCAGCCTTGGGAAAATTTTGATGTGGACCCCACTAGTAAACAACATCAAAAAAGTGCTATTGCAGCGGGCAGAAGAAACTTTGGGAAGAAGCAACAAAAAAACAACCCTGGAGAAAATTGTTTGTTTTTTGATCTGTGACAAAAAAAGAGAGTTTAAAGAAAAAAAAGTTCAAAGTAAAAGAACCAAAAAAACAAATACAGGAATAGCCACAGAAAAAGTGAGGAAAAAGATGAAGAAGCCAAAGAACCCGTGGTTAGAAGAAAAATTGCCTTTGCATCGAAGTTGGGAAGGGCCCAAGGGAAAAAACCCAAAACACTTACGACCTCTGAAATTACTAACTAAAACCCCCAACAGCCAAAACCCTTGTTATTAAAGACAAAAAGGGAAACCTTTTAAAACGGAAAGCAATCCCAAATCCCCCAAAAACGCTGGACGGAAAAAATGTGAGGGTTTTGTTTAACTACCCACTACGCCCAGATCCCAAACATATTTTTCTGACAAACCCCTGAAAAACCAAAAAATAAAGACCCACCAAAACTAAGGGTGAAGTGGGATACAGCTATTTAAAAAAATTGAAGAAGGGAAAAATCCCCCCGGGAAACATAACATTCCACTGAACTATAAAAAATGGAGGAATTAAACAGCAAGGCGATTCACAAACTTTGTCAGAAGATTTTACGAACCCAAAAAAAAGGCCAGAAAATGGACACAGTCTCTTGTAATTTCCCCCACCAAAGAAAGGAAACCTCAAACAATGCCAGAACACAGAAAACCCTCAGTTCATAAGCCACCTTTGCCCAAAAACATGTGCGGGGGGTCCCCCAAAACTGAAAAAAACCCAAACGGAAAAAATCCTGGGAGAAAACCCAAACCGGGTTTTGAAACCCAAACGCAGCACAATGGGAAAAAAAATTTTAATCTGAGAATTCTGATAGAGAAACATCCCCAACACCAAAAAAAATTTTTAAAAACAATTTAAAAGATTCAAAAAGGCCTTTGCAGGGGGGGAAATTTGGGGGTTTTTGACGGCCCTGGCAAGAAATCAGGCACTTTAAAAAATTGACAACTGCCTCATTTTAAAATCATCAAGGCACTGTACGAGAAAAGCAAGAAGTGAAGTTTTTTATGAACAAACACATGGGGGAGTACTTTAAGACACGGTTGGGGGCCGGGCAGGGCTGCCTTTCTTACCCGACTTTTTAAACCCCTTCCTCGAAAACATGACGAGACACTGCAAAACCAAACACTTCCATCCCCATTGGTGGAAAAACCCCTTTGCAACCCCATATTTTTAGATTTACATTGACCTCAAGGGCGGCAGCAAACAAGAACCCCAAAAAACCCCACAGATAGTCATCCGATCGAGCGAGCGGGATACGGCATGGAGGGGCCGTACAGAGAAAACAAAGATCATGGTCAACAGCGCAAGTTAATTTACACCCAGAATAAAAATGAATGGAGAAATTTTGGAAGAGGTGAGCCAATTGAAAAACTTAGGGTCCATCCTAACAAAAAAAGGCACATCAAAAAAATGAAATGAAAGGGTCGCATTGCAAAACAAACATCTGCTCCCAGCCAGACTCGAGAGGGTCATCAGAAGCAACAAAATCAGCTTCTTTCACCCAAAAATCACCTTTCAAAACACTGTGATATCATCCTCCTATAAAAGACTTGAATCATGGACTCTTCACAGAGCTAGAGAGGAGGGAAAAAAAGCATTCCCAGAACAAGTGCCACGGAAAACTCCCCAAAATATCCCTACAAAAAACACAAGACCAACAACTAGGGGAAAAAAAGAAAAACAAAAGCAAGTTTGGGGGCCCCAAAAACCTTGCTCTCCACCATAAAAAGGGAAAAAAAACTGATGTGGGTTTTGGGCACACCACAAGGGCAAAACCTTAGCAAAAATTTAACCCGCAGGGAAAAAGTTGAAAGGGAAAAAAGAAGAGGCCCCCAAAAGAAATCATGGGGTTTACAACATCAAAGAAAAAGGGCCCCCCTCCAAACCCCCGCAAAAACCTTTACAAACCACACAGGAAATTTAAGCATGGAAAAAGATTTCTGTCGCGTTTCTTCATGTTTCCCCCCCACGTCCCTTTTTGACTGGGAAGAGTGAGTGAGTGGGGTTTGTTTTTTTCCCTTTTTTTTTTTTGGGCGGGGGGGAAGGGGGGGGATTTGGTTTGAATTTTTCCCGTACGCCCCTCAAATGAATAAGATGAGGGGAAAAGAAAGTGAAAAAAAAGTAAAAATGGGGAGGGGGGGGGGGGGAGGGGGGGGAAAGGGAAAAGGGGGCTGAAGAGATGGGATATCTTCAGTACATTTCGTGCACCCTTTAAAAATCATAAAGTTTTTTTAAACCCCCCCCCCAAAAAAAAAAAAAAAATTTAACTACAAGAAATATTCTAAACCCAACCCGGGAATTTAACCCCCTTTAGCTTTTGGGCAAAGATAACTTTTAATTCTTGATATCATTTTTTCAGAGACTGCTCTGAAAAATTTTGATTACAAACGGTTTTTTAGAATCGGGGGACTCCAATATGGGTGGGGGGCATTGGAAATACGGTTTTCCCCCAGAAAACCTTTCCAAATTTTTCAATTTATTTTTAATGAATGCATTTGAAAGTCATCAAAATAAATAGTGTACAAATTTTCTTGCAGTTTTTGAAACTTCCCAATTTTTTTGAGAATTTGGGTTTACAGAAAATATCACTCATCGCTTTAAAAAATAATTCCTTTTTAAAAAAAACAAAGGTTTCTTAATTTGCCCCCCGGGTGCTTGTTTCGATAAAAAATTTTCCCCCCCTGTTTGAGATGAAATTTTAAAAATTTCAGTTTACTGTTTTTCCAAAAAAAGGCTTTCCCCCTTTTTTGCACTGTTTTAGCCCCTGCATCTGAAAACAAAAAGTAAATGTATCCCACATAAAGAACGGGCAAAATTTCCCTTTAAAATGGGAAACAAAAACGTATTGGAATTTTTCCCTTTTAAAGATTTTTTGTGGTTTCTTTCTTGAAAAAACGGAAATTGGGGACCCCTACAATATAAACTTAGAGTCTTTTACAAAGTAAAACCTGAAGGACAGAGAGTGGGGAAAACCAAAAAATTTAAATTTTGATTTCCTTAAGAATAGAAATAAGTTCATTAAAACAAACAAAAACAACAAAAAAAAAAAAAAAAAAAAAAAATAATAATAAAATTTTAAAAAAAATAATAAAAAATAAAAAATAATAATAATAAAGATGGTTTTAAAAAAAAAATTTTAAAATTAATAAAAAAATGATAGTTTAAAAATAACAATAATTTTAAAATGGAATTTAAAATAGCGCTATACCCTTTTAAAAACAAAAACAAAAGGTTGGGATTTAACAAAATTCTTTACATATACCCAAGAACAATTAACAATGTTAAAATAATTCAAAATTTTCCTACCCCACAAAGCACACCCCCCCGGGCACGCCCACACAAAAAAAAACGCCCCCGCGCACGCCCCCAAAAACACCACACACAACACAAAAATGCAAAAAGCGCGCATAAAGGTTTTAAAACTTTGGCAGGTGGGGGTGGGGTTTCAACGTTGAAAGCAAGGACAGATATAAGATGAAAAAAGATGGGGAAAATCTTGGTTTGGGGAAAAAATTTCGGGCTTTAGGGGAAAATTTAAAAGTGTCGTAAATAGACTTTTTTTGGGGAAGGGGGAGAGGAGGTCCCTTCCAGATAAACCGGACCCGAAACAAAAAAGAGTGACGGCCCAAAAGGGGATTGAAAAGAATATCGGGATTGTAAGCACAAGGTAAATTTTTAGTAGATCGGAGGGAAGAGAAAGGGGTGTAGAGGTGAACACATTCCCCAAAGTTGGAGGGGCAGTTTTTGTGGGGACACTTGTAACAGAGGGTTTTTAAATTGCAAGAAGATCAATGACAATGGGAAGACGTAATTTAAAGTTAACTTATAGTTTCCCCTCTGTTGGGACAGGCAGCCCGTGGAGAGATTGCAAGAGAGGAATTATGTGCTCGATTTTTTTTTTTCCCGAGGGCTAGTCAGTGGGAGGTTTTTTTTATACGTTGAACGGAGTGGATAGATGATGCGGCCGACCGCCAAAAAAGAATTGCAATAGTCCCCAAAATGAGAGATGGGGAAAATGTTTTTTGGAAAGTTGCATCAGGGAAAGGGACTTTTGAATTTCACTAATACGCCGCAATTGATAAATGCATGGGCTGGGAGGTCTGAATGATGAAAAAATTTTTGCAAAAGGGAGAGTGTGTTGTCTATAAGCCCCCGAGATACTTTACCCGCAGTGGATAGAGGAAAATGACGTATTTTTGAATTTATTGAAGCTGTTGTGATGGGGAAAAAGTTTTTTGGGTTTTTTCCCCACGAGCATGGTTCGTTTTTTTCTGCATTTTGCTGTAGGGTTGGTTTTTTGTAACATCCCGGTTGGGGTATCTTTTAAAGGGGTAGGTTTAATTTTTTTAAGAAGAAAACAGGGTTTTAAGGGGTTCACTGCAAGAATCGAGAGTTTTTCGGTTTTTAAAAAGATGGTTGACCTGATGAAAGGTTTATCATATTTTGAAAGGGGGGCAGTTTCGAGGGTGAAAAGAATTTGGGCCCAGAAAAATGATTTTCCCCGTGGGACTTCCCCATTCCAGTTTGACAGGGGATGAATTTAATCTTGTTTACTGCAACAGTTTTGGAAACGGGCTGTGTTTTTTATATACTAAACCCAGGTGAGAATTGCCGTAAAAACCCAAAAAGTGTTTTTGGATGAAAAGAAATTTAATGGCCCCATAGTTTTCAAAAGGGTGCAATAAGTCGAGAATATTGAAGGATATTTTCCTTGAGTCAGAAGAAAGTAGAAGCGTGGGTTTTTGGGGTGAACTAGGGTGGGTTCGTGCTGTGGTTGACGCAAAAAGGCAGATGGAAAGGGAAAGGAGACTAAAGAAAAGAAGGTGGTTTTTTAAATTGTTTTTTGAAAACTTTTTCAAAGGTTTTTTGAGATGGGAAAAGGGAGGGGGTTAAAACAGGCCTTAATTCTTTTGAATGGGCCGGTTTGAAATCCCGGGTTTTTGAGTTTGGGGGGGTAAATATTGCAGTTTGAGGGGCAGATGGGAAAAATTCCCGAAAGAAGAAAATAGTTTACTATTTTTGTGATAAAGGTTTTAAGCCTTTGGAGTCCCTGAGCGAGGAGAAGCGGTACAGGGAAATTAAAATAGCATGATTTTTAAATTGGGCAAAAACTTGAGCAGATTTGTACAAATTTTCTTTTCTGAATGGATTAAGGTTTTTACTTTGGTTTATTTTTTTTTCTAAAGAGCTGTTTATTTCGGTTTTAGGTTTTTTCCACGAATACTTTGATTCAACCAAATCCCCCGTTGGCCGCCGCTCTTTTTTCTATTTGGGGCCCTCAACCCCGGAATGAGCTCCCCTCTTCTCTTCGCCCGAAGGCCCAAATTATGACACTTTTAAAACCAGCCCAAAGGGCATTTTTTATTTCAAAAACCCAAAAATTTTTTCCCCCCCTGTTTTATACAGAACTGTTCCCCCCTTCCCCTAACCCCTATCCCAACACCCTTTCTAAAGTATATGACCTGTGTGTGTGTGTGTTTTGTGTTTGGTGTGTGTTGTGTGTTGTGTGTGTGTGTGTGTGTTGGGTTTTTTGTGTGTGCTTTTGGGAAAAAAAAATTTACTATTGAAATTTTGTTTCAAAGATTTTGGGCGGGAACGTTTCCATGTTTTGTAATATTTTTTTTGTTTAAACTATTGATTTTTTTGTATTGGTTGAAAAACGTGTAAAAATTAGTTTTAAAGCATGCGCTTTATTTGTCTTTGCAAGGTATATTGTTTTTAAAAAAGTTCCCTTTTTATCAAAAGAAAAAATTTTTATTATTTTTATTATTATTATTATTATTATTATTAAAATTGGGATGGGTGTGTGGGTGTGCGTGAGTGCTGCCTGTGTGTGTAAGTACATGTGGGTTTTTGTGTGGCGCGGCCCCCGGGGGTCAGTTTGCGCGCGTGCGCGCCCTTTCTGCGTGTGTATATTGGAAAAGGGTAATTTTTTAAATTTTTGAAATTGCTTCTGTGAAAATCCACCAGATTTTACCTTATGCCCTAAAACTTTTTAAGAAGAACGGGGAATGACGGGAAAACCCCCCTGTCGCAATGTGTCTGAACTGTGCTGGGGATTGCATCTTTATCTAAGAAAAAAACCCCCCCCTTAAAATCCCCACCTAATTGTAATCTAAACCCCCGACAGATGGAGTGTGGAGTAGTTCCTTTAATCAGTTAGGATGGGCAGCCGAAAATCTTTCAAATTAAAAAAATTTCCCTTTTAAGGGGGCAAAAAAATAGGGGGCCTTTATACCCCTGTGGCAAGGTACAATGCCACCCTTTTCTTTTTCCCGAAGCGAATATAACAACCCGCGTCTTCATATAAAACAGAGCGGCCCGTGTTTAAATAATAGGGCCCCAAAAAAAACCCTTCACTGTACCATCTGGACTTTTTTTTGATCCCCCCGAAAAAAAAATTTTCCCTTTTCCCCTTTTAAAGTTTTATTTTCAATTGTGTGAGTATTTTCCGGGGTTTTTTTTTGAGCTTCAGATATCCTTTTTTTAACGACAGTCCGAAGTTCATAAGTTATTGAAAAGAAAGCGGGGTACAAACATAGGATTGAAAGAAGCTGCTCTAAACCCATGGAATTTTTGTTTTTTTGTGTTTGTGTGGTGTGTTTTGTGGTTTTGTGTGTGTTTTTTGTGTGTGTGTGGTGTGTTTTTTTGTGTGTGTGTGTGTGTAAGTCCCCTTTGGGTGAGACTTTAAAACCAAAGGGGGCCGTGTTTGAACACAGCAGAACATCTTGCGCACACTTAAATCCCTTTCCCCTTTTAGAAAGAGTAGGCCAATGTTGCCGGGGGGAAAAAATGGGCCAAAATTTACAAAACCGGGATACACACGGGGACGGGGTGTGGGAAAAAAAAACAATGAGTGCTTATTCCCTTGTCCTCGATAAAAAAAAAATCCTCTGAGCGCTTTTATTGTTTTTTTACAAGATTCAGCGCAAATAAAAATTTAAAACATATCATATCCTCTTATTATGTTTTATGATGATGATGATGATGATTGGAAAGATGATGATGATGATGATGAAAGATTATTAAAGTAAAAAAAACAAAAACAACAACAAAAAACAACAACGTGGTGAGATTTTTTCCTATGCGATGTTTTTTTACCGAGTAACCGCCCTTCCGACTTGGAAACAAATGTTTAAAACCCGACACTTGTAGCTTGGTGCACGTGAGTTTTTTTGTTTTTTTGTTGTGTCATCAGCTCCTTTCCGGCACAACAAAGGCCCAATCCCCGAAAGGAAAAATGTCAATGTCCCGCCTTGGGGAGGGTGTTTTTTTTTGTGTGGTTTTTTAAAAGTAAAATGAGACCAAGCTCTCTGAGGGGGATCAGTTTTTCCCTTTTAATCTATCATTTTTTGGGGCCCCATTGGAAACCCGCAACATAATTTTTTTTTAAAAAAACTGTTTTTTCCCTTTTTTTTTTTTCACACCTCTTATGCAATAGGAAAGTTGCCCCCAGCGGGTTCAACCCGGGTAGATAATGCGCTTTTTATTTGGGTTTTCAAGATATAGATAAAGCGCTATATAAGCTCCAAATTTTTTAATTTTTTATTATTTCCCTCATTTTATTATTTTATTATTATTTTTACAAAACCCCTCATCATCACATTTATTAAATATATTATTTATATTATTTTTTTTTATTATTATATTATTATTTAATTTTTTATTAAATTTTTATAAAACCCTTTTTCCCCCAGGCCCACCTTTTAGGGTCCCCTTTCCCGTGGGCAAAAAGAGCTGTCCCGGGAAAATAAGGGGCTGGTCGGTTTGGGCTAGAGGTAACGGAAACCCTTTTTAAAACCAAAAGTTTCCCGGGGCGGAAAAGGGGTTTCGGTGGTTTGATGACAGGGTTTTGGGCTCGGGAAATTTCCCCCCCCCCCCCCCACATCCATTAGCCATTGGGGGGTGGGGCTGGGTGGGTAGTCTTTCGGATGAGACTTTAAACTAAGAGGGCCTGTTGTTACACATTTAAATTTTTTAGCGCACTACAAGGGAAACCCATGGTAACAAGAGGTTGTCCCTGGTTTTAAATTTTGTAGAAAAAAAAACCCCCCTCTGATAGAGGAAACATACAGTTGCAGACTGGAAAAGAAACCAAAAAAAAAAAAAGGGGGGGGGCGCTGCTTTGTGGGACGCAAGAAAAAAAAAAATCAAGAACACGTGGTCCCTTTAAGGAATAGACGGCAAATACTGAAACTCTCAGCTCCGTTTTCACAGACACTCTGACACACAAAACATAAAAAACCTTTGTCTTGATGGGGCTTTTAACGCCTTCAAAACTGGGGTAAGGTGGGGGGCGTACCCGTTGGGACCCCAAATTTTTCCCTCAAACCTATGGGGCCCCCCCTATTTTTCATAGTCAAAACCGGGGAAAAAAAATTTTCACCTTTTTTTCCATAAAAAAAAACCCACCCAAAAGGGTCCGGAAAATTTTGAAAAAACCCCTTGTGGGCCCAAAATTAGCCCGCAGAAAAAAAAAGGAAAAAAAAAAAAGGCAAAATATTTTTGTGGGGGGTTCTATTTGGGGGGGGAAAAAAAAAAATTTGAAAAAAAAGCGCCGATTTTTCTTTTTAAAAACTGCCTATAAAATTCTACAAATTTTTAAACTTTTGCTATTTCCCAAAACCCCAAAAAAGGGAATATTTGTCCAAATTAGCACTTTCCCCAAAACCCAAACTAAACCAAATTTTATTTTTTTTACCCAAAAAACCCTTTAAAAAAAAATTCACTTCCCTTATAAATTAAATTACCCCCCTTTTTCCATTTAAAAAAATCAATTTTGCCTATTACACAAAATTTTTAACAATTTCCAAAAATTAAACAAATTTTTGGAAAGACATTTTTAAAAAAAAACTTTTGATTCAATTGACGGAATGAAAAAAACATTAAAACTCCCCCAAAAACTTTGAAAAAATTTTCCCCTTAACAAAAAAAGGCAGTTTGTCTCATTAAAAAATTTTTTCCCCAAACCAATATTAAAAGGAAGCCCCGGGGGCAACAAACCTTTTTCCCTTTTTTTTTAATAAAAATAAAAGAAATTTCCTCTCCTTACAATTTAAATTCCATTTTTTTCAAAACCCTACTAAAAAAAATACCAAATTAAAATTTTCGACTTTCAAAAAAACAAATAGTCTTTCAAGCTTAATAACCCCCGTCTTCCCCAAAAAAAATTCTCTTTCCCCAACCAAAAGGGGAAATTTGCTTAAACCTTTTTAATCCCTTTTAAAAAAACGGAAAAAAAATTCCATAAAGGGTTTTTGGAAAAAACAACCCCCGGAATAATTTTTTTTTTTTAAAAAAAAACTTCCCCTAACCCCAAATAAATTTTCAAAGGTATAAATTTTTTAAAATAATTTTCGGAAATTTCATTTTTAAAAAAAAAATTCCCAACAATCAAATTTTTAAAATTACCTTAAAAGGGGTCCCAATTCCCCCCAAATAAATTTTTTAAATCTTTTTAAAATTTTCCCCAAACCCCGGGGCTTTGGAAACAACCCCTTTTTTGAATGGGGTTTAAACAAAAATAATTTTTCCCCAACCCAAAATAAATTTTTTTCCAAACCCCATATTTTTAAAAAACAAACCCCCTTATCTTAAAAACAAAGGGGAAAATAAATTTCCCAAAAAACCCAAAAAAAATTTCCCTCCGTCTGTTTGTTTAAATTAAGTTTTTCTTTAGGCCCCTTTCGTAATTTTGTTATTTGGCAACCCTATTTTTTTAAAATAATTTTTTCCCCTTATCATAAAAAAACCCAAAAGAAACTTTAAAAAATTTAAAAATTTTCCCTTTTCCAATTAAAAACCCCCGGTGCTAAAATGTAAAGTTTTTTTAAGGGGAATGAAAATAAAGCCCCTATCCAATTTTTTTTTTAAAAAAATCTATGTTTTAAAATTCTTTAAAACCCATTAAATATTTTTAAATTTTTTTGCTTTTAATTTAAAAAATTTGTTTCTTTTTATTCCTATTTAATGTTTTCAAAATTTATTTTTTCAAATTTTTATTGCGGTTTTTAAAAGTTGACTGCATTTGGGGAAAAAAGTGAATTTTTTTATTTTCCAAAACTTGCTTTGAGGTATCAAATTTTTGTTAGTTTTAAATTTTAATGTGTAGATGTCCCTTTTTTATGACTTAAAAAATGATATTTTTAAAAAAATTTGATTTTGGCCTTTGATTGGGATTTTGGGGGTGTTTTATTTTTTTAGGGTTTTTTGTTGTGTGTGTGTGTTGGTTTTTGTGTGTGGGGGTTGTGGTGTTGGGGTATGTGTGTGTGGTATTTCGTTTTGCATGGGGTGTAAATTTTCTTTTGCATTAAAACTCCTAAGTCTGTTTATTTAATAAATTTTTTTTGTGTAGTTTCTATTGCCGGGTTTCTTTTCCCCTAAAAATGTCCCAAAGAATTTGTTGATTTTTTTTCCGTTTGCCAAATGATACTTTGACATGGGGTTTTGCCCCCCTTTATATGAAGGGTTTCTTTTTGGCGGGGTGGGGGGGGGGGGGGGGGGGGGGGGTTTTTAGGTTTTTTCCCCCCCCCTCCCCTTTTTTGTTGTTGCTGCTTTTACTTTGTCTTGGGGTTTTCCCTTTCTATTTGTTTGCTTGTTTTTGTGTTTTTTGTTTGTTTCTGTTTTTTACTTTCTTTTTTTTAGTTTGTTTCTCCCCCCCCCCCCCTCTCTCTCGGTGATTTTTTTGGTTTTTGGGTTGGGTAATTTTTCTTTGTTTACCCGTGTGAGTTTTTCTTGGGATTGGGTTTATTTCATTTTATTTCCTATATATTTCTTGGGATGGGGAACTGGATATGAAAAGGAACATGGGGGGGCTTTTTTAATCCTCGAAAAAAAAGAATTTGGCATTGTGGTTTTCATTGTTCCCCTTTTAAAGGTTTTTCTTATAGACATGTTGTTGTGTTTTTATAAAGATGAAAAGGGCGGGATTCATACTTTATAAATTTTTAATATTTTATTGGGCTTTTTGATTGTCTTTAGTTTTTGTTAAATCCCCATTTCAATTTTTATTGTTCGTTAAAAAAATTTTGGGGAACAAATTTTTCAATGAGTTAAAAAGTTCATTTTTTGACTTTAAAATTTGGCCCTTTTTGGGGTGTTTTTTTTTTTTGTCTTTGTTTTTGGGTTTCATGGGGTTTTTTTTTATGTTGTTTTTTTTGTTTTTGGGGTTTTTTTTTTTGGGTTTGTTTGATTTTTAAAAAGTTTTCCCCCCCTTTTTTTTTACTGTAAAGAGTGGGTTTAAATAATTTGGGGTTTTTTATTTTAGTTTTATCCCCACGGGGGGGGCAAATGAATGTTTGAAAAATACATTAGGCTTTTTCATTATCCTAGAAATAAAAATTTGTTTATTGTCATTTTTTTTTTTTGTTATGGCATTCCTCTTCCCTCTCTCCTCCCTCTCTCTCTCTTTTCTCTCTCTCTCCCCCTCTCCTCTCTCCTCACTCCTCTCTTTTCTCCCCCCTTTCTAAAAAAAAGCAACATGAAAACAAACAGAAAATTTAAAAGTTAAAGACTAAAATATTTTTGGCTTTATCTGGACTTTGGATTTTTTACTCATGCCCCTTCATATCCCTTCGTATGCTAACATTCGTTTTCAATTGCCCCCCTTTTACGATTGGGTTGTAGTTTTGGGCAAAAAAAAATTCGGGGTTTGTTGTTCCCTTTTTTGTTCGTTCGTTGTTCTTCATTATTCATTCATTCCTTTTATTCAACTTATCTTCATTTCCGCGCTCCCCTTTTCTAAACGCTTCCCCCAAATTTTCTCCCCCTTCAAAATTCCATTTTACTTTCTAAATGGATAGAAAAAAATTTTTTGAATAGTAGACTTTCATTTGGGGAGGGGGAAAATTTGTTGGGGGGACACTCCTTTGCCCCAGGAAATTTAAAAAAGGGTTTAAAAGGGTGGGGTTAAATTTGGAAATTTGGGGTTGGGAACCTTTTTTTTGGCTTTTAATCATTTGGGACCAAGGGGTTACCCCGGGGTAAATTTGGTTTTTCTTTTCCTTTTTAAGGGAAAAGGGGGGGTAAACGGAAAAAAAATTTGGGGTATATCGGCCCCCGGAAATAAAATTGTGCGGGAAATAAATATTAAAAAGGAAAGGGAATTTTTTTTTCAGGGAGAAAAAAGCGTGAAAAAGGAAAAGAAGACCAAAGGTTTTCCAGTGCCAAAACTTTTCCCTAAAATTTTAAGGGTTTTTGGGAAAACCCAACTGTTTTTAAAAATTTGTTTTACCCCCCTTTTTGGGTTGGGGTTAGGAAAAAATAGGGAAAAAAGTATGTATAGGAAAGAAAAAGGTTTTCCCTTAACGTTTGGGGGAAAGTTCAAGGTGTGAAGGGGAAGGGGGCCAAAAGTTTTTTGTTTGTAAAAAGCCCCAAAAAAAGGTAACATAGCCTTTTACTTTTTTATTTTTTCTTTTTAAAAATCCCAAAAACCGGGTTTCCAAAGCGGGGGAAAAGTTTTTTAAACAAAGCGGTTTAAATAAAGGGGGTTATTTAAGCCAAAATAAGCTTTTTTAGGGGGTTCTGTAGTCTTAAAATCAATTCCGGAAAAATGGGGCTTAAAAGTTTAAAATTTTTGGAAATATTTTTTTCCTTTAAAATTTTACTTCTGCTGCCGGATTTTAAAAATGAACAAAGGGGTTTTTGTTTTTAAAAAAAAGGGTTAAATATTGCTTAAATTTTCCAGTTAAAATAGGGGAAAATTGTTTATTCTTAAAAATCAACTAACAAAGGGGTGTCTGGGTTTTGCTTTAAAAACAAATTTTAAAACCCTTTTTTGCTTGGAAATTTTTTGAATGTTTTATAAGAAAAAAACCCAAGGCCTTATTTATTAAATTGGGAAAAAACCTTTAATTTAATTTTTGAAAGAACTTTGGGAAATTTAACCCAGAAGGAAATTTTTGCCCCCTTAAATTGCTGAAATCTTTTATTTTTAAATAAAGGGAAAACTTTGGGGTAACCAACAGGGAATCTTATTTTGCATTTTAATAACAGGGTTTGGGGGGGTTAACCAAAAAAAAAACTCTTGCTTAATGGAAGGAAACATTTCCCTTAAAAAAAATAGAAGGGAATTGCATTTTTAAAACAAAATTTGTTAAAAAATAAGGAAATTTTGAAAAAACCAGAATGAAACTCATTTCAAAATTTAATTTGGGGCAGGAGCTCTTCTTTAATAGGGCAGGAGGTTTGGATTTTAAAAGGGAACCTCTTTTCCCCAAAACCTTTGAAAAGGGAAACCTTTTTCTTATGGTTGCAAGGGACTTTGGGATTAAAATTTTTAACCCAAAATTTATTTAAAAAAAACCCGGGTTTGAATTTTTTGAAGGGAATCGAAAAATAAAAAGGGAAAAATTGGCAAAATTTAATTTTTAAAAAAAACCTTTTATTTTTGTAACAAGCTTTTCTTCAAAATTTTTGAAGGAATTTTTGATGAAATTTGCAAGATTTCATGTGGGGCAGGGGAAACCCCCTTCAGTTGGGGGCTTGGGTAATTGAAAAACATTTGCATTGAAATTGAACCCCCCCCCCCCCCTTTTTATTCAAAAGAATTTTTTGGGGGGGGGAGACCCCCTTGCTGTTTAACCGGGGGGGACTCTTTCCCCCCAATTAAGAGGCGGAAAATTTCCCTTGGGTGGGGGGACGGCCCGCTTTGGCCCGAGACTCCCTTCCCCCCATGAAAAGGGGGACCCCCCCTTTTTGGGGAAAAGGAAAGACCAAAAAAGAAAATTGGGGGTATTGGAAGGGCCCAAGGGGAGGGGAAAACCCCAATTTGGTTTTAAAGGGGATTGGTTTTCACCGAAAAAAAGGATGAAAGGGGGTTAAACTTGGTTGGGTGACCGTTTTGGGCCCCTTAGGGTTCCCAAAATTCCGCCCAAATTCACCCCGCTGGGAAAAGGGGAAGCCCCCTTTTTTGGGCCCCGGGAAAGGGAAAAAGGAAAGAGGGGGCCCCCCTTAATAAGGGGGCCCCCGGGGGAAAATAAAGGGTCCTTTATGCCCTTTTGCTAACCCTTGCCCATAGGTTAAAAAAGGGAACCTTAGGGGTTTTTTTATTTTTAAAAAGGGTAAAATTGCGGTTTCCTTTAGTTTTTAAACCCGCGGAAATTTTTTATAAAAGTTTTTTTCAACCCCTTTTTTGTCTTTTCTTGGTTTGGGGGGGTTTTTTTCTTTAAATTTTTTTGGGGGTTTACATACTGTTTTACAAAAACAAAGGTCTTTGGGTGTTAAATTTTAAAAAACGGACATAGGGTTCCCCCCCTGTTTTAAAATAAGCGGGGTTTGGGGGCCCAAAATGAAAAAACCGGAAAGAAACGGTTCTGTTTTTTAAAAACCCTTTTTTGTTTAAATGTTTTTAAAATCGCCGGTAAATTTGTTTTGTAGGCTTTCAGGAAACCTGCATTTTTTCACTAAAATACCGGGAACCCCAAAATTTCTTAAAACAAAATAAGGGGTTTTCGTTTGCCTTAAATGACTGGGAAAAACGGGGCAACATAAAACACCCCAACGGGGAGCCAAAACAAAATTGGGGTTTCGATTTTGGGTTTGCTTTTTGCGCACAAATAAAGGGGGTGCAAAAAAACCACATTTTAAAACCAAAACACCCCAAACCAAAACCAACAAAACCCACAACACTAACAACCTTCAAATTTACAAACCCCAAAAACAACCCAAATTAAACAAACCTTCATTTAAACAAACCACAATAACAAACTTCAAATAAAAAACCTTTTCCGGCAGGAGTTTTCATTGGCTAAAACCGATTTGTGACCCAAACTCGTTTGAAACGGGGCCGAAATTTAAAGACGGGGGAAAAACCCAGGAAGGAATATCATTAAAAATGGGGGGAAACCTTCCCAAATGTGAAAACTTCCACGGACATTTTCTTAACCCGAAAACCTTCACTTTTTCCCGGCTTTCTTTTCCAACAAGATTTCCAAATTGCCGGGGTCCCCCCTTTGTAACAAACAATAATGTATAAAATTTTAAAGTTGGGGGGTTTTTTTAAAAAACCTTCATTTGTAAAAAATTTTAAAAATTAAAAATTTTGGAATTTTAAAAAGCCAAACTTTTAAAAAAAAAAACCGCGCTTTGGCCACCTTTTAGGGCCGTCTCCCTGTGGAGCAAACAGAGCTGTCCTGAAACAAAGGGCTGGTCGGGGGTTCTAGAGGTATCGCACCTGTCTAGAAAGCCAAAAGTCCGGGTCGGAAGTGTGCGGTGGTTTGATGACAGTTCGGGCTCGAAATTCACCCCCCCCCCCCCCCCTCCCCACATCCATTAGACCCTGAGTGGTGTCTGGGTGCTAGTCTTTCGGATGAGACGATAAACAAGAGGTCCTGTGTTTACACATAATTATTTAGCGCACGTTACAAGAACCTATGGTAGCAAGAGAGTTGTCCCTGTATAATTCTGTAGAAAAAATACCCACTCTGATAGAGGAACACATACAGTTGCAGACTGGAAAAGAACCAAAAAAAAAAAAAGGGTGGCGCTGCTCTAGTGGTGACGCAAGAACAAAAAATCAAGAACACGTGGTCTTGACGGAATAGACGGCAGAATACTGAAACTCTCAGCTCCAGTTATCACAGACACTCTGACACACATATACATAACCTTTGTCTTGGATGGATCGGTGGTCTAGAGGTAACGCGCCTGTCTAGAAAGCGAAAAGTCCGGGTCTGAAGTGTGCGGCGGTTCGTACCCCGTTTGGACCGGAAATTTTTCCCCCATCCATTAGACCATGAGTGGTGGTCTGGGCGCTAGTCTTTCGGATGAGACGATAAACCGAGGTCCCGTGTGTTACACGTAATTATTTAGCGCACGTAAAAAACCCACGGCAACAAGATTGTCCCTGGCAAAATTCTTAGAAAAAAGCCACTCTGATAGGGAAACAAATACAGCTGCAGAAAAAAAAAAAAAAAAAAAAAAAAAGAAAGGGTGAAAGGGTGGCGCGGCGCTAAGTGGCGACGCGTTCTCCCGCTCTCCCCGGGGAGAGCAGCCCGAATTTCAACTTAAAGTGGTATGAAATAAAATCTGAGCGCTTTGATTTGTTGCTTTACAAGATTCAGCGCTATATAAATTCCATACATTATTATTATTATTATTATTATTATAAGAACTATTTCCCCAACGCCTTCAAAACTGCTAAGGTGATTCTGATCCACAAGTCTGGAGACACTTCCAATCCCTCAAACTATAGGCCAATCTCTATTTTATCTTACCTTTCAAAACCCTTGGAAAAACATATGAATAAACACCTAGTCCATCATATCAACTTACTTCACCCAAATCGGTCCGGATTTAGAAAAAATCACTTGTGCCATATAGCACTGACTAGTTTTGTAGACATTAGCTGTCAAACATTAATGACAATATATTTGTGGAGTACTATTGTAAATTTAAAAAAAAGCATTTGATACAAATGAGCGCAGACTTCTCATTGAAAAGCTAGACCTATATAATCTCTCTACAAATACTTTAAAACTTCTTGCTTCTTATCTTACAAACAGGCAATAGTGTGTCTCAATAGCTACGTCCACATCCACACTGAAACCTATTCATTATGGAGTACCACAGGGATCCATCTTAAGACCAATTCTCTTTTCATTATACATAAATGACCTTCCTCTCCATATCAAATCCAAATGCGAATTTTTGCTGATGACACAACCATACATACGAGCCATACCAACATTAACTCTCTTGCAAAGACATTGCAAAAAAGCACTGATGATCTTGTCAAATCGACTGGAATGAACCACATGTCTATACACCCCCAAAAAGCAAAATGCATGCTTATCACCCTTAGACAAAAGCGACAGAATTTGTCTCATAAACTTTTTCCAATCCATATTAAAAAGGAAGCAGTCGAACAAACCTCTCACTACAAAGTTCTAGGAGTAACAATCAATGAAAATCTCATCTCGTACTATCACATATCCCATCTATGCAAATACATGTCTCAAAGAGTATACCAATTGATAAAATCAAAACTTTAACTTGACTTCATTCAAAAAAAATATTTCTTTCAAGCTTAATACAATCTTCAATGATTACGCTTCAACCATGTGGATTCCGCTATTGCAACACTATGAATCATTGTTAAGTCTGTATAAACATGCTCCTAAACTGGTCCTTATGAAGAAGACCACCTTGCTTGAAGTGGAATTTTATTCAATTAAATATTCTTCCCCTACACCAAAGACTAAGATTTATCAAAGGCCTCATGATGTTTAAGATAATGACAGGAAACCGTCCCTTCATCCCTTAAAAGACAAGTTCCCAACAATCATTCCAGAAATACTGAAAAGCGAGTGTCCCAATCCCAAGAAATAGATTTGTTCAAATCTAGTCTACTGTACTCAGCCCTGTGCTGTGGAACTCCCTTCCTGACTGATTTAGACAACACCAATCATTAACAATCTTCAAAATAATTTTTATCCACTTGATGCATCAAAAATAACAAACCACACTTGATCATGTTGGAAACAAAGTAAATATATTCTCCATTACCTATACCAACTATCCCTCTCTGTGTGCATAAGTGTGAAGTTTTACTTGTACTTGCTATTGGTTATTGCAACTGATTTTTATAAATAATGTCCACTATCCTACTTCTTTATGTATCTATCAAAACTCTAGGATGATTTTAACATGTACAATGTTAAATCACAGCGAGTGCTAAAGGTGATAGTGTTGAAGAATTGAAAACTGTATGCAATATCATATGGATTAAAAATCTACTGTGTACTCTCTCTCTCTATCTCCATCTATCTATCTCCTTTCATTGTTTTGCTTATAGATTTAATTGTGTTTACAGTTTATATCCTATTAAATGCCTTGTTCAGATTTAATATTTCAATTTTATTGCGTAAGTTTGACTGCATTTGAGATTTAGTGAATGTTTTATTCCACTAACTTGCTTTGAGTGTATCAATTATGTATAGTTTAATTCCAATGTGTAGATGTCCTTTTCTATGACTATACATGATATTTATAAAGATTTGATTTTGGCATTGATGCATGGTGTGCATGCGTACGCGCTTTTGTGTGTGTTGTGTGTGTGTTGGTGTGTGGTGTGTGTGTGTGTGTGTGTGTGTGTGTACGAGTACGTGTGCATGGGGGTGTAAATTGCTTTTGCATAATCTCCTAAGTCTGTTTATATAATATTTATTTTTGTGTAGTTTACTATTGCCGTTACTTTCCCATAAAAATGTACAATGAATTTGTTGACTTTTCTTTCCGTTTGCCAAATGATACTATTGACATGGTTTGCTCTCCTTTATAATATGAAGGGGTTTCTTTTTGGCGGATGGGGGGGGGGGGGGGGGGTTATGGTTATTAGGTTGTCCCTCTCCCTTGTTTGTTGTTGCTGCTTTTACTTTGCTCTTGGTTTCCTTGCTATTTGTTTTGCTTGTTTCTTTGTTTTTAGTTTTGTTTCTGTTTTCACTTTCTTTTATTAGTGTTGTTGCTTCCCCCCCCCTCTCTCTCTCGGTGATTTTTATGGTTTTTGTGTGTGGGTATTTTTCTTTGTTTACTTAGTGAGTGTCTTGGTATTGGGTTTATTTCATTTTATTACCATATATATTTCTAGGGATGGGACTGGATATGAAAAGGCACATGGTTGCTTATTCATTATCCTCGAAATAAAAGAATTTGTCATTGTGGTTGTCATTGTCTCCTTATATTGTTTTGCTTATAGTCATAGTTGTTGTGTATGCATCATGATGAAGGACGTATTCATACTTTATATTTTCAATATTTTATTGGGCTTGTTGATTGTACTTGAGTTCTAGTGTAGTCCTATTTCAATATCTTATTGTTGCGTGTAACAAATCTGTGTAACATTTTACAATGAGTAGAAGTTCATTTTTATGACTTTATAAGTTTGGCTTTTTGGAGGTGTTTTTCTTTTTTGTCTTTGTTTTTGCTTTCATGGGGATTTTTATATGTTGTTTTAGTGTTTTTGTTGGTTTTTTTTGATTTGTTTGATTTTTAAAAAGTTTTTCCCCCTTTGTTTTTACTGTATGAGTGTATAAGTATTGGGTTTATTATTGAGATGTATCCCTACGGGCGGGCACTGAATGTAGAAAAGTACATTAGCGCTTTTTCATTATCCTAGAAATAGAAGAATTTGTCATTGTCATTGTCATTGTTATGGCATTCTCTCTCTCTCACTCTCTCTCTCTACTCTCTCTCTCTCTCTCCTCTCTCTCTCTCTCTCTCTCTCTCTCTCTCTCTCTCTCTCTCTCTCTCTCTCTCCCTTTCGAGATAAACGTAAGCAGACTATGAATCAAACGATTCTATACGTAATGACTGAAAATATTGGTTGGCATTATCTGGACTTTGGATTGTTACTCATGTCCTCTTCATATCCATTCGTATGCTAACATGTCGTTTACAATTGCCCCTTTGACTGATGGGCTTGTAGCTTTTGTCAAATAAAATTCGTTGGTTCGTTCGTTCGTTCATTGTTCGTTCGTTCGTTCGTTCGTTCATCATTCATTTCCCTTCATTTCCCAAATTTGATAGTGTCGGGTTCGTCAGGAAGCTCCAGCATAGGCCAATGTAGTTTTATTTATTGAGGGAGTCAAAAGATACAGCACTCCCTGGTTTCTCTCTCTCCCTCTCTGACTCTGTCACTGTCTCTGTCAGTCTGTCTGTCTGTCTTCTCTCTCTCTTTCACTCATCCTCACTCCGTCCACCTCTCTCGCCACACACCGGACTCCACAGCACAACGACACTCTCAGGACCCTCCTCACCAAACCCCCCCCTGATTTCTCCCCATCGTCATCTTCTCTTCCTCCACCCCCCCCTCACTCCCTCTCTCCCTTTCCCATCCAACTCTCTCTCCCTCCCCCTCCTCCCCCCTCCTCCCCTCTCTTCTCCTCTCCCTCCCCCCTCCCCCCTCCCCTCCTCTCCCCCACTCTCTCTCACTACCTCTCTCCGTATCCTCTCTCTCTCTCTCCTCTCTCGGACAGGGTACGTTTGTTTTGTCTGGTCTTCTCTTGTGGAGTATCTTTGCAGAGGTCTGCCCACGGCCTTAGGCCGACATACTACGACTTCCATAGCAATTTCACTTTATTGATGTATGGCTGCATGCTTGGTATGTACGTGTTATCCCGAAAACAAAAACAAACGCTGACAATGAATTATACAGGATCTTTAACGTGCCTATGTTAACCTCTTATAATGCAAGGAAGGGAATTAAGGCACTGGCAGGTTGCATATAATAGATTTGACATAAGGGAGATTGTAAAAAACCCACCCATGATTCACCAGAAGCTGGCTGACGCCGAGGTCGAATCCATGTCTAGTGGAACCAAGGGCCACCAACCATAGCACCGTCATCTCATTGTGACCTGTAGTACCTTTGGAAGAATGATGACACTACTCCGCTCATGTTATAGTGATGAGGTTAAAAATGTCTCAAATGAGTCAAACTTAACAGAACTTTTTACAACAACAAATCACCTGTCGTAACCCTCTGTTCACAGACTACTTAAAAAAAACTGCAACGCACGCTGTGAGTTTTTCGCTGAAATTATGTTTTTTACGTTTGATTTTAAACAATATTTACTTTTCATAATTTAAAATAAAAGGAAAGCAAGTCTCTCCCATGCAGAAGTCGTTTTCAGGGGCCTGACTTGTTTTAGCGCTTAGCGGCAGCACAACGTAGTATCCCCATCAAATGACAGACAGTCACTAGTTGCTGCCCGTAACGCGATGCCTTCAAACCCGGACACACAAGGAGAAATATACAAAGGAAGGAAAGTTGGGGAACAAGAAGAGATTGCCATCTTTACACACACACACACAACACACACACCACACACACCACACATACGCACCACAAACACACTACACACCATGCACACATGCATGCCCACACACACATTATACGCACGTGGCGTGCGCGCGCGCGCGTACAACAACACACGCACGCGCGCGCGCCGCGCACAGACAAACACACATACACCCGGCACGCACACAACAAGCACACTACACACGCACCACACACGCATGCGCCCCATACACACGCACGCGCGCGCGCGCACCCCGACACACTCTCACGATGGACTGGGATAGCCAAGTGTTAGAATATAAAAATTCCATACCATTATGTATTATTTAATTATTATTATTAATATTAAATTAATATTATATTATTTAAATATTATTATTATTGCGCTCGCTATCTGACGACCCGTTCGATTCCCGTTCAAGGGGATGTTATTCCCCTGGAGTTAACATCAGTGCAGACTCCATTCTCCCCCAAAAGTCTTTCGGATGAACTAAAAACGCGAGGGGCCCCGTTTGCGAACGAACGCAGAACACTTGCACACACGTAAAATCCCTGTTTCCCCGCTTTTCATAAGAGTAGGCTAACGAGTGCGTTGAACGATGACAAAATTTAACAAACTGCATACACACAGTAACTAGATGAATAAAAGCTCATGATGCTTATTCCATATCCTCGAAATAAAGAATACAACACACACAACCACACACACACACACAACACACACACGCGCGCACGCACGCAGCACGCGCAAGTAGAAGAGAAACGTGTATGGTATAATGTGCATACAAACCAACACGGATCTCTTCTACTTAAGCCCTTTTCCTCATTATGCGCTGCCCCCCCTAACCCCCTACCCTCCCTCCGCCTCCATCGCTAAAATCACTTAAAAGTGGACAGACGAAAAATTGAAGCCACCCCCCCGCGCGCACGCACTCACCAAGCACGCACAAACACACATAAAAATAATAATACTAATAATAATAATAATAATAATAAATAATAATAATAATAATACAATTGAAACTATTCAGCGCAATATCTCTTGCACAAAAAACAAATCAAAGCTACTATATCGTCTGGAAGAGATAGAGAGAGAGAGAGAAAGAGCTAGAGAGAGAGAGAGAGAGAGAGAGAGCGAGAAAAAAAGGGAAAAAAAAGTGAGAAGAGGCGAGAATAAGAAGAGAGATATAGAGAGAGAGAGCGAGAGAGAGAGAGAGAGAGAAGAGAGGAGAGAGAGAGGAGGAGTAGAGAATGACAAATACTTTTTATTTCGAGAGGATAAAATTGATAAGCATACATGTGCTTTTATTACATCCAGTGCATCCCGTGTGAATGTGCTGTTTTTGACAATTTTTCATCTGTTCCACGGCACCCAATGGCCTACTCTTTTCGAAAGAGAACAGATCCACAACAGAGAAGAGAGAGAAAAGAAGGAAGAGAGAGAGAGAGAGAGAGAAGATAGAGGAGAGAGAGAGAGAGAGAGAGAGAGCGGGGTTATGGTTTGAGCCGCGCGCGAGCGCGTTCACGTGTGTGTGTGTGGTGTGTGTGTGTGGTGTGTGGGTGTGTGTGTGTGTGTGGGGGGCGAGCCAGCGCGCGCGGTTGCTGCGCTGAGGTGCATGTGTGTGTGTGCGCTCGCGAGCGCGTGCACGTTTGGCTGTGTATGTGTGTTTGTGGGTCCCACGGCTGCGGCACGCACTCGCTCGTACCATGTCCGTGTGTGTGTGTGTGTGTGTGTTGTGAGTGTGTGTATAAGGCTCGCACACCATGCAAACTAAACGGTCCCACCTGAAATTTCCGACTAACTCAGGTACCAAGAGAAAAACATTAACAACACCCAAATGCAGAAAAGCGCCCATAAGGTACGACAACCAAAAAACCGATACGTTCGCATATTCTCTGCGGCATTTGAACGCCATGGAATGAATGATTGGCAACATCACCAGCAGGACACTGAGGACCGGGTCCTGGAAGACCATCATCTTCTTCTTTCTCCATGTAACGCTGCAATTCCCCGGGGAAAGGTGGCAGCTGTGCTGGCCTCATCGGGGGCACTCCGAACATTATCCACTTTCGTCTTCATCTAACACCACACAGAAAAGATTGTCTGACTATAGGTGAGCGAAAATCCATTGCGCTGGGGCCGTTGGGCGGACTGACAAGACAGGCCCAGCGCATCCGATTTTTACGCTTGGAGAGAATGTGATCTATGAAGTCTTTGTTTTAATTAAAAACAAAAAAAAGGCAGAGAAAATGGACCAGACGCAGAAAATGCACAGGAAGGCAATGAAGGAAGTAAAAAGGTACCAAGGCAAAATTAAGAGAGTGATATAAAAGAAGGAATTTTTAGCAGAGAATTTCCAGAAGGTGGTGGTTGCACTTTGTACTGACATGACAGGAGCTTCTCAGCGTCCCCATGGGAGATAAGTGGGTTAATTCCCTTTTTTTGTTTCCTTTGCTAGAACTCCGAGTTAACAGATGGTAAGAGTTTGGCGCAGTGACGCGGTTTGGCCCTCCATTTAGGTAGCGCATTTTTGACTACAGGGATGATGTCTAAACACACCAGGGTGTAACCAAATATATAAAACAAATGTTATCTGTTCTCACTGGCACGAATAGCATACTCTCCGAAAGGCAGAACGGGTTTTCAACGTACGTCACTATATGTTTCGGTGTGATCGCGCATCGGACCTCGGTTTACATACGGGAGTGGGAATAATTTTTTTTTTTAACAGATGACCTCCAGAAAGGAAAAAATCCCCACGAATGGGCGTCTCAGCAGAGGCGGGAGCCCGGGCTCGATCCCGGCCCCGTCATAACGCGGGGGCTCAATGCTCAGACCCATCGGCCATCTCGCCTCTCCCTATTCCGTTGTATGTTTATTATGTCAAGGTGCACCAGAGGTCTAAAGATTAAAGGCACCCGACTATAAAGCGAGACTGCTGATTAACCCCCAGTGTTTTACCCCACAAACCCCTAGACTAGATCCTCTCTTGATAGCTTAGCCAATCTGATGGCGAAGGTCTCCATAAGTATGGATCCACGCCTTGTATGTTTCTATAGGACAGTAATTGACAGTTTTACCAAACTATATGTGGTCGTCCACACTAGGATCCACTGCTCTGTTCTACACCACATCTGATTGACCACTTTGCCAAGCTGATAGTGGGTCTCCACAACTAGGATCCACTGCTCTGTTCTAACTGATCTACCACAACACTGACTGACAGACTTTTGCAAGCTTATAGTGGTCTCCACTACAAGGATTCCACCGCTCATATCTACACAACACTGATTAACACTTTGCCAAGCTGATAGTGGTCTCCACACACAACAAGGATCACACTGAGCTACTGTTCATGCCACAACACTGATTAACACTTAACTTTGCCAACTGATTAGTGATCCCACAACCAAGATCTACTACTGCTCGTGTTTTCTGCACAACACGATTTAACACTTTGCCAAGCTGATAAGTGGTCTCCACTACAAGGATCCACTGCTTTGTTTCTGCACAACACGATTAACACTTTGGCCAAGCTTATAGTGGTCTCCACTAGCAAGATCCACAGCTTTTGTTCTACACAACACTGATTGACACATTGCCAAGCTGATAGTGGTCCTCACATGCAAGGATCCACGCGCTGTTTCAGCACAACACTGATTAACACTTTGCCAATCTTGATATTGGACTCCACAACAAGGATCCACTGCTCTGTTCTAACACAATATACTGATTAAAACACTTTTGCCAAGCAGATCTGATCCCTTTGGAAACATCAACCTTGTACCTTACCATTGCCCGCCTTTTTTTTCTCTTTCAACCGTTTCAGTCTTATTTTTTTCACATAGATCTTCTTCCTCCTGCATCTCTTCAGCACATCACTGTCATTGTCCGCCAAGCAAGAGCATACTTGATGGGGGTACAGATGTCTACTTCTCAGCCATGGCCTAAAACCTGGTTTTCTGTTTTGACTGTATTTTTCAGCTTTTTATTCGTGGCGTCCCAACATTACAGGATGGCTTACTTCTGTGGCTGACGGCCAAAAAGTGACCATGCTGGTTGCGACAGAGACTGCTTGATTATAGGCAGTTATAGTATTGTTTGCATAACAAGAGAATCTGCACTGTCCGAGAGCAATCGATCAGAATGCATGAAGATGTCTTCGCAAAATATGATGCAGATGTCTGGTTGGACCCTGAACGACTTTATGGGCGGGGAGCAGAGCGCGTAGAGATGACCAGGTGGCTAAGGGCCAAACAGATATATAAATAATCTCCCTCTCTTCCTCATATCATTCATCTCCTCTCTCTCACATTGAAAAAGATAATATATATAATATAAAAATAAATAAAAATAATATATATATTATATTATATCTACATAAATATAATATATATAAAATATGATATATAAATAGATATATAAAATGAGAGAGAGGATATTGGAATGATTGATTGACTTATGGTTATACAGGAAATTAAGTTTATGACGTTTTTTCTTCTGCAATAGTATTATGCGTTCAACCGAAGACACACGAGGTGGAGCGTGTGTGTGTGAGTGGGCGTGCGAGCGTGTGTGTGGCGTGTGTGTAAATGTGTGAGTGCGTGTTTGTGGTGTGTGTGTGTGTGTGTGTGTTGTGTGTGTTGTGTGTGTGTGAGTGTGTGTGTGTTGTGTGAGTGTGTTGGTGCCCGCGCAGGAGGGAGGTAACCCAGCCAGAACACTTGCAGTGTGCTCCCCGAAAGAATCGCAAGAAAGGCAAAAAGAGGGTGCCCAGTTACCATGGCCTGATTCATGTCACCGACTGCGGCCACCTTAATGACAGGCTGCTGGGTGGAAAAAACTTTCCGATACTTCAAAGTAAGTATTTGGGTTGTTTTTTTACCCGCTTTACTTTTTGAAATTAGCATCATTGGTTACGCAAAAGTTACTCTCTAGCTCCTCAATTAATATTAACAATTCTTTTCAATTCTCCAGGCAAGATCGGATGTGTAAGTAGAAGCCTTTTTACGTTTGTCGTCTCTGAGCTTGCCCCGCATCTTACAGTAACCTTGTTTCCAATGACTTCTTTCGATTATACTTGTGAGATACCAGATATTTGGAATACTTTTCAAACGTAATACCTATTTTAAAAAACAAAATCATGCTTGGCCAAATGGTTTCAAACCTTTGCTCTTATAATATTAAACTGAAAACATTAGAAAATACTGAAAACTATTTTAATTCTTTTCTTCTGGTTATAAGAATATATGGCGCACTACAATTTCTCTTGACAGGAATGGAAGGGGTGACAAAGACACCCAAACTTTTCCCAAGATGCACAGTCACTTAGAAACAACCCGACTCTCAATGGGCCAGAAAATAGTTTGCAGACTAAGATCAGCATTCAATACAATTGCAGTTCTCGAGTTAAATGCTAACCAAATACACTCAGAATTGATGTAGACTAAACATCGCCTTGTTCTTGTTGGCAAAGATAAATTTTAACCAACAGACATCAAGTCATAGGCCAACAAAAAATTTAATTTTGGTCATATTTTTCCTGTACTGTTCTCCACGGGATGCGTTATCTCACTGCTACTTTCATTCTAATACTAAAACCAGAGGATTGGCAGCAGTAGCTTTTAAACATTTTTTGATGATGCATGAAGTGCTCCTTTAGGCTCTTTTTATCAGGATCAGCTGAAGACTATGGTCCAGCCCTCAAAGAGTTCCCTAACTGGTGTAGAGGCGTATCTGGGGCTAAACGATGTATAGACCGACAAGATCTTCCTATTGATTTCATAAGAAGCAAAGCACACTTCAGAATGTCCATTATCCATAACAAAGAAGTATGAACATTTCACTTCTATAGTACCTGGTAACTGTTTGAACGACAAGAGCAACCTGAAGGCTAACACTGGCATATTGTCAAAGAAAAGACAGCAACATGAGGATCCATTTTCTGTGTAAGCGTTAACTCAATTTTAGTTGAATAAAATAAGAATCATTCTCTTTGTACTCCAAGTCTTACGTAACGAGCTTTGATAGCTACTTTGCAGCTCCCCTTATTTTTGAAGGAAGATTATCGCAAAGTGTTAAAAAAAAAAAAACACAGAACGGTTTTCAGAAATTGTGAGAGTCTGTTAAAAATAATGGTACCCAGAAAAATGTGCTTAACCATAAAATAATCAAAAAACAGACTGACAAGCAGACTAACAGAGAGACGATAATTTATTTGGAGAAAACCGTAAAAAAAATCAATAAGAAAATAATAGTTCCTTTTCCTTCATCTTTCCTGTTACAGTCTGTCTATCCCATGAATGTTGTGCATGTTTGTCAGAGTGATTTACTGGATATCCTGAGACTCGCTCATGGCTAAACCCACTGATGATTTCATAGGACATAGAGACTGCAAGGGGGCTGGCTGAATATCAAGAGTAACACGTACCAAAGACCGAGAGTGGATGGAGTACAACTTGACCATCATAAGAAAGCTGGGTGCAATCAGCCATTTAAAAAACGCCACACAACGACTCAACTAGTCTACAGATAAAATAACCAAAAAAGACGAAGAAGTTTCATATATGTGACATGCATATAACGTTTTTGTAGAACGTATATGATCAACTATATTTAGTACTGAACAAGGAAATGAAATAACCGCGAAAGAGAGAGATAGAAGAGAGAGAAGAGAGAGAGAGAGGAGGAGAGAGAGAGGAGAAGAGAGGAAAGAGAAGAGACGAGGAGAGAGAGAGAGATAGAGAGAGGAGAGAGAGAGAGAGAGAGAGATGTCTGGATTGTGTTTTGCATGGATTGTTTGATTATTTCGTTCGTCTGTATCCACACCGTTGATGTAATAATTGAAAATAAGTTAGATAACTAAGTTATTTACATAAGAGGTAATTGACCATTAGAACTAAGAATTTTCTTTCTCAAAGGATTTAATAAGGCTAACTCTTTCAAGACATCACCTCATCATTAGACATTGTTTTGATGAACACACACGCGCTCGCGCTCGCGGTGCACTTTCAATAGGCAATCATAAGAACGCTCATGTTAGAATTGCACTGGGGAGAACGTAAAACTGTTTAATAGGAAACTAAGACCTGGGCGTGCGTGCGTGCGTCCTCTTCGAACTCTGTCTCTTGTCTCTCTCTCTGTTTCCTCTCCTCTCCAAATATATATACATTATATATCTATATATATATATCTATATATAAAAATATATATAATATAAATAAAAATATATATATATATATCTAAATATAAGAATTAAACTATATATATAGATATAAATAAAATATAAATAACATACATATATAAATATACATACATAATAAATATACATACATATATATAATAAGTGTTGTTGTGTTTGTGTGTGTAGGTAAACATATACGTATTATATATATATAATTAATCATATAATACATATATATGTATAATGCATATGTGGCGTTCATTGCGTGCTTGCGTGCGCGTACGTACATACACGCCGATGTGCACAACTCTCTCTCTAACCCAAAGAATACTTCTCCTCACCTCCCCCTGCCAGAGATCCCGGTTCAAGCCTCCGGTGCCAAAGGCGTTTCCATAGATATCAGGTGACCCCGGGAACCCAGTTTACGACATAGGAAGCAACGGCTATCCCTGATCCAACATGCGGTAAACTGTGGAGCGAACCCCCCTCCGACAACAATCTTTCCCCAACGCCGCCCTCACCCACCCGCACATGTTCACCCCTGATGAAAGACAAGCAGAACGAGTCTTCAGCCAAGAGACGCCCTAGATGACATTTATGGCAAGGCGTTTGAAGACCATGTGGCTAACGGTGCCCTTCTGGTCAAAGGATGTTAACTAATCACTCGCTGTGTACGGTTTGAAGGTGGGGGGTGGGTTTTTTTTGTTTTTTTTTGAAAGGTAAAATAATTCCGCAACGTAATTTATTGAATTTTTGGTGATTTTTTTTAAACCTACCGGTCCTTAAAGGTCTTCTAGCCTGTACGTTTCTTTCGAAGACACTTTCCCCCCAAAAACATTTTCAATTTTATTTTAGGTTTCATTCAACGTGTCGAGCTCTGTCTCTTACTCTTTAAAAAAAAAGACATAGAATAAACATGGCTATGACCTTTACCGAAACGTGCCCGACTAAAGTAGTGGTACTATCAAAGAAGGCCTTTTTTCTGATGTCGGAGACCTATTTGTTGAAATATAGCCTAAATAGATAAAACACACGCACAGACACAAAACTCTCACGCGCGGGCCGTGCGCGCATGAGCAGCACACGCAACACAAACAACACCACCCATGTAAGTGGCAAACGAACACGTAATAAATTATACACTTGGGTCATGAAAGACACTGAATGCAATGCTTGGACAGTGCGCTGGTGCAGGTCAGTCAAAATGATAAGTTTCACAGCTTTTCCCCTTTCTTTCCCAACTGGGTTGTTTTTCGTTTTTTTCTTGCTTGGTCCTGTCGTGCACCAAACGCAGCGTGTGTGGAAATGATTCACATCTGTGCACTGCGTCGACAATACCTTCTGAGAAATGGAAGAAGCATTCTTCCCTTAGGTGGTTCATAAATAAGGGAGGATATTTGTTCTCTACCTACGCTGTTTTGTGTGTATGTGTTTATGATTTGCATGGTCGTGTGTGTGTGTGTGTGTTGTGTGTGTGTGTGGTGTGTGTTGTGTGTGTATGTGTGTTTTGGTGTGTGTGCGCGTGTTCGTTGTGCGTCTCTCGTGCGTGCGTGCGTGCGTGTGTGTGTGGTGTGTGTGTTGTGTGTTTTGTGTGTGTGTGTGTGGTGTGTGTGTGTGTGTTTGTGTGTGTGCGGACGCGCGCTGATCGGTGCCGATGCACGATTGGTCATTTTTTGTATGCTGTCTGTGTGCCCTTTTTGTGACGAAGTGTGTGGAGAAAAGAGTATTGCACTGCAATGATGGAAAATCCAGTTTTTGATATCGCAGTTTCTTTGTTAGAAAAGAAAATATACCCATGCATACGCTCTGAGCGATATCAATTGTTGATCGAAGAAAAACGCAAAAACAAATAATTTTGTATTTGTTACAGTCACCAATAATTACGTTTTCACGCCATCTGTCTTTGACCAGATGGGACAAAGAAAGAGAAATCGCATAGGCAGAAGCATGTCTGGTGACATAGTCGGATGCGTGGCAACCGCAGTACTTCCTTCAGCGTGGCATTCAATTGGACAGCATCAAATCATTTGCTTAGAGCATCAACTCATTGCTTAAGAGCATCAACATTGCTTAAGCATCAATCATATAGTAATTAATTAAATTTATTTATTCATTTATATCGAGGATAATGGGAATAAGCAACTCGTGTGGTTTTTTAACAGCAAGTCCCCGTTATATGCGGTTTTGTAAAATTTTGTTATTCACTGTTCCCACCGGCACACAATGGCCCTACTCTTTCGAAAAGCTGAACAGGATTTAAACCGATGTGAGCAAGATGTCCTGCTGCTATGCACACGGTCCCTTCGGTTTATAGTCTCACCCAAGGACTTTTACAGAATACAACACGAGCAACACAGTAATCATTGCTTCTGACAGCAGTGGTGGACCAGCATTGCGGTGGGTGGCAGCAAGGGCTTTGGGGACAGTGTGGTTGAAGGCCCATGATGCCAGGCCTTGTGTTGTGTTGTAAGTGTGTTGTGTGTTGTGTTGTGTGGTATGTGTTAATGTTGTGTGGTGTGGGTGTTGTGCTGTTTGTGTTTGTTGTTTTTTATCGTATTGTGTTGTGTTTGCTGTGTTGTATTGTGTTTGTGCTGTGTGTATAGTTTGAGATGTGGTGATGTGCTGATGTGCTGTTGTGTTGTTGTTTTGTATCGTATTGTGTTGTGTTTGAGCTGTGATGTATTGTGTTGTGTTAAGTAGTAGTGGTGTGCTGTTGTTTTGTAATTGTATTGTTGTTTGTGTGGTATGTGTTGTGTTGTGTTGTTGTGTTGTGCTGTGTGTTGGGTATGTGCTCGTGTTTGTATTGTGTTGTCTTGTGCAGTGTTGTTTGTGTTGTATTGTGTTGTTGTTTGTGGATATGTGGTCGTCCTTGTGCTGTGTTGTTGTGTTGAATTGTAATGTGTGTTTTAATTGTGTTGTATTTTCTTATATTACGAATGCATTGTATTGTGCTGTATTGCATTATGTTGTTTGTGTTGTATTGTATATTGTTGAGTATTGTGCTGATTTGTACAGTATTGTGGTTATTGAGTTGTTTGTATATGTAATGTGTTGTGTTGCAGTGTGTTGTGTTTACTAACACACGGTGTTTGTATTAGTTGCATAGTGTTGTGTTAAATTTGCCCCCCCCCCCCCCCCGTTTTTTGTTGTCCTTCTGTTGTGTTGTAAATGGTATTTGTATAGTAACGAATTGCATTGTGTTTATTGTATTGCATCGCTCTTTTGTGCTCTTATTAGTATACATTTGTATTGTATTTGTTCGATTGTAATTGTGGTCTTCTATTCGTATTGTATCGTTTTTGTATTGTATACCATTTTAGAGTCACCGGAAGATTTCTCTGAGTGAAATCGGGGCTGCTCTAAAACCGGGGAGAGACCGTCGCCCACAAAGCAGCTCCGTCTATTTTCTTTTTCTGGGTCCTGGCATCTGTATTTGTTTCCCCCTAACAGGTGGCATTTTTTCTCCTACATAATTTTGCCAGGGACAGCTCTCTTGTTCCCGTGGGTTCTGTTACGTGCACCAAATGAGTATTGCACACGGGACTTCAGTTTATCGTCTCATCTGAAAGACTAGCACCCAGACCACAACTCACTGTCTAGTGATTGGGGAAAAGTTTCGGGCACAAACGGGGATCAAACCACCACACAATTGAAAACTCCGAACTTTTCGCTATCTAGGCGTGTGGAGCGTTGGCCACCTAGAGACCAACACACCCGATTTCCGAGTTTGGATATCATAAAGGTCAGGAAAGATGTTACACTTGGAGGTGCCTATGAGGTACTCCCCCACTCAAATGAAACTTGGACAGAATAGTGTCATTTTCCTCTCAAGCAAGAACAACAACAACAGCAGAAAGAAGCAGCAGCGCATTAGCCGAGCTCAGCAGCATAGCAGCAGTAACAAGTACAGCAGCAGCAGCAGCAGCAGCAAGCAGCAGCAACAACACACACCACCATTCTTTCTTCAGGCTGGACACTCTAATATCTTCAAAATTTGATATTGGGCGGGTTCGTCAGGAAGCTCCCTATATCCTGCATAGGCAATGTTGATATTTAATTGAGGGAGTCAAAAGTGATAAACACTCTCCCTGGTTCTCTCTCCTCACTTCTCTCGTGTCGTCTCCTGTCCACTGGTCTCTGGTCTCTCTCTTCCACTCACCTCTACTCACCATCTTACCTCCACACCCTCCTCCTCTCCTCTCTCCTCTTCTCTCTCTCTGACCTCCTCATCTCTCTCGCCCTCTCTCTCTCTCTGCGACAGGTGCGTGTTATTTCTGGTCATCTCTTGTGGTGGTATCTTTTGCAGGAGGTCTGCCCACTGGCCTTAGCCGACATACTACGACTTCAGAGCAGTTCACTTTATTGTGTAGGCTGCATGCTTGGTATGTACGTGTTTCCGTAAACAAAAACAAACGCTGACATGAATTACGGGATCTTTAACGTGCCTCTTTTATCCTCTATATGCAGGAAGGCAATTAAGGCACTGGCAGGTTTGCACTTAAAGTTGACATGGGAGATCGAAAAAAAATCCCCACCCATGATTCACCAGATGCTGACGCCGAGGTTCGAATCCATGGCTTAGTGGCCACAAAGGGCCACTCAGGCCATAGGCTCCGTAATCTCATACAAGATCTATGCTTTTTGAGAACTATACTTTATTGTGGGTCTAAAGATGATATTTGATGTCTTTCACCTATCGCGTATTACCCGTGGACCATGGGGGGCACCAATGAAATTTTGATGTTCTACAACTAGGTCAAAATTATATCTCAACATTTACCAAATAACTGTCTTACCCCATTCCTGTTCAAACAGACTACTGCAAACGCTCTCTGCGTCGATTATTCATTGAAATTTTGTTTTTTTAAAGTTTGAATTTTAACAATATTTATCTTTTCATGATTTAAAAGGAAACACTCTCCTCCCATGCAGAAGGTCCGGAATGTGGCAAGGCCTGTGACTTGTTTAGGGCGCTGAACGCCGGCGGCGGGCTCAACATCAGTTCTGCCTGTGCCTTAAACGACAACACAAGGCGAATATACCAATAAGAAAGTGGGACTAGGAAGAGATTGCCTTCTTTTACACACACCCACCTCGCGCGCGACGCGCACGACACACCCACACACACACACACACATTACGCACATCACACAACACAAACGCATGCACCCATGCATGCATCACACACACATACCGCACGCACGCGCGCTAGACGCGTCGTACACACAACACACATCACACGCACGCGCGCGCGCACACACACACACACACACACACACACTACACACAACACACACACACGCACACATGCATGCACACAACACGCACAGCACACCACGCATGCGCACATACCACACGCACGCGCGCGCGCAACACACACACAGATAAACACACACACACTCTCACGAGTGAACGGATAAGCCTAGTGGTTATGAATAATAAATTTCCATACATTATTAAAATTATTAATATATTAATATTATTAATATTCGCTTCGCTATCCTGACGATCCGGTTCGATTTCCCTTTCAAGGTGAAAATTTTTTCCCCCTTGAGTTAACATCAGTGCAACCTCCATTCTCCCCAAATGTCATCTTCGATGAGACTAAAAAAAAACCGAGCCCCCCGAGTGCGAACGCACGCAGAACATCTTGACACACTACGTTAAAATCCTGTTCCTTTCCGCATTTCAAAAGAGTAGCTACTTAGTGCCGGTAGGCATGGAATGACCAAAATAAACAAAACTGCATACACACAGGAACTATATGAAAAAAAGCTATGAGTGCTTATGCCAATAATCCACGAAATAAAGCGAATAAACAACACTCCCACACACACACACACACACACACACACACACACACACCAAACACACACACCACACACACACACACACACACCAACACAACACCACACACACACACACACTCCACAGTCACGCACGCACATCGCGCAAGAGAAGAATACTGTTTTTGTATAATGTCATTCAAACCAACACGGCATCTCTTCTAACTTAAAGCCTTATCCATTATGGCTGCCCCCTCCCCCCCCCCTCCGCCTCCATCGTCTATATCACTTAAGTGAACCAGAACGTAAAATCGAAGACACAACAACAAACGCGCGCACGACTCACCATGCACCACACACACCCACATAAAAATAATAAAAAAATTAAAAATAATAATAATAATAATAATAATAATAATAATACTAATAATAATAATAATAATAATAATAATACATGGAAACAATTCACGCTATATCTTGCCAAAAAAACAAATCAAAGCTATACGTCAGAAAGAGAGAGAGAGAAGAGAGAGAGAAGGAGAGAGAGAGAGAGAGAGAGAGAGAGAGAGAGAGAGAGAGAGAGAGAGAGAAATACTTTTATTTCGGGATAAAGGAATAAGCACTCATGTGCTTTTCTACATCCAGTTCTTCCCGTGTGTATTGCGGTTTTGTGGGGTATCAATTTTGTCATCTTTCCCTACGGCAATCAACAATGGCCAACGTCTTCGAAAATGAGGAACAGATCAGCACAGGAGAGAGAAGAGAGAGAGAGTGTAATGTTGTAGTGGTGCGCGCGCGCGAGCGCGTGCACCTGTGTGTGTGTTGTGTGTGTGGTGTGCGAGCGCGCGCGTGCGCTGTGTGCATGTGTGTGTGCTCTCGCGAGCGCGTGCACGGTGAGGATGTGTATGTGTGTGTGTTGTCCAACGCGCGCACAAGCACTCGCTCGTACTCTGTCCCGTGTGTGTTGTGTGTGTGTGTGTGGTGTGTGTGTGTATAAGTGGCGCACGACCATGCAAACTAAACGTTCCCTCCTGAAATTTACTATAACTTCAGTACCATAGAAATACAATACACACCAATGCAGAAAGCTGCCCAATAAAGTACGACAACCAAAAAACCCGATCGTCGCATTTTCTGCGGCATGTCGAACGCCATGTGATGAAGGAATTGCAACATCACCCAGACCACTGAAGGGACCTCTCTGGGTGTCCAGTGAAGACTTCCATCAACTTCTTCACCAGTGATACGGCTGCATACGGGAACGGTGGCAGCTGTGCTTGGCCTCCCGTCCGGAGGCGTAAGCCGGTCCCGTGTATGAGGTAGGATGTACAAGTTTCCACTCGGGGCGTATTATGAGGAACTAATGGACCTCCTTCGAGTCCGTCCATCTACCGCGCGCAACACAGACACAAGATGTCCTGCAATATGAGAGCGCACCAAAAATCCGATTGCGCTGGCCGTTAGCGACTGACAAGTCAGGCCCCAGCGCATCCATTTTCGCTTGGGGAGAGAAATGTATCTATCACGACTTTGTGGTTAAAAAAAGGCAGATAAAGACCAAGTAGGCAAAAATGGGACAGAAGAAAATGAGAGGAAGTAAAAGGTACATGCAGAAATTAAGAGAGTGCTAGAAAAGAAAGAATTTTTTAGCAGAGAATTTTCCAGAAGGAGGGGGTTGCACTTTATACTGACAGGAGCTTCCAGCGCGTCCCCATGGGAGAATGTGGGTTAATTTCCCTTTTTTTGTTCCTTTGCTAGAACCTTCGAGGTTAACAGAGGTAAAGTTAGGCGCACGTGTGAACCGGTTTGCCCTCCATTAAGGATAGCCGCATTTTAACTTCAGGGATGATGTCTAAACACACCATGGTTGTATCCAAATAAAAAAAAAGTTATCTGTTCTCACTGGCAACGAATAGCATACTCTCCCCAAAGGCAAACGGGTTTTCACCACGTACGCCCACTAGATTTTGGGGCGTGTTCGCGCAACGGACCTCTCGGTTTTACATTCGGGGGAGTGGAATAATTACAAAGAAAATGACCTCCAGAAAGGAAAAATCCCCCTCGAATGGGCACCTCAGCAGTGGCGGGAGCCACCATTTCTTATCTTCAGTGAACACTCTATTATCTTCAAAATTTGATAGTGTCGGGTTCGTCAGGAAGCTCCAGCATAGGCCAATGTAGTTTTATTTATTGAGGGAGTCAAAAGATACAGCACTCCCTGGTTTCTCTCTCTCCCTCTCTGACTCTGTCACTGTCTCTGTCAGTCTGTCTGTCTGTCTTCTCTCTCTCTTTCACTCATCCTCACTCCGTCCACCTCTCTCGCCACACACCGGACTCCACAGCACAACGACACTCTCAGGACCCTCCTCACCAAACCCCCCCCTGATTTCTCCCCATCGTCATCTTCTCTTCCTCCACCCCCCCCTCACTCCCTCTCTCCCTTTCCCATCCAACTCTCTCTCCCTCCCCCTCCTCCCCCCTCCTCCCCTCTCTTCTCCTCTCCCTCCCCCCTCCCCCCTCCCCTCCTCTCCCCCACTCTCTCTCACTACCTCTCTCCGTATCCTCTCTCTCTCTCTCCTCTCTCGGACAGGGTACGTTTGTTTTGTCTGGTCTTCTCTTGTGGAGTATCTTTGCAGAGGTCTGCCCACGGCCTTAGGCCGACATACTACGACTTCCATAGCAATTTCACTTTATTGATGTATGGCTGCATGCTTGGTATGTACGTGTTATCCCGAAAACAAAAACAAACGCTGACAATGAATTATACAGGATCTTTAACGTGCCTATGTTAACCTCTTATAATGCAAGGAAGGGAATTAAGGCACTGGCAGGTTGCATATAATAGATTTGACATAAGGGAGATTGTAAAAAACCCACCCATGATTCACCAGAAGCTGGCTGACGCCGAGGTCGAATCCATGTCTAGTGGAACCAAGGGCCACCAACCATAGCACCGTCATCTCATTGTGACCTGTAGTACCTTTGGAAGAATGATGACACTACTCCGCTCATGTTATAGTGATGAGGTTAAAAATGTCTCAAATGAGTCAAACTTAACAGAACTTTTTACAACAACAAATCACCTGTCGTAACCCTCTGTTCACAGACTACTTAAAAAAAACTGCAACGCACGCTGTGAGTTTTTCGCTGAAATTATGTTTTTTACGTTTGATTTTAAACAATATTTACTTTTCATAATTTAAAATAAAAGGAAAGCAAGTCTCTCCCATGCAGAAGTCGTTTTCAGGGGCCTGACTTGTTTTAGCGCTTAGCGGCAGCACAACGTAGTATCCCCATCAAATGACAGACAGTCACTAGTTGCTGCCCGTAACGCGATGCCTTCAAACCCGGACACACAAGGAGAAATATACAAAGGAAGGAAAGTTGGGGAACAAGAAGAGATTGCCATCTTTACACACACACACACAACACACACACCACACACACCACACATACGCACCACAAACACACTACACACCATGCACACATGCATGCCCACACACACATTATACGCACGTGGCGTGCGCGCGCGCGCGTACAACAACACACGCACGCGCGCGCGCCGCGCACAGACAAACACACATACACCCGGCACGCACACAACAAGCACACTACACACGCACCACACACGCATGCGCCCCATACACACGCACGCGCGCGCGCGCACCCCGACACACTCTCACGATGGACTGGGATAGCCAAGTGTTAGAATATAAAAATTCCATACCATTATGTATTATTTAATTATTATTATTAATATTAAATTAATATTATATTATTTAAATATTATTATTATTGCGCTCGCTATCTGACGACCCGTTCGATTCCCGTTCAAGGGGATGTTATTCCCCTGGAGTTAACATCAGTGCAGACTCCATTCTCCCCCAAAAGTCTTTCGGATGAACTAAAAACGCGAGGGGCCCCGTTTGCGAACGAACGCAGAACACTTGCACACACGTAAAATCCCTGTTTCCCCGCTTTTCATAAGAGTAGGCTAACGAGTGCGTTGAACGATGACAAAATTTAACAAACTGCATACACACAGTAACTAGATGAATAAAAGCTCATGATGCTTATTCCATATCCTCGAAATAAAGAATACAACACACACAACCACACACACACACACAACACACACACGCGCGCACGCACGCAGCACGCGCAAGTAGAAGAGAAACGTGTATGGTATAATGTGCATACAAACCAACACGGATCTCTTCTACTTAAGCCCTTTTCCTCATTATGCGCTGCCCCCCCTAACCCCCTACCCTCCCTCCGCCTCCATCGCTAAAATCACTTAAAAGTGGACAGACGAAAAATTGAAGCCACCCCCCCGCGCGCACGCACTCACCAAGCACGCACAAACACACATAAAAATAATAATACTAATAATAATAATAATAATAATAAATAATAATAATAATAATACAATTGAAACTATTCAGCGCAATATCTCTTGCACAAAAAACAAATCAAAGCTACTATATCGTCTGGAAGAGATAGAGAGAGAGAGAGAAAGAGCTAGAGAGAGAGAGAGAGAGAGAGAGAGCGAGAAAAAAAGGGAAAAAAAAGTGAGAAGAGGCGAGAATAAGAAGAGAGATATAGAGAGAGAGAGCGAGAGAGAGAGAGAGAGAGAAGAGAGGAGAGAGAGAGGAGGAGTAGAGAATGACAAATACTTTTTATTTCGAGAGGATAAAATTGATAAGCATACATGTGCTTTTATTACATCCAGTGCATCCCGTGTGAATGTGCTGTTTTTGACAATTTTTCATCTGTTCCACGGCACCCAATGGCCTACTCTTTTCGAAAGAGAACAGATCCACAACAGAGAAGAGAGAGAAAAGAAGGAAGAGAGAGAGAGAGAGAGAGAAGATAGAGGAGAGAGAGAGAGAGAGAGAGAGAGCGGGGTTATGGTTTGAGCCGCGCGCGAGCGCGTTCACGTGTGTGTGTGTGGTGTGTGTGTGTGGTGTGTGGGTGTGTGTGTGTGTGTGGGGGGCGAGCCAGCGCGCGCGGTTGCTGCGCTGAGGTGCATGTGTGTGTGTGCGCTCGCGAGCGCGTGCACGTTTGGCTGTGTATGTGTGTTTGTGGGTCCCACGGCTGCGGCACGCACTCGCTCGTACCATGTCCGTGTGTGTGTGTGTGTGTGTGTTGTGAGTGTGTGTATAAGGCTCGCACACCATGCAAACTAAACGGTCCCACCTGAAATTTCCGACTAACTCAGGTACCAAGAGAAAAACATTAACAACACCCAAATGCAGAAAAGCGCCCATAAGGTACGACAACCAAAAAACCGATACGTTCGCATATTCTCTGCGGCATTTGAACGCCATGGAATGAATGATTGGCAACATCACCAGCAGGACACTGAGGACCGGGTCCTGGAAGACCATCATCTTCTTCTTTCTCCATGTAACGCTGCAATTCCCCGGGGAAAGGTGGCAGCTGTGCTGGCCTCATCGGGGGCACTCCGAACATTATCCACTTTCGTCTTCATCTAACACCACACAGAAAAGATTGTCTGACTATAGGTGAGCGAAAATCCATTGCGCTGGGGCCGTTGGGCGGACTGACAAGACAGGCCCAGCGCATCCGATTTTTACGCTTGGAGAGAATGTGATCTATGAAGTCTTTGTTTTAATTAAAAACAAAAAAAAGGCAGAGAAAATGGACCAGACGCAGAAAATGCACAGGAAGGCAATGAAGGAAGTAAAAAGGTACCAAGGCAAAATTAAGAGAGTGATATAAAAGAAGGAATTTTTAGCAGAGAATTTCCAGAAGGTGGTGGTTGCACTTTGTACTGACATGACAGGAGCTTCTCAGCGTCCCCATGGGAGATAAGTGGGTTAATTCCCTTTTTTTGTTTCCTTTGCTAGAACTCCGAGTTAACAGATGGTAAGAGTTTGGCGCAGTGACGCGGTTTGGCCCTCCATTTAGGTAGCGCATTTTTGACTACAGGGATGATGTCTAAACACACCAGGGTGTAACCAAATATATAAAACAAATGTTATCTGTTCTCACTGGCACGAATAGCATACTCTCCGAAAGGCAGAACGGGTTTTCAACGTACGTCACTATATGTTTCGGTGTGATCGCGCATCGGACCTCGGTTTACATACGGGAGTGGGAATAATTTTTTTTTTTAACAGATGACCTCCAGAAAGGAAAAAATCCCCACGAATGGGCGTCTCAGCAGAGGCGGGAGCCCGGGCTCGATCCCGGCCCCGTCATAACGCGGGGGCTCAATGCTCAGACCCATCGGCCATCTCGCCTCTCCCTATTCCGTTGTATGTTTATTATGTCAAGGTGCACCAGAGGTCTAAAGATTAAAGGCACCCGACTATAAAGCGAGACTGCTGATTAACCCCCAGTGTTTTACCCCACAAACCCCTAGACTAGATCCTCTCTTGATAGCTTAGCCAATCTGATGGCGAAGGTCTCCATAAGTATGGATCCACGCCTTGTATGTTTCTATAGGACAGTAATTGACAGTTTTACCAAACTATATGTGGTCGTCCACACTAGGATCCACTGCTCTGTTCTACACCACATCTGATTGACCACTTTGCCAAGCTGATAGTGGGTCTCCACAACTAGGATCCACTGCTCTGTTCTAACTGATCTACCACAACACTGACTGACAGACTTTTGCAAGCTTATAGTGGTCTCCACTACAAGGATTCCACCGCTCATATCTACACAACACTGATTAACACTTTGCCAAGCTGATAGTGGTCTCCACACACAACAAGGATCACACTGAGCTACTGTTCATGCCACAACACTGATTAACACTTAACTTTGCCAACTGATTAGTGATCCCACAACCAAGATCTACTACTGCTCGTGTTTTCTGCACAACACGATTTAACACTTTGCCAAGCTGATAAGTGGTCTCCACTACAAGGATCCACTGCTTTGTTTCTGCACAACACGATTAACACTTTGGCCAAGCTTATAGTGGTCTCCACTAGCAAGATCCACAGCTTTTGTTCTACACAACACTGATTGACACATTGCCAAGCTGATAGTGGTCCTCACATGCAAGGATCCACGCGCTGTTTCAGCACAACACTGATTAACACTTTGCCAATCTTGATATTGGACTCCACAACAAGGATCCACTGCTCTGTTCTAACACAATATACTGATTAAAACACTTTTGCCAAGCAGATCTGATCCCTTTGGAAACATCAACCTTGTACCTTACCATTGCCCGCCTTTTTTTTCTCTTTCAACCGTTTCAGTCTTATTTTTTTCACATAGATCTTCTTCCTCCTGCATCTCTTCAGCACATCACTGTCATTGTCCGCCAAGCAAGAGCATACTTGATGGGGGTACAGATGTCTACTTCTCAGCCATGGCCTAAAACCTGGTTTTCTGTTTTGACTGTATTTTTCAGCTTTTTATTCGTGGCGTCCCAACATTACAGGATGGCTTACTTCTGTGGCTGACGGCCAAAAAGTGACCATGCTGGTTGCGACAGAGACTGCTTGATTATAGGCAGTTATAGTATTGTTTGCATAACAAGAGAATCTGCACTGTCCGAGAGCAATCGATCAGAATGCATGAAGATGTCTTCGCAAAATATGATGCAGATGTCTGGTTGGACCCTGAACGACTTTATGGGCGGGGAGCAGAGCGCGTAGAGATGACCAGGTGGCTAAGGGCCAAACAGATATATAAATAATCTCCCTCTCTTCCTCATATCATTCATCTCCTCTCTCTCACATTGAAAAAGATAATATATATAATATAAAAATAAATAAAAATAATATATATATTATATTATATCTACATAAATATAATATATATAAAATATGATATATAAATAGATATATAAAATGAGAGAGAGGATATTGGAATGATTGATTGACTTATGGTTATACAGGAAATTAAGTTTATGACGTTTTTTCTTCTGCAATAGTATTATGCGTTCAACCGAAGACACACGAGGTGGAGCGTGTGTGTGTGAGTGGGCGTGCGAGCGTGTGTGTGGCGTGTGTGTAAATGTGTGAGTGCGTGTTTGTGGTGTGTGTGTGTGTGTGTGTGTTGTGTGTGTTGTGTGTGTGTGAGTGTGTGTGTGTTGTGTGAGTGTGTTGGTGCCCGCGCAGGAGGGAGGTAACCCAGCCAGAACACTTGCAGTGTGCTCCCCGAAAGAATCGCAAGAAAGGCAAAAAGAGGGTGCCCAGTTACCATGGCCTGATTCATGTCACCGACTGCGGCCACCTTAATGACAGGCTGCTGGGTGGAAAAAACTTTCCGATACTTCAAAGTAAGTATTTGGGTTGTTTTTTTACCCGCTTTACTTTTTGAAATTAGCATCATTGGTTACGCAAAAGTTACTCTCTAGCTCCTCAATTAATATTAACAATTCTTTTCAATTCTCCAGGCAAGATCGGATGTGTAAGTAGAAGCCTTTTTACGTTTGTCGTCTCTGAGCTTGCCCCGCATCTTACAGTAACCTTGTTTCCAATGACTTCTTTCGATTATACTTGTGAGATACCAGATATTTGGAATACTTTTCAAACGTAATACCTATTTTAAAAAACAAAATCATGCTTGGCCAAATGGTTTCAAACCTTTGCTCTTATAATATTAAACTGAAAACATTAGAAAATACTGAAAACTATTTTAATTCTTTTCTTCTGGTTATAAGAATATATGGCGCACTACAATTTCTCTTGACAGGAATGGAAGGGGTGACAAAGACACCCAAACTTTTCCCAAGATGCACAGTCACTTAGAAACAACCCGACTCTCAATGGGCCAGAAAATAGTTTGCAGACTAAGATCAGCATTCAATACAATTGCAGTTCTCGAGTTAAATGCTAACCAAATACACTCAGAATTGATGTAGACTAAACATCGCCTTGTTCTTGTTGGCAAAGATAAATTTTAACCAACAGACATCAAGTCATAGGCCAACAAAAAATTTAATTTTGGTCATATTTTTCCTGTACTGTTCTCCACGGGATGCGTTATCTCACTGCTACTTTCATTCTAATACTAAAACCAGAGGATTGGCAGCAGTAGCTTTTAAACATTTTTTGATGATGCATGAAGTGCTCCTTTAGGCTCTTTTTATCAGGATCAGCTGAAGACTATGGTCCAGCCCTCAAAGAGTTCCCTAACTGGTGTAGAGGCGTATCTGGGGCTAAACGATGTATAGACCGACAAGATCTTCCTATTGATTTCATAAGAAGCAAAGCACACTTCAGAATGTCCATTATCCATAACAAAGAAGTATGAACATTTCACTTCTATAGTACCTGGTAACTGTTTGAACGACAAGAGCAACCTGAAGGCTAACACTGGCATATTGTCAAAGAAAAGACAGCAACATGAGGATCCATTTTCTGTGTAAGCGTTAACTCAATTTTAGTTGAATAAAATAAGAATCATTCTCTTTGTACTCCAAGTCTTACGTAACGAGCTTTGATAGCTACTTTGCAGCTCCCCTTATTTTTGAAGGAAGATTATCGCAAAGTGTTAAAAAAAAAAAAACACAGAACGGTTTTCAGAAATTGTGAGAGTCTGTTAAAAATAATGGTACCCAGAAAAATGTGCTTAACCATAAAATAATCAAAAAACAGACTGACAAGCAGACTAACAGAGAGACGATAATTTATTTGGAGAAAACCGTAAAAAAAATCAATAAGAAAATAATAGTTCCTTTTCCTTCATCTTTCCTGTTACAGTCTGTCTATCCCATGAATGTTGTGCATGTTTGTCAGAGTGATTTACTGGATATCCTGAGACTCGCTCATGGCTAAACCCACTGATGATTTCATAGGACATAGAGACTGCAAGGGGGCTGGCTGAATATCAAGAGTAACACGTACCAAAGACCGAGAGTGGATGGAGTACAACTTGACCATCATAAGAAAGCTGGGTGCAATCAGCCATTTAAAAAACGCCACACAACGACTCAACTAGTCTACAGATAAAATAACCAAAAAAGACGAAGAAGTTTCATATATGTGACATGCATATAACGTTTTTGTAGAACGTATATGATCAACTATATTTAGTACTGAACAAGGAAATGAAATAACCGCGAAAGAGAGAGATAGAAGAGAGAGAAGAGAGAGAGAGAGGAGGAGAGAGAGAGGAGAAGAGAGGAAAGAGAAGAGACGAGGAGAGAGAGAGAGATAGAGAGAGGAGAGAGAGAGAGAGAGAGAGATGTCTGGATTGTGTTTTGCATGGATTGTTTGATTATTTCGTTCGTCTGTATCCACACCGTTGATGTAATAATTGAAAATAAGTTAGATAACTAAGTTATTTACATAAGAGGTAATTGACCATTAGAACTAAGAATTTTCTTTCTCAAAGGATTTAATAAGGCTAACTCTTTCAAGACATCACCTCATCATTAGACATTGTTTTGATGAACACACACGCGCTCGCGCTCGCGGTGCACTTTCAATAGGCAATCATAAGAACGCTCATGTTAGAATTGCACTGGGGAGAACGTAAAACTGTTTAATAGGAAACTAAGACCTGGGCGTGCGTGCGTGCGTCCTCTTCGAACTCTGTCTCTTGTCTCTCTCTCTGTTTCCTCTCCTCTCCAAATATATATACATTATATATCTATATATATATATCTATATATAAAAATATATATAATATAAATAAAAATATATATATATATATCTAAATATAAGAATTAAACTATATATATAGATATAAATAAAATATAAATAACATACATATATAAATATACATACATAATAAATATACATACATATATATAATAAGTGTTGTTGTGTTTGTGTGTGTAGGTAAACATATACGTATTATATATATATAATTAATCATATAATACATATATATGTATAATGCATATGTGGCGTTCATTGCGTGCTTGCGTGCGCGTACGTACATACACGCCGATGTGCACAACTCTCTCTCTAACCCAAAGAATACTTCTCCTCACCTCCCCCTGCCAGAGATCCCGGTTCAAGCCTCCGGTGCCAAAGGCGTTTCCATAGATATCAGGTGACCCCGGGAACCCAGTTTACGACATAGGAAGCAACGGCTATCCCTGATCCAACATGCGGTAAACTGTGGAGCGAACCCCCCTCCGACAACAATCTTTCCCCAACGCCGCCCTCACCCACCCGCACATGTTCACCCCTGATGAAAGACAAGCAGAACGAGTCTTCAGCCAAGAGACGCCCTAGATGACATTTATGGCAAGGCGTTTGAAGACCATGTGGCTAACGGTGCCCTTCTGGTCAAAGGATGTTAACTAATCACTCGCTGTGTACGGTTTGAAGGTGGGGGGTGGGTTTTTTTTGTTTTTTTTTGAAAGGTAAAATAATTCCGCAACGTAATTTATTGAATTTTTGGTGATTTTTTTTAAACCTACCGGTCCTTAAAGGTCTTCTAGCCTGTACGTTTCTTTCGAAGACACTTTCCCCCCAAAAACATTTTCAATTTTATTTTAGGTTTCATTCAACGTGTCGAGCTCTGTCTCTTACTCTTTAAAAAAAAAGACATAGAATAAACATGGCTATGACCTTTACCGAAACGTGCCCGACTAAAGTAGTGGTACTATCAAAGAAGGCCTTTTATTCTGAGTCGGAGACCTATTTGTTGAAATATAGCCTAAATAGATAAAACACACGCACAGACACAAAACTCTCACGCGCGGGCCGTGCGCGCATGAGCAGCACACGCAACACAAACAACACCACCCATGTAAGTGGCAAACGAACACGTAATAAATTATACACTTGGGTCATGAAAGACACTGAATGCAATGCTTGGACAGTGCGCTGGTGCAGGTCAGTCAAAATGATAAGTTTCACAGCTTTTCCCCTTTCTTTCCCAACTGGGTTGTTTTTCGTTTTTTTCTTGCTTGGTCCTGTCGTGCACCAAACGCAGCGTGTGTGGAAATGATTCACATCTGTGCACTGCGTCGACAATACCTTCTGAGAAATGGAAGAAGCATTCTTCCCTTAGGTGGTTCATAAATAAGGGAGGATATTTGTTCTCTACCTACGCTGTTTTGTGTGTATGTGTTTATGATTTGCATGGTCGTGTGTGTGTGTGTGTGTTGTGTGTGTGTGTGGTGTGTGTTGTGTGTGTATGTGTGTTTTGGTGTGTGTGCGCGTGTTCGTTGTGCGTCTCTCGTGCGTGCGTGCGTGCGTGTGTGTGTGGTGTGTGTGTTGTGTGTTTTGTGTGTGTGTGTGTGGTGTGTGTGTGTGTGTTTGTGTGTGTGCGGACGCGCGCTGATCGGTGCCGATGCACGATTGGTCATTTTTTGTATGCTGTCTGTGTGCCCTTTTTGTGACGAAGTGTGTGGAGAAAAGAGTATTGCACTGCAATGATGGAAAATCCAGTTTTTGATATCGCAGTTTCTTTGTTAGAAAAGAAAATATACCCATGCATACGCTCTGAGCGATATCAATTGTTGATCGAAGAAAAACGCAAAAACAAATAATTTTGTATTTGTTACAGTCACCAATAATTACGTTTTCACGCCATCTGTCTTTGACCAGATGGGACAAAGAAAGAGAAATCGCATAGGCAGAAGCATGTCTGGTGACATAGTCGGATGCGTGGCAACCGCAGTACTTCCTTCAGCGTGGCATTCAATTGGACAGCATCAAATCATTTGCTTAGAGCATCAACTCATTGCTTAAGAGCATCAACATTGCTTAAGCATCAATCATATAGTAATTAATTAAATTTATTTATTCATTTATATCGAGGATAATGGGAATAAGCAACTCGTGTGGTTTTTTAACAGCAAGTCCCCGTTATATGCGGTTTTGTAAAATTTTGTTATTCACTGTTCCCACCGGCACACAATGGCCCTACTCTTTCGAAAAGCTGAACAGGATTTAAACCGATGTGAGCAAGATGTCCTGCTGCTATGCACACGGTCCCTTCGGTTTATAGTCTCACCCAAGGACTTTTACAGAATACAACACGAGCAACACAGTAATCATTGCTTCTGACAGCAGTGGTGGACCAGCATTGCGGTGGGTGGCAGCAAGGGCTTTGGGGACAGTGTGGTTGAAGGCCCATGATGCCAGGCCTTGTGTTGTGTTGTAAGTGTGTTGTGTGTTGTGTTGTGTGGTATGTGTTAATGTTGTGTGGTGTGGGTGTTGTGCTGTTTGTGTTTGTTGTTTTTTATCGTATTGTGTTGTGTTTGCTGTGTTGTATTGTGTTTGTGCTGTGTGTATAGTTTGAGATGTGGTGATGTGCTGATGTGCTGTTGTGTTGTTGTTTTGTATCGTATTGTGTTGTGTTTGAGCTGTGATGTATTGTGTTGTGTTAAGTAGTAGTGGTGTGCTGTTGTTTTGTAATTGTATTGTTGTTTGTGTGGTATGTGTTGTGTTGTGTTGTTGTGTTGTGCTGTGTGTTGGGTATGTGCTCGTGTTTGTATTGTGTTGTCTTGTGCAGTGTTGTTTGTGTTGTATTGTGTTGTTGTTTGTGGATATGTGGTCGTCCTTGTGCTGTGTTGTTGTGTTGAATTGTAATGTGTGTTTTAATTGTGTTGTATTTTCTTATATTACGAATGCATTGTATTGTGCTGTATTGCATTATGTTGTTTGTGTTGTATTGTATATTGTTGAGTATTGTGCTGATTTGTACAGTATTGTGGTTATTGAGTTGTTTGTATATGTAATGTGTTGTGTTGCAGTGTGTTGTGTTTACTAACACACGGTGTTTGTATTAGTTGCATAGTGTTGTGTTAAATTTGCCCCCCCCCCCCCCCCGTTTTTTGTTGTCCTTCTGTTGTGTTGTAAATGGTATTTGTATAGTAACGAATTGCATTGTGTTTATTGTATTGCATCGCTCTTTTGTGCTCTTATTAGTATACATTTGTATTGTATTTGTTCGATTGTAATTGTGGTCTTCTATTCGTATTGTATCGTTTTTGTATTGTATACCATTTTAGAGTCACCGGAAGATTTCTCTGAGTGAAATCGGGGCTGCTCTAAAACCGGGGAGAGACCGTCGCCCACAAAGCAGCTCCGTCTATTTTCTTTTTCTGGGTCCTGGCATCTGTATTTGTTTCCCCCTAACAGGTGGCATTTTTTCTCCTACATAAATTTATGCCAGGGACAGCTCTCTTTTCCCGTGGTTTCTGTGAAAAGTGCACCACATGAGTAATGCACACGGGACTTCAGTTTATCGTCTCATCTGAAAGACTAGCACCCAGACCACAACTCACTGTCTAGTGATTGGGGAAAAGTTTCGGGCACAAACGGGGATCAAACCACCACACAATTGAAAACTCCGAACTTTTCGCTATCTAGGCGTGTGGAGCGTTGGCCACCTAGAGACCAACACACCCGATTTCCGAGTTTGGATATCATAAAGGTCAGGAAAGATGTTACACTTGGAGGTGCCTATGAGGTACTCCCCCACTCAAATGAAACTTGGACAGAATAGTGTCATTTTCCTCTCAAGCAAGAACAACAACAACAGCAGAAAGAAGCAGCAGCGCATTAGCCGAGCTCAGCAGCATAGCAGCAGTAACAAGTACAGCAGCAGCAGCAGCAGCAGCAAGCAGCAGCAACAACACACACCACCATTCTTTCTTCAGGCTGGACACTCTAATATCTTCAAAATTTGATATTGGGCGGGTTCGTCAGGAAGCTCCCTATATCCTGCATAGGCAATGTTGATATTTAATTGAGGGAGTCAAAAGTGATAAACACTCTCCCTGGTTCTCTCTCCTCACTTCTCTCGTGTCGTCTCCTGTCCACTGGTCTCTGGTCTCTCTCTTCCACTCACCTCTACTCACCATCTTACCTCCACACCCTCCTCCTCTCCTCTCTCCTCTTCTCTCTCTCTGACCTCCTCATCTCTCTCGCCCTCTCTCTCTCTCTGCGACA
>CM054141.1:55371046-55412700 GCA_028751875.1 Rapana venosa
GTATAAGTGCGCACACCATGCAAACTAAACGGTCCCACCTGATATGTTCCTATAACTTCAGGTACCAGAGAAATACATTAACGACACCAAATGCAGAAAGCTGCCCAAAATGTACGACAACCAAAAAACCGATCGTCGCATTTTCTGCGGCATGGTGAACGCCATGGATGAAGGGATTGGCAACATCACCCAGACACTGAAGGACCTGGGTGTCCTGGAAGACTTCATCATCTTCTTCACCAGTGATAACGGCTGCATACCGGGGAACGGTGGCAGCTGCTGGCCTCTCCGGGGGCGTAAGCAGTCCGTGTATGAGGTAGGTTACATTTTCCTCTTCGTCGTCATCTAGCGCGCACACAGAAAAGATTGTCTGCTATATGAGCGAAAATCCATTGCGCTGCCGTTAGGCGACTGACAAGTCAGGCCCAGCGCATCCGATTTTCGGCTTGGGAGAGAAATGTGATCTATCAAGTCTTTGTGGTTAATTTAAAAAAAAGGCAGGAGAATGGACCAAGAAGGCAGAAAATGGACAGGAAGAAAATGAGAGGAAGTAAAAGGTACAAGGCAGAAATTAAGAGAGTGATAGAAAAGAAGGAATTTTTAGCAGAGAATTTCCAGAAGGTGGGGGTGCACTTTATACTGACAGGAGCTTCCAGCGTCCCCATGGGAGATAGGTGGGTTAATTCCCTTTTTTTGTTCCTTTGCTAGAACTTCGAGGTTAACAGATGGTAAGAGTTTGGCGCAGTGACCGGTTTGCCCTCCATTAAGGTAGCCGCATTTTAACTTCAGGGATGATGTCTAAACACACCAGGGTGTATCCAAATATATAAAAAAAAGTTATCTGTTCTCACTGGCACGAATAGCATACTCTCCCGAAAGGCAGAACGGGTTTTCACGTACGCCACTAGATGTTGTGGGCGTGTTCGCGCATCGGACCTCGGTTTACATTCGGGGGAGTGGAATAATTACAGATGACCTCCAGAAAGGAAAAATCCCCTCGAATGGGCGTCTCAGCAGTGGCGGGAGCCCGGGCTCGATCCCGGCCCCGTCATATCGCGGGCTCAATGCTCAGACCACTGGGCCATCTCGCCTCTCCATATTCGTTGTATGATTATATGTCATGTGCACCAGAGGTCTAAAGATAAGGCACCCGACTAAAAAGCGAGACGGCTGATGAGCCCCTAGTTTTCCCACATCCCCTAGACTAGATTCTCTCTTGATAGCTTGCCAATCTGACGAAGGTCTCCATAAGTAGGATCCACTGCTACTATGATCTATAGGACATTGATTGACAGTTTACCAAGCTGATAGTGATCTCCACAACCAGGATCCACTGCTCTGTTCTACACAACACTGATTGACACTTTGCCAAGCTGATAGTGGTCTCCACAACAAGGATCCACTGCTCTGTTCTGCACAACACTGATTAACACTTTGCCAAGCTGATAGTGATCTCCACAACCAGGATCCACTGCTCTGTTCTGCACAACACTGATTTACACTTTGCCAAGCTGATAGTGGTCTCCACAACAAGGATCCACTGCTTTGTTCTGCACAACACTGATTAACACTTTGCCAAGCTGATAGTGGTCTCCACTACAAGGATCCACTGCTCTGTTCTACACAACACTGATTAACACTTTGCCAAGCTGATCTGTCCCTTTGAACATCATCCTTGGTACCACCATTGCCTGCTTTTTTTCTCTTCAACAGTTTCAGTCTTATTTTTTTCACATAGTTCTTCTCCTGCTTCTTCAGCACATCACTGTCATTGTCCCGCCAAGCATGGGCATATTTGATGGGGGTCAGATGTCTACTTCTTCAGCCATGGGCTAAACCTGGTTTTCTGTTTTGACTGTAGTTTTATCAGCTTTTCGGCGTCCCAACATTACAGGATTGGCTTTCTGTGCTGACCCAAAAAGTGACCAGGCTGGTTGCGACAGAGACTGCTTGAGTATGCTGTTATAGTATTGTTTGCATAAAGAGAATCTGCAGTTGTCCAGGAACGATCAGAATGCATGAAGAGTCTTCGCAAATTATGATGCAGATGTCTGGTTGGACCCCTGCATGACTTTATGGGCGGGGAGCAGAGCGCGAGAGTGACAGGGTAGCTATGGCAAAACAGATATATATATATATCCTATATTCTTCCAGGGCCTGATTCATGTCACCGACCTGCTGCCCACCTTAATACAGGCTGCTGGGGGAAAAACTTCCGTACTTCAAAGTAAGTATTTTGGGTTGTTTTTTACCCGCTTTACTTTGAAAATAGCATCATTGGTTATGAAAAAGTTATCTGTAAGCTCCTCAATTAATATTAACAATTCTTTCAATTCTCCCAGGCAAGATCGGATGTGTAGTAGAGCCTTTTACGTTTGTCGCTCTCAGCTTGCCCGCATCTTTCAGTACCTGTTCCATGACTTCGATTAATACTTGTGAGATACCAGTTATTTGGAATACTTCCAACGTAATACCTATTAAAAAAACAAAATCATGCTTGGCCAAATGGTTTCAATCCTGTTGCTCTTACATATCTTGAACTGAAAACATTAGAAAATATTGTAAACTATTTAATTCTTTCTGTTATAGAGAAATATATGAACGCACTACAATTTCTTTGACAGGAATGGAAGGGGTGACAAAGACACCAAACTTTTCCAAGTTGTACAGTCACTTAGAAACACCCGACTCTCATGCCAGAATATAGTTTGCTGACTTAAGTTCAGCTTTCAATACAATGCAGCCTCGTGTTCTTGCTAACCAAATACTCTCAGAATTTGATGTAGACTATCGACTTGTTTGTTGGCTAACTGAATTTTAACCAACAGATATCATGTTTTTGCCGACAAATTATTTTAATTGGTCATATTTTCCTATACTGGTTCTCCACAGGGATGTGTTCTCTCACTGCTACTTTTCATTCTATACGCAGTTGATTGCAGAAGTAGCTTTCAAATTTTTGATGATTGCAGAAGTAGCTCTTTTGTCTCTTTTATCTGGATCAGCTGAAGACTATGGTCCAGCCCTCAAAGAGTTCCTCAACTGGTGTGATGAGGCGTATCTGGAGCTAACGATGTATAGAACGAAAGATCTTCCTCTTGATTTCAGAAGAGCAAAGCACACTTCGAGAATGTCATTATCCATAACAAAGAAGTTGAACATGTTCAAGCTATAAGTACCTGAAAACTGTTTTGACGACAAGTTAAACCTGAAGGCTAATACTGGCATACTGTCAAAGAAAAGACAGCAACATGAGTCATTTTCTGTGTAAGCTTAACTCAATTTTAGGTTGATAAAAAAGAATCTTTCTTTGTACTCCAAGTTTTACGTAAAGAGCTTTGATAGCTAGCTTTGCCCTTGTTTGTTGGTAGATTATCCAAAGTGTTAAAACCAAGAATGGTTTTCAGAGAATTGCGAGAGTCTGCTAAAAATAGATGGTACCGAAAAATGTGCTTAACCAGAAAATAAACCAAAAACAGACTGACAAGCAGACTAACAGAGAGTTGAGATTGAGACCGAAAATAAAATCATTAAGAAAATAATAGTTCCTTCATCTTCCTGTGACATGCCTGCCTATCCCATGAATGGTGTGCATGTTTGTCAGAGTGATTTACTGGATGCCTTGTGACTCGCTCATGGCTAACACTGATGATTTCAGAGGACATAGACGGCAAAGGGGCTTGGCTGAATATCAAGAGGAACACGTCCACAAGTCGAGAGTGGATGGTGTACAATATTGACAGCAGAAGAAAGCTGGGTGCAATCCGATTTAAAAACGCCACTCACGACTTCAAACTAGTCTACAGTAATAATACAAAGAAGAAGTAAGTTTCATATGTGACATGCTTATAACGTTTTGTAGAACGTTTTTGATCAACTTTTGTAGTACTGAACAAGGAAATGAAATAACCGCGAAAGAGAGAGAGAGAGAGAGAGAGAGAGAGAAGATGAGAGGAGAGAGAGAGAGAGGAGAGAGAGGAGAGAGAGATGAGAGAGAGAGAGAGAGGAGAGAGAGAGGAGAGAGAGAGAGAGAGAGAGAGAGAGAGAGAGAGATGTCTGGAATTGTGTTTTGCATGGATTGTTTGGTTATTTCTTCGTTCTGTATCCACACTGTTGATGTCAAATTGAAAATCAGTTTAGATATCTAAGTTATTTACATAGGAGAGAATTGACCTTAGGAACTAAGATTTTCTTCTCAAAGGATTTATTTAAGGCTATCTCTTTCAAGTCATCACCTCAGTCATTAGACATTGTTTGAACACACACACGCGCGCGCTCGAGTGCACTTTTTTAGCAATCATAAGAACGGCTCGTGTTAGATTGCACTGGGGTTGAACGTAAAACTGTGTTAATTCTAAGATCCATGCGTGCGTGCGTCTCTTTGTCTCTGTCTGTCTCTGTCTGTCTCCCCTCTCTCTCTCCATATATAGATAGATGTGTGTGTGTGTGTGTGTGTGTGTGTGTGTGTGTGTGTGTGTGTGTGTGTGTGTGTGTGTGTGTGTGTGTGTGTGTGTGTGTGTGTGTGTGGTGTGTGTGTGTAGGTAAACATATACGTATATATATAATTATTATATAATGCACATATAAGTATATGCATGTGTGCGTTCTTGCGTGCTTACGTGCGCGTACGTACATACACGCCGATGTACACAACTCTCTTCTCTAACCCAAAGCCTTACTTCTCCCCCTGCCAGAGATCCCGGGTTCAAGTCTCCGGTGCCAAAGGCGTTCAATAGTTCAGGGGACCCCGGGAAACCCAGTTACGACATAGGAAGCAACGGCTACACCCTGTACAACCTGCGGGAGAACTGGGTGGAGCGACCCCCCTCCGACAACATCTTCCCCAACGCCGCCCTCACCCACCCGCACATGTTCACCCTGATGAAAGACAAGCTGAACGAGTTCTTCAGCCAAGAGACGCCCGTGATGACATTTGGCAGGCTTGAAGACCATGTGGCTAACGGTGCCCTTCTGGTCAAAGGATGTTAACTAATCACTCGCTGTGTACGGCTTGAAGGTGGGGGTGGGGTTTTTTGTGTTTTTTTGAAAGCTAAAATAATTCTGCAACGTAATTTATTGAATTTGTGGTGATTTTTTTTGTTTTTTAACCTACCGGTCATTAAAGGTCTTCTAGCTTGTAAGTTTCTTTCGAAGACACCTTCAAAACATTAGAAATTTTTATATTTTAGGTTTCATTCAACGAGTTCAGCTCTGTCTCTTACTCCTTTTAAAAAAATGACATAGAATAAACATGGCTATGATCTTTACCGAAACGTGCTCGACTAAAGTAATGGTACTATCAAAGAAGGCCGTTTTTCTGATGCCGGGAGACCTATTTGTTGAAATAATTGCTAAACGGAGAAAACACACGCACAGACACAAACACACGCGCGCCCGTGCGCGCATGCACACGCACACGCACACAAACACACCACACATGTGTAGGTGCAAACGAACACGTAATAATTATACACTGGGTCATGACAGACACTCATGGCAATGCTGGACAGTGTGCTGGTTGCAGGTCAGTCAAATGATAAGTTCCAGCCCTTCCCCTTTCTTTCCCAACTGGGTTTGTTTTCGGTTTTTCTGCTTGGTCCTTCATGCATCAAACGCAGCGTGTGTGGAATGATTCACAGCTGTGCACTGACATTTCTTCAGAGAAATTGAAGCGGGCATTCTTCCCTTAGGTGGGATTCATAATAAAGATAATGTGTTCTTTACCTACGCTGTTTGTGTGTAATGTGTTATGATTTGCATGTTTGTGTGTGTGTGTGTGTGTGGATGTGTGTGTGTGTGTGTGTGTGTGTGTGAGTGTGTGTGTGTTTTGTGTGTGTGTGCGCGTTCGTGCGTCTCGTGCGTGCGTGCGTGCGTGCGTGCGTGTGTGTGTGTGTGTGTGTGTGTGTGCGGAAGAGGGATGGGGAGGTGATCACGATTGATTGGTGACGATGTCCGATTGTCATTTTTGTATGCTGTCGTGTTTGCTTGTTTTGTGAAGGAATGTTGTGTGGAGAAAAGAGTATTGCAATGCAATGAATGGGAAATCCAGTTTTGATATCGCAGGTTTCTTTGTAGAAAAGAAAATACCCATGCATACGCTCTGAGCGATATCAATTGTTGATCAATGAAAATCGTAAAACAAATAATTTTGTTATTTGTTACTGTCACCAACAATTACATTTTTCACGCATCTGTCTTTGACAGATGGGACAAGAAAGAGAAATCGCATAGGCAGAGCATGTCTGGTGACATAGTCGGATGCGTGGGCAACAGCTGTACGTCTTCAGAGTGGCAATGCAATGAGATAGCATCAATCATTGCTTATAGCATCAATCATTGTTTAGAGCATCAATCATTGCTTATAGCATCAATCATTTATTAATTAATTAATTTATTTATTCTTTTATATCGAGGATAATGGAATAAGCACTCGTGTGCTTTTTTTACATCCAGTCCCCGTGTGTATGCGGTTTTGTCAATTTTGTTATCTGTTCCCACGGGCACACAATGGCCTACTCTTTCGAAAAGCGGAACAGGATTTAACGTGTGTGCAAGATGTCCTGCGTGCGTTTGCACACGGGGCCTCGGTTTATAGTCTCACCCGAAGGACTTACACCACAGCAACACAGTGATCATTGCTTCTGGCAGCAGTGTGGACCAGTGCATTGCGGTGGGTGCAGCATGGGGCTTTGGGGACAGTGGTGGTTGAAGGGCCATGATGCCAGGCCTTGTGTTGTGTTGTAGTGTGGTGTGTTGTGTTGTGTGGTATTGTGTTGTGGTGTGGTGTGGTGTGTTGTGCTGTTGTGTTGTTGTTTTGTATCGTATTGTGTTGTGTTGTGCTGTGTTGTATTGTGTTGTGCTGTGTTGTATTGTGTTGTGTTGTGGTGTGGTGCGTTGTGTGTTGTGTTGTTGTTTTGTATTGTGTTGTATTGTGTTGTTGTATTGTGTTGTGTGTGTTTTTGTGTTGTGCTGTGTGGTATTGTGTTGTATTGTGTTGTGTGGTATTGTGTTGTGTTGTCGTTGTGCTGCGTTGTGGCTGTGTTGTGTGTTGTGTTGAATGTATTGTTGTTGTTGTTGTAATGTGTTGTGTTGTGTGGTATGTTTGTGTTTTTGTGTTTGTGTGTTGTCATTGTCTTGTGTGATTGTGTTGTGTGGTGTTATACGATACCGTCAGTATCGTATTGTACTGTACTGTATTTGTTGGATCTGTATTGTGTTGTATTGTGTCTATTGTATCGTATTGTATTTTCCACTTTAGTCACGGCAGATTTCTTTTGCTGAAATTCGGGCTGTTTACCCGGATGAAAGCGCGTCCCAACTAGAGCAGCCCCACCTATTTTTCTTTTTCTGTCTGCATCTGTATTTGTTTCCCCTATCAGTGGCTTTTCTCCTACATAATTTTTCCAGGGACAGCTCTCTTGTTCCCGTGGGTTCTTTTACGTGCACCAAATGAGTATTGCACACGGGACTTCAGTTTATCGTCTCATCTGAAAGACTAGCACCCAGACCAACACTCACGGTCTAGTCAATGGGGAAAAGTTTCGGGCAAAAACGGGGATCAAACCACCACGCACTTGAAACCCGAACTTTCGCTTTCTAAGCGTGTGCGTTGCCTCTAGACCACCGATTCAGTTTGGATATCAATAAAGGTGCAGGAAGATGTTACACTTGGAGGTGCCTATTCGCACTCCTCAAATGAAACTTGGACAGAATGTGGGTTTCCTCTAAAGCAAGAGAACAACAACAGCAGCAGCAGCATTCCCGTGCAAGGGCATATTTTCCCCTAGAGTAACAATCAGTGCCGACTCCACTCCTCCCCGAAAAAAGTACCTCACAATGAGACTATAAACCGAGGCCCCGTGTGCGAAAGCACGCAAAACATCTTGCGCACACGTTAAATCGCTGTGTCGCCCGCCCGGCCTCCCGCATCCCGCTTCCACTTCCTCCTCCATCGACCCTACGCCCCCCCGCCCCCCCCGCCCCCGCATCTCCACACTTTTCGCCCCCCCCGTCGCGCCTTTTTCGTAAGAGTAGGCCAGCCATTGTGGCCGGTGGGAACAGAAGACAGAATTTACAACACCGCAATACACAAACGGGGACTGGATGTATAAAAAAAACCGCACATATGTGCTTAGCCAGTATACTCGATATAAAAGAATAAAATACAAAATATACGTAAATAAAATGAATGAAAACATCGCTCCCCTGTTCTCCATCCTATAATTATGTGCCCGCATGTCTGTCATCACGGTTGCGGCCACTGACCACAACGCATCACGGTAACGCTCACTCTATCTTGCTGACCATGTTTTTTGCCACTGCTCCTTGGCTGCCGTCGCCTGGCGTGACTGTCCCACAGCATCAAATGGACCCTACCCGCGGACAAGGGGGCTTAAACGGCTGCACCCCCCTTTTTTTCACGCTCACCGGCTGCGGGCTAAGCTAGCTTAGCTACCTGATGTGTGGTGGAGAGGACCCCAGGGGTGGGTAATTAAGGGGTGAGTAAGTGGTGATGAGTGTGTGTGTTGTGTTTGAGTGGTGTGCGTGTGAGGCAGAGAGAGAGAGAGAAGAAGAGAGAGAGAGAGAGAGAGAGAGAGAGAGAGAGAACTCTGAACTCTGAACTCTGAAATTGTTTAGTACATTCGGCCGTTGCCACCAATGCAACAAATCGAGCGGGCAAAATATTGAAGATGAAAAGTTGAAGATGAAAAAAATTCACATAAGTTTGGTAAGACTTTGGCATAAACCCTGGAGTGCACTCATAACTGTATACTCTTGCATAAAACATATTCCCACATCATGACTATATAAAGACTTCCGTAAGCCAATAAATCGAAACTAACACAGCTAAAAACGAAAAACCATTCACTTTAACCCCTTTCCCAGGGTATCCACAAAAAGACAGTAGCCAATAAGAAAGTTTATTGATGAAACTATACCTGATATGTTAACACCTTCTTTCTCAGCCATACAAAATACAAACATCAAGCACATCATAAATCATAACATTTGAAATCATTAATGCTCATTAGGTTTTCTTGCATTTTCAAAGAGTTACTATAACTCACAAGTTATTGCTTCTCAAAACCTTCACCACTCGATAAAAAAAAATGTATACATCAAATACAACCATGTCAGCACTAGCAACGCAATGTTAACTACATATGCTGTATGGGAAAAACAACCAAACAAAAAAAACACACACCCCCTAAAAAAACAACAACAAAAACCCACACACTGGTGTTCTTTCATGTCATGTAGCGTTTTAACTCATAAAAGGAGAAAATGGGGTGTTAATCAAACAATGCCAGAATATCACTTCAGAAAAAATAATTCACTCATCACATGCCAAGAGAGCATAGAGAGAGAAGTGTGTAAGTGTGTAAGAAGAGAGAGAGAGAGAGAGAGAGAGAGAGAGGAGAGAGAGAGAGAGAGAGAGAGGAGGAGAGAGAGAGAGAGAAGAGAGTGTGTGATAGAGGCAGAGCGAGAGAGAGAGTGGTGTGTAAGAGAGAGAAGAGAAGAGAGAGAGAGAGAGAGAGAAGAGGGAAGTAGAGAGAGAGAGAGAGAAATTGAAAATGTTTTTTATTGAACATCAGCCTTGGCCACACAAGTTCAAATCAGAGGGGAGCTGGATTGTATGTGCGTGGTATACAACAAATTTGTACAAAATTTCAAAGTAAAGCAAATATATCACGTTAGACACAAATCAGCCTTACAACTGAAAGCATTGATATCTATCACTAAGATGAAAAAAGTCTGGCATTATCTGTCTATCTTTAACCGCATGGAACAAAAACTTTGCTAGCTGCATGCACGATGTTTTATATGTGCCGAAGAAAAAAGGAATAGCACGTGAATAAATCTTTCAGGTAAATTGTTCGGAGATCTGCATATAAATGAACAAATGTTTTATGAGATGGTACTCATCTTTAATAACATTACTTTCTGCACAAAAAACAGTTTTTATCTTGATAGTTGTTGCTGTATCTACTTAAGAATTATTATTCAAGGGAAGAACATTCAGTCTGGCCTGGTGACAGCGCAACTCTGAAACAATAAATTTCGATGTACAAGATACAATTCCTTTTTCAAAAAAAGTCTTAAAAGATCTATATGTCTCATATCTATTACTCTCCTCTAATGACACCAGACACTCCTGAATAAACATATCAATAAATCTTTGCTTGAAAACTCAAAGAATCCCTGAATATTACCAACCCCCTGTGTAGCCAAACCATATTAAGCCCTGAACTACACAACAGTTCCCCCCATTATACCCTGTTAACCCAAATTTCTTACCATTTTGATCTAGAGTTAATGCATTTCATAAGCCTGTCGAGGCTACCGTGTGATGGTTCATCTTGCAGTAGTTTTAACCATAGCTTATTGCACAAATACAATATTTACATGTAAAGGATATCCTATGGCTACTTCCCATATACCATTTTTGTTGGGCTTTTCACAGGAACTCCCAGAAAACGCTTACAAGCCCATCAGAGTATGTTTTTCTAAAGATTCTAAATGATCTTAAACTCCAAACTTCAGATGCATATAGTAATATTGGTTTAATTTTTTTTATCAAGGACTATGAAAAAACCTGTAAGATATATCCTTGTTTTTTTGAAAAGCTCGAATTAGACTATTAGTGCTTTGTTCCCTTTTTACACTCAAATTCAGTATCCCAGCTAGGACTTAATCTTTTTTGAGAAAACATAGCCCCAAATAAACAATATTTATTTACGACTTCTAATTTTTGGATTTTCCCTAAAAACCATTCTCTCCCCTACCCAAGAACCCCTCCTTTTCTAAGGACCATCACTTTGGTTTTATCTGTATTGCTTTTTGATTTCATATCTTACACATCTGTTTGAAGTATATTCAACTGATTCTGCCAGACCTATAGGAGTCGAAGATCACAAAACAACATCATCTGCAAAAGCAAAATTAAACAGCTCTTCACACCTGTAACAGTTGTATACCATGTCTTCCCTTCTCAACATATGAGTTGCTAGCTGTTTGATAAATATTTTCAAAACGAGGTAGGACTCAAGACACACCCTTGGCGATACCCCTAGAGGGCAGTCAAAAATCTGATATTCCTTATTGGACTAACACAGATTTCAAACTACTATACCTTGCACAGAGGGAACAGAAAAATTTTCCTTTGATACCTGGATTTCCTAAGTAATTGTAGTAGCTTGTCAAGTCTTATTGAATCGAAGCTTGTTTTAAAACAACAAAAGCTACATATATTTTTTTTTATTCCTCTGAGAGAAGCATTTTTTTTTGAATAATCGAATATAGACAAAAAATATGATCAATTGTAGAATAATTTTTTCGAAAACCAGCCTTGACCTTCAAGATCATAAAATATCTCTAACCATGTATAAAAACGCCGCTTGTTTAGTACATTGCTATAGGCATTTTGAAATTTTATACTTAGTAGAGTGAGGTAGAGCGAGAAGAGAGAGAGTGAGAAGAGAGCGAGAGAGGAGAGAGTGTATAAGAAAACTCGAACTCGAACTCGAATATTTGAATGAGTAAGATGATAAGCCAGTGGCTTCTTTACCACCAGGGCCCGCAGTCAAAAGAGGATAAAAAAAGACAAGAACAAATAAGAAAACATTCAAATCAAAAAAAAGATAGTATAGACCTTACATAAATAAATAAATGCGTAATAATATTCATACAAAGATTTTGCTACATATTGTCAAGAGATAGAGAGAGAGAGAGAGAGAGAGAGAGAGAGAGAGAGGAGAGAGAGAGAGAAAATTCTTTCTTCTAATTCATTTATTCTTTTATATTCGAAGGATAGTGGAAATAAGCACTGATGTGTTTTTTGTGTTTTTACATCACCTCGTGTGTATGCAGTTTTTGAGTAAATTTTTGTTGTCCAGCCGTTTCCCGACCGTCACACAATGACCTACTCTTCCGAAAAGCAGAGAGAGAGGGGGGGGGAGCGAGAGAGAGAGAGGAGAGAGAAGAGAGAGAGAGAGAGAGAGAGAGAGAGGAGGGAGAGAGAGAGAGAGAGAGAGAGAGAGAGAGAGAGAGAGAGCGAGACAGAGAGAAGAGGGAGGAAGAGAGAGAGAGAGAGAGAGAGAGAGAGAGAGAGAGAGATAGAGAGAGGAGAGAGAGAGAGAGGGAGGGAGGAGAAAGAACTCGAACCTCGAATGATTTTAAATTCACAAAAAAGGCCAATTGGCCCATACATGAAGGGGTTGCCGAACTGCTTAGTATTTTGTGGTGGGGTAAAGCAATATTACTGACAAAATGTTTACCGAATAACAAAAAGTCAGTTACAAAAAATGACTTAGGATAGCAATATCCTCTTAATCTGAAAGCTTTACACAAACATAAAGTGAAGGCAAGAGAGAGAGAGAAGAGAGAGAGAGAGAGAGAGAGAGAGAGAGAGAAGAGGAGTGGTTTGGCGACCTGGAACAAAATGGCCAGGTGACATGAGCCTTGGGTAAAGAAAACACACACTGTCTTCCTTTCACTCCGCTGATGCTCGCTATTATACCTACTCCGCGCGCGCGCGCGCGCGCGCCGCGCTGTGGGGTGTGTGTGTGTGTGTGTGGTGTTGGTTTTGTCCGTGTGCCTGTGTTGGTCTGTGGCTTCGGTGGATGGATGAGGCATATAGTTATGTATGTCGGGACACAAAGAGCAAACATATCACCCCCACACACTCATACAACACGCAATATACTAACACGCCAAAACACACATGACACACACATGCATGCGCACACGCACATAACACACATGCGCAGCGCGCACAAAACGACACACATACACACACGTGCCGGCTTTTCCCTGTGTATCATCATTTCAATTTTACAAACAACTACACTTATTTTCCCTCTATCTCCATCTCCCCCCATTCCTGTCGAAAATCTCTTTTTAGTGGATAGACGATTAAAACGAAGACACACACTACAAGTGCGAACAAGTACACGTGCGCGCGCGCACTCCACCCATCCACACACACACACTGCCACACCCACACCCAACACAACACACACACACGCACACACACACACACAACACACACACACACTAATCTGCTGTCAAGCAGGCCTATCCCTTTTCTGCCCAATGGGAAAGCTTCGTTCGGGAGAACACTGTTTGTTGTTCAAGGTAATCGGTGTGGGAGGAACTGCTGTATGTGGATCTCTGCCTGTATTGTCTGTGCTGTCTGCACGCTTCCAACACAGGCAATCAACTTGTAAAGAGATCGTGTCCAGCGTAGTTGGGAAGTCCTTACGAGAGAGAGAGAGAAGAGGAAAGAGAGAGAGAGAGAGAGAGAGAGGGACAACAGACAGACAGACGGACAGACGGACAGACGGACAGACAGACATACAGACAAGAATAAAGGCAAACGTGATAGACTCAAGATCCAGAGAGATGAATAGAGACAAAAAGGCAGATAATAGATAATGGATGATGATGGATGGAAGGTTTATGGGTAAGAAGTTTAGAGGGATAGGAATGTATTTAATGTTATTATATAATTATATAATACATAGATATGATGTATCTATCAGTAAAAAAAAAATATATAAATATATAAAGAGAGAAGAGAGAGAGGAGGGGGGGGAGAGACAGACAGACAGACAACAGACAGAGAAAGTCTTCTGATACGAGTTTCCTACCTTCCCTAGCAAAGATACTTGAAAAGATCATACTGTACCGAATAATTATCATTCATGTTGTACCTACAGTTTCAAAGTGACTACACGTTAAAAAAAAAAAAACCCACCCCAGAATGCAATTCTCTGTTGTCCTAAAGGGTAAAGCTGGGAACGCGTAAACAGCAGCAGCAGCGCAACACAACAACGATGACAACGACGACGACGATGACACAACCAAAAGAAGCAGGTTCAGATATCGTGGACAGCTGTACTGTATGTCCCGGAAAGAGTTTTATCTCCGTAAAGCTCTACTAAGTAGGGACCACCATTTAGCCTTGATTAAATCTGGGGTCTCCGATGCCATCAGCCGAAGCACTAACTCAGTAGGATGGGGGTAGGGGGTGGGAGAAAAGGGACGAGACTAGTCAGAATTTACAGGCTGACAAGGCCACTCCAAAACATCTAGTGAGTTACTTACAGTGTGATTGGCTCAGGCACTTCCTGTTTTGACTTTGATTGAGAGTAATTAGAACACACTGAGGAAGCTGGATGAAAAATGGTCAGTGTTGCACCCAACTGTCCTACTAAGACTTCAGAATAAGGTGAAGGTAAAGGAAAGCCACGTTTACACCACAGCTTATAAGCAGATGGTAAAGTTAACCTTGCAGTCCCTGACAAGCATAATACTATCTTCTACTGATCCTTCCACAGAGTCCAGATTAACAAAAGAATTATATTAAGAAAAAAATGGCTTTTACCTGGGGAAAATAAAATATAAACAAAGACAAATAAAGAAGAAAATACAGCACAAAAAAAAACAGAGTAGGTAACATCTTGGAGGTCATTGTATTTTTTCATGTAAAGAAAAATACGTCAGTTTTTCACAATATGAACAAAAATAAATCGCAGGCCGCAAAGTATCGTGGGTAAGACATCAACACGGCAATAATCAAAGCCTTTCCTTATATCGGCAAGAAAAAGGGAGTCAGGCAGGACTCAGTCCCTCTTTGATCTGGAAAAAAACAACCCGGTTTAAATCCATCGAGAGGAATCAAAAGAACATGAAACACACGACGGCTGCTGTTGTCTATTCTGTGGAAGCAATACAGACGACGAGAAAACCAGAAGATGAGGAAGAAAGACAGGACCAGATCTTCGTAACAAAGCCAAAGCTCTTCCAATTTTCGGGACTCCTTTTTCCACACTTTGCCAAATACACGGAGGCTGGACAATCAGTATCTTGCCAGCACAGTGAGCATTAGCGGTTGTATGGCATGGTGCTGGTAGTCCAGACAGTCACTTCAAAGATGATGAAAATACAGCACGCAGACAGGTCCTAGGCTAGCGTTACAAAGATGTGGCCCAACCCTGGATGGAAAGTACAATGAGCAGACAGAGAGGATGAAGGAAAAAGGAAGAGGCGGTAGACAAAGAGCTGTCCTACTTTTGTAACGGTCCAATTCTAACCCCCCACCGCCCATCGCCCCCTCCCCTCTCCCCTCCCCTCCCCCCCCCCCCCCTTCCCCCCCCCCTCCCCCCCTCCTCCCACCCTCTCTCCTACCCCCCCACCTCCCCCCCCTCCCCCCTCCCCGTCCCCCTCCCTTCCCTCCGCCTCCCCTCCATCCACCTACCCCTCCCTTACTCCCCCCCCTCCCCTCCCTCCCCCCTCCCCCCCCCCCCCTCCCCCCCCCTCCTTCCTCCCTCCCTCCCTCCCTTCCTATCCCGCCTCCCCCTCACACCCTCCACACACCCTACCTCCCGCCACACAACCAAAAAAAACCAACAGTATTGCCAACTAAGGACAAACGTCTCCCCTTAATGCTATCTCCACACTGTATGATAGTAAAAACTTAGGTTGGCAATATTCAAAATCGTAAAGGGTACTTGTGCCTGTCTATCTGTCTATCTGCCTAACTGTCTGTCTGTCAGAACGTCATGCGTACACGTTAAAACCCGTTCCGCTTTTTGGAAGAGCAGGCCATTGCCTGACGATGGGAATGGATGACAAAATTGACAAAACTACGAACACACGGGGTATGGATGTAAAAAAGCATATGAGTACTTATTCCATTATCCTCGAAATAAAAAACTAACTAACTAAATAAAAATACATATCTCTTCTCTTTACAGTTTCTTTGAAGAAAAAGTTTGAAGATATTAATACTTAAAACATGTTATGATCCTGACTTATAATTTTGCACCGTTTTCAGGCCTCAAAGTCTAGTTACATCAAAAACGACAAAACTGCATGTCGAGCAGTTTGTATCTTTCCAGGTTTTGTTTTCGAAATTTTTTTTATAGATATCTTATCTCCAACAAAAAAAAAATCAAACAATATAGATTTTACTGAGAACTGGCGTTTAGGACACAACTTTTGCAGTGACTTGCACTTGCACAGGATCAGATTTTCTGAAAGACATAATTCTGTGCTCAATACCCAGACCATGATTCTGACCCAGCCTTTCGACATACTCTGGAGAAACAATCAACCCGATTTTGTCACACGCTTATTTTTCCAATCATCTAGACTGTGTGAATCGAGTAACAATTATCTTTCATTTTCACACGGACACAGCCAAGTCTATTCGACCTTATATGGCCATCTAAAAGCAACGCAGAAAGCTTTTAGGCCTTTCAGCTTGGAATTCAATACCGCACTGGAAAGGTCAGGCTATCCCCGATTACATTGACACGAAGCAGTTTCTATGAGGGCATTAGGGGGCGGAAATAAGCAGACGTTTGTTCTACACCGCTTCACAGGACTTGGAATGAAAGTGACAGATCTTGTTCGCAGACGGTGAAATCATTGAGACTTTCTGATGAGTGCAGCAGTATGCCAATTATGGAACTAAGCTCCTGCCCCTGCAATTTTCATCTGAATGATCTAGTAGTGGGCTGACATTTGCAGCTGCCTATTTTTTCTCTTTTTTGTATTTTTGCTTTTTTTTAGTTTCCGTTTCTTTTTCTTTTGTTTTTACATTGATTTGTTTTCTTATTCTTTCTATCCTTGCCTTTTTGCATTCTTGTTTATATATATTTTTTAAAAAAATATCCTTTTGTTCTTTCTTTCTGTTTTTTTTCTTTGTACCACGCTTTTAGGGGAGAGGTTTTTTTGGTTGCGTTTAAACAAAAATTGGTGTTAGTTTCGTTTTCTTATCGTTTTTTTAGATTGCTTTTGGTGTCTCTCTCTCTCTCCCATTCTTTGAATGATTTCCGCCAACATTGGCAGTGGTAACACACACCAACACACACACACACACACAGCACACTCCCCAAAGTCCATTCGATGAGACTATAAACCGAGGCCCCGGTTGCAGATGCCCGCAGATTATCTTGCGCACACGTTAAATCCTGTCCGCTTTTTTCGAAAGAGTAAGGCCATTGTGTGGCCCGGTGGGAACAGATGAACATAATATACAATACCGCATACAACACACGGGGACTGGAGTAAAAAAGCTCAAGAGTGCTTATTCCATTATCCTCGATATAAAAAAACAAAATAAAATAAAATAAATAAATAAATAAATAAATAAAACACATTCTTCCTTTCATTATGCATTTGACATTTTGAAAAGTGCATGAATAAAACGCTATGATGAAATCCGATATGACCCGTTTCTCATTTCTTCTTTAGTAAGTTCTTTTAGTTGAATATAATGATTTTCATTTTTAAGCAAGTTTAAAATCTTTGAGTAACAAGCGAAAGCAAAATCAAACCAAACCAAATCCACAAAAAACAAGGAAACGAACTACCATAAATTTAGGAAGAAAAACGATCAGCATCGTTGCTACAGACCACATCCGTTTAAAATCATAGAGGATTATATGTAGCGCATTTTCCTAAGACACAATAAGCTCATTTTTGATACAGGTAACTAAATTACAATGTGTTCTTCTGCACTGCACTGCACCGCACTGCACCGCACTACTCTACACTACACTACTCTACACGTCAGGGGGACGGGATAGCCTAGTAGTCAGAGCATTGCGCGCAATCTGACGACCCGGGTTCGATTCCCGTTCAAGGGGATATTTTCCTCTGGAGTTAACATCAGTGCAGACTCCGCTCTCCCGCAAAGTCCTTCGGATGAGATTATAAACCGAGGTCATGTGTGAACGCACGCAGAAGATCTTGCGCACACGTTAAATCCTGTTCCGCTTTTTGTAAGAGTAGCCATTGTGTGCCGGTGGGAACCGATGACAGAATTCACATCCGCATACAACACGGGGACTGGAGGGAAAAAGCACATAAATGCTTAATTGCATTATCCTCTATATAAAAGAATAAATAACTAAATAATAAATAAAAGACAACTACATTTCACCAGCTCTATACTACCATACACAGCCTAGACTATACTATAACACTACATTACAAACTTACCCTACACTATACACTACGCTTATACTATACCAACTATACTAAACTATGCTCACAATACTATATTATATTTTACTAACCATAACCAAACCAAACCAAACGATAATCTATACTATCTATGCTATACTACTCTTCACTACTCTACACTACACTTTCACGGCACCACACTACACTACACCACACCACCACTACCTCCAAACACACACCACACACACTACACACCACCACACTACACCACACTCCTAACCCCACCCCACCTCACACCACACTACACCCACCACACAACACCACACTAGTAAACATCACAACTACACCCCACCACACACACTACATACACACCACACCACAAACCACACCATCACTTCACCACTCCCACACAACATCACACCACACCACAACCCTACCTACCCCATCCAACACTACGCCACACCACAAACCACACTATACCAATCATACCACACCACACTAGTCTACAACCACAACACACCACACCACACTACACCACACTACACCACACCACACCACACTACAACCGCACCACACCACACTACAACAACCGCACTACACCACACCACACCACACTTCACCACACTACACCACCCCACACTACATGGACACCACACCACACCACAACACACACACCAAACTAACAACCAACATCACATGACACACACCACAATCAACCACACTACAACCACGCTACACCACACTACATGACCAACCACACTACACCACACCACACCACACAACACCACACTACACCACGCTAACACCACACTACATGAGACACCACACTACACCACACACATACCACACCACACCACACTACACCACGCTACACCACACCACACCACACCACACTACAACCACACCACAAAACACAACACTCACCACACCACCAACACCACAACCACACTAGTCCTGCACTGCACCACACCACACCTACACGACACTAGTCTGCACCACTCCACACTACACACAACACAACCACAACCACACAACACCACACTACACCACACCACACTACACCACATCACACTAAACTACACCACACTACACCACACTAACACCACACCACACCACAAACAGATGCTGACACAACAAAGGACAGAGAAGTAAGCCAAAAAAAAACAAAACAAAGAAACAGGTTTAAAAAAAGAAGAGGGCGCACACAAAACCAAAGACAAGAACCAAGAACCAAGAAAAAAAAGTCAATCAAAAGAAAGACCCGAAAGAAGGAAAAGAAAGACAGAAGGAAAAGAAAGGACAGAAGGAAAAGAAGAAAGAAGAAAAGAAAGAACAAACGAAAAGAAAGAAAAAAAACACAAAAGAAAAGAAACCTAGGACCCCCCCCCCAAAAAACCAAAGCAAACCCAAAAAAAAAGAAAAAAACCCAAAAAAGAATGAATAAAAAAGAAAAAGAAACAAAGAACCAGAACCCCCCCCCACCCCTCCATCCCCATCACACACACGCACGCACACACACACACACACACACACACACACACCACACACCACACACACACACACACACACACACACACACACACACACACACACACACACACAACACACACACACACAACCGAAAAGAAAAGAAGAAAACAAAGATCAAAAAGAAAAGAGCAGTAACAAAAGAAAAGAAAGGAAGGGAAGAAAAAAAACCCACCTGCGTAGTTTTCTCGCTGGCGAATCCCCCCTGTGACTGTGTACCCTCATTCTTCCCCGCTGAATTACCTTCAACAGCCCGCCGCGCCACCTGGCTGTCACACGGGAGCTCCCCCACAGGGGAGCAACAGAAAGCAGAAGATAACAGACGCGAGACAGAATGTATAATTATGCGAGAGAGAACGAGAGAGATAAGAGAGAACGAGAGAGAGAGAAGAGAGAGAAGAGAGAGAGAGAGCGAGAGACAGATCCAACAGAACAGACAGACCAAGATGAGAGGATACAACGAGAGACAGAGAGACAGACAGACCGGACAAACTGACTAGACAGGCAGAGAGATTGATAAATAGACTGATGATTGAATGTTGATTGATTGATTGGAAAATCATTATATCCCATGGGTTTACAGATAAGCATTGACTACTTGTTATCATCCGGCTCTTGCCTGAGAAGGGACTATCATAAGTAATTCAGAAAACGAGAGAGAGAAGGAGAGAGAGAGATAGAGCGGAGAGAGAGAGAGAGAGAGAGAGAGAGAGAGAGAGAGAAAGAGAGAGAAGAGAAAGAAGAGAGTAGGAGAGAGAAGCGAGAGAGAGAGAGCGAGCTAGAGAGAGAGAGAGAGAGAGAGAGAGAGAGAGAGAAGGAGAGAGAGAGTGAGAGAGAATGAATGAATGAATGAATGAATAAAAGAATGAAGAGAAGAGTGAGAGAAAAGAGAGAGAGAATTAATGGACTGCAGAGAGTGTGAAAAGAGAGAGAGAAAGAGAGATAGAGAGAGAAGAGAGAGAGAGAGAGAGAGAGAGGAGAGAGAGAGAGAGAGAGACACACACAGAGCAGAGACAGGCAGACAGACAGCCTGACAACAGACACACAAACACCCAGTACAGACACAACAGTACAGACCACACAGAATAGAGACAGGGAGAGACAGAGAGAGATAGAGACAGAGACCGAGTAACCGACAGACATACAGACAGACAGACAGAGGAAGGAGAGGAGAAGAGAGAAGAGAGAGAGAGAAGAGAGAGAGAGAGAGAAGAGAGAAGAGAGAGAGAGACAGACAGACAGACAGACCAGACAACAGAGACAGAGACAGAGATACCTAGAGAGAGACAGACAGAGAGACAAGACAGAGACCAGAGACAGCACCAGCAGGTGGTAAATCTGAAACATGGACCATGAACACGATAATCTCTGACATGTAGCACAAAGGGTTAAGATGGGGTAACTAAACCCTAGCTCAGCTCAATTGGGGGGTAGATCAGTAACACCCCTGTATAGAAAGAAACATGAGGTCCCAGAGTTAAACCCGCATCTATAACCGGATCACTTCTCCCCTACCTTCCCCTCTCCTATCCTCCATTGTACCAGACTACATATCATTCAGTGCAGCGGGTGTAGTTTTTGACGATCCGCAAGACCTAATTAACTTAGGTCTGTACGCAAGATGTGTGTTGGTATTAATGGTATGGGTGAGACTATTAACTGAGAAGACAACACTGGTTTTGGGTGGCACATAAAAGGAAAAAAAATAAGAAATTAAAATTCAGGTTCTTTATTTCTATAATAATCATTAGATATCGGGAATACTTGTACATCCTATTAAAAACCAAAATAATTTCATTTGCAACTTACTTTCCATGACCATTTTGCCAGATGCTTCGGAAAAAAATATCTCTTTAGAACATATTTAAAGAATGAAACAGGTTTTTGATGTTAGTCCTGTTAATTTAACATTATCAACATTTACAGAATCTTCCAGTTTAATGAAGAAAAATTGTTCTTCATCACAGTGAATGAAAGTTTAACGTAGTATTTTAGTACTATTGACCAGTTATTTCTCTTAGCCCAACTATTTCATTACCCTGTAAAGAGAAATGTATATTTTAGGAATAACAAAACATTTGCTTGTACTAAGTAGCTGTATCACACAGACTAATTTAAGTGCACGTTCTGGTTGACCCCCCAGGATGCGTAAGCTAGTAATGCTCAACCACAACAACAACAACCTACAATTGTTAGTATGAAAACAACAATAGCAACCACAACACCCCCCCCCACAGCAACCGTTGAAGCAGCAACAACAAGCATTCTTAATTTCTGGCCGCTATTTTCACACACCAATTGGTTTCACTTGACCTTCATTTCCCCTTTTATTCATTTTTGAACTCGGCTATTCCATTCAGTAAACAGACACAGTCCACACAAAGACCACAGTTTTCCTTATTCTGGTCCAGCTGATAAAAGTCGATCACTCTGCCAGACCAGCTGCTCTTGATGTCAGCCAGTGCTCTCCCACATTCCCACAACAGGCGTGCAATGGCTTCATTAGGCTGTGCCGGCCTGTGTCTGTCCTGCTGGGGCCTAGGGCAACTGACCTGCAGACGAGTGGCAGTGATGGGGTGAGGTGTAGTGCTTTTCCTGAATGGGGTAAGAGATGTACTAGGAAGCAGATCAGCTTTAATCAAGAAAGTGCATACCCGAGCTTCAATAGAGCTTTGCTTAAGGTAATTAGTTGCAATTCCTTTTGTTTTGGGTTTGGTTTTACCATTCGTATTTTATCATAGTTATTTGAGACCCTTCCCTCTTTTCCATCTTAGTTCAGCTCATTCTGTAATTGCAAACATACAGACCCCAATTTTCATCCATGTATGTATTCATTTTCTAGTCTTGATTGTTTGATTTTGTTGGTTTGTTTTTGATTGGCTAATATTAGCTCAGATATTTTCCTTATGAAGTAAACAAAGACATTGCATCCAAAAGGAACAAAGACATTAAATTTGCTTGCTGTACTCACTGGCAAGACTCATACTGTCCAAACAGCTCGTCCGCCAGTCAGTGAGTGCTCACAACATTCCCACAACAGGCGAACATGACTTCACCAAAGATCTGTACCAAGCCGTGTCTGTGGCTTTAGGGCAACGGATAACAGATGAGTGAGGGATGATAAGGATGAGGTGTAGTTAGTTGTCCTTAAAGAGGCAAGGGTTAGGTATGAAGCCTAATATACTTTTGTATCATGAAGGCGCACTAATAATGCTTCAGTACACATTTTCTTTGTGTAAGTATGGAAGCACGATTTTATTTTTTGGGGGATATGCTTCCTTTTTCGTATTACATTACCGTTATCAGGATCCTGTCTCCTTCTTTTATCATTCTTAGTTTCAACATTTTTATACAGAGCATTTCATACATACCCCAATTGTAACCCATGTTCATCTATGTATTCTTGGTTCGCGACTGGTAGATTGATAGTTTTAATTTTAAGCTCACCTATTCCTTCAAGTAAACAGAGACAGTTTTGTCAAAAGAAAGAAACTAATTTGCTTGCTTGACTCACTGACAAAGAGTCATTCTATCAAACAGCTGGTCTTCAGTCCAGTGAGTGCTCACACATTCACAGAGCAGGCTACATGGCTTCATTAAGATCTGTACCAGCCTGTGTCTGTCTGTGGCCTTAGGGGCAACGGACAGACAAGTGAGAGATGATAAAGGACGAGGTTAAAGTTTATGTTATCTAAAGGGGCAAGGTGGATAGTGAAGCCCGATCATTTTTATTTTATCAAGGTGCATCCATCCAATGCTTCATTTTCACTTTTTCCTTTGATTAAATCTGGCTGCAAAGTTTTTGGCTGTTATTTTGTTGTTTTTCACCGTTTTCATATCTCAGTAACAGTTATAAAGATCCCGTCCTCCTCTTTACTTCATACTCAACTATTTTAAAAATCACAATTATTCTACAGACCCGATTTCTTATTCATGTCTATATGTATATATCTATCTAACTTCGGTGCATGATTTTTATTTTTAGTGATTGATTATATTTAGCTCAGTCTATACCCTACAGGTAAACAAGCCACGTTCTGTACCAAAGCGAACATGAGTTGTTGTTGCTGTTGAGTCCTCACTGGTTAGAGTGCTTTTAGTGGTGCTTACACCGAGCTGCTTGCTGTCAGCAAAGTGCTGACACAACATCACAGGACATGGGTACATTGGCTTCCATTTACATTCTGTTCAAATCTGTGTTTGATTTTGTGGCCCTCCCGGGTGAACTGATGATGACAGGCATCCTGTGCATACAGTCGTGATTGTGCGAGTGTGTGTGTGTAAGAGAGAGAGAAAGAGGCAGAGAGCGACGGAGAGAGAGACAGAGGGAGACACAGAGAAAGAGAGAGAGAGAGAGAGAGAGAGAGAGAGAGAGAGAGAAGAGAGAGAGAGAGAGAGACAGACAGACAGACAGACAGACAGAGAGACCAGAGACAGAGAGAGACAGAGACGGAGAGAGACAGAGAGAGAGCAATGTAGAGGCAGTCTTAAACAGACACATACAAGACAGGCAAAATGTTTAGTCTTACAGACAGGCAGAACAGACGAAACATCTTTCACACACACGCACTGACACACACACCAACACACACACACAACACGACACACACGAGTTCGATTCCCGTGCAAGGGCATATTTTCCCCTAGAGTAACAATCAGTGCCGACTCCACTCCTCCCCGAAAAAAGTACCTCACAATGAGACTATAAACCGAGGCCCCGTGTGCGAAAGCACGCAAAACATCTTGCGCACACGTTAAATCGCTGTGTCGCCCGCCCGGCCTCCCGCATCCCGCTTCCACTTCCTCCTCCATCGACCCTACGCCCCCCCGCCCCCCCCGCCCCCGCATCTCCACACTTTTCGCCCCCCCCGTCGCGCCTTTTTCGTAAGAGTAGGCCAGCCATTGTGGCCGGTGGGAACAGAAGACAGAATTTACAACACCGCAATACACAAACGGGGACTGGATGTATAAAAAAAACCGCACATATGTGCTTAGCCAGTATACTCGATATAAAAGAATAAAATACAAAATATACGTAAATAAAATGAATGAAAACATCGCTCCCCTGTTCTCCATCCTATAATTATGTGCCCGCATGTCTGTCATCACGGTTGCGGCCACTGACCACAACGCATCACGGTAACGCTCACTCTATCTTGCTGACCATGTTTTTTGCCACTGCTCCTTGGCTGCCGTCGCCTGGCGTGACTGTCCCACAGCATCAAATGGACCCTACCCGCGGACAAGGGGGCTTAAACGGCTGCACCCCCCTTTTTTTCACGCTCACCGGCTGCGGGCTAAGCTAGCTTAGCTACCTGATGTGTGGTGGAGAGGACCCCAGGGGTGGGTAATTAAGGGGTGAGTAAGTGGTGATGAGTGTGTGTGTTGTGTTTGAGTGGTGTGCGTGTGAGGCAGAGAGAGAGAGAGAAGAAGAGAGAGAGAGAGAGAGAGAGAGAGAGAGAGAGAACTCTGAACTCTGAACTCTGAAATTGTTTAGTACATTCGGCCGTTGCCACCAATGCAACAAATCGAGCGGGCAAAATATTGAAGATGAAAAGTTGAAGATGAAAAAAATTCACATAAGTTTGGTAAGACTTTGGCATAAACCCTGGAGTGCACTCATAACTGTATACTCTTGCATAAAACATATTCCCACATCATGACTATATAAAGACTTCCGTAAGCCAATAAATCGAAACTAACACAGCTAAAAACGAAAAACCATTCACTTTAACCCCTTTCCCAGGGTATCCACAAAAAGACAGTAGCCAATAAGAAAGTTTATTGATGAAACTATACCTGATATGTTAACACCTTCTTTCTCAGCCATACAAAATACAAACATCAAGCACATCATAAATCATAACATTTGAAATCATTAATGCTCATTAGGTTTTCTTGCATTTTCAAAGAGTTACTATAACTCACAAGTTATTGCTTCTCAAAACCTTCACCACTCGATAAAAAAAAATGTATACATCAAATACAACCATGTCAGCACTAGCAACGCAATGTTAACTACATATGCTGTATGGGAAAAACAACCAAACAAAAAAAACACACACCCCCTAAAAAAACAACAACAAAAACCCACACACTGGTGTTCTTTCATGTCATGTAGCGTTTTAACTCATAAAAGGAGAAAATGGGGTGTTAATCAAACAATGCCAGAATATCACTTCAGAAAAAATAATTCACTCATCACATGCCAAGAGAGCATAGAGAGAGAAGTGTGTAAGTGTGTAAGAAGAGAGAGAGAGAGAGAGAGAGAGAGAGAGGAGAGAGAGAGAGAGAGAGAGAGGAGGAGAGAGAGAGAGAGAAGAGAGTGTGTGATAGAGGCAGAGCGAGAGAGAGAGTGGTGTGTAAGAGAGAGAAGAGAAGAGAGAGAGAGAGAGAGAGAAGAGGGAAGTAGAGAGAGAGAGAGAGAAATTGAAAATGTTTTTTATTGAACATCAGCCTTGGCCACACAAGTTCAAATCAGAGGGGAGCTGGATTGTATGTGCGTGGTATACAACAAATTTGTACAAAATTTCAAAGTAAAGCAAATATATCACGTTAGACACAAATCAGCCTTACAACTGAAAGCATTGATATCTATCACTAAGATGAAAAAAGTCTGGCATTATCTGTCTATCTTTAACCGCATGGAACAAAAACTTTGCTAGCTGCATGCACGATGTTTTATATGTGCCGAAGAAAAAAGGAATAGCACGTGAATAAATCTTTCAGGTAAATTGTTCGGAGATCTGCATATAAATGAACAAATGTTTTATGAGATGGTACTCATCTTTAATAACATTACTTTCTGCACAAAAAACAGTTTTTATCTTGATAGTTGTTGCTGTATCTACTTAAGAATTATTATTCAAGGGAAGAACATTCAGTCTGGCCTGGTGACAGCGCAACTCTGAAACAATAAATTTCGATGTACAAGATACAATTCCTTTTTCAAAAAAAGTCTTAAAAGATCTATATGTCTCATATCTATTACTCTCCTCTAATGACACCAGACACTCCTGAATAAACATATCAATAAATCTTTGCTTGAAAACTCAAAGAATCCCTGAATATTACCAACCCCCTGTGTAGCCAAACCATATTAAGCCCTGAACTACACAACAGTTCCCCCCATTATACCCTGTTAACCCAAATTTCTTACCATTTTGATCTAGAGTTAATGCATTTCATAAGCCTGTCGAGGCTACCGTGTGATGGTTCATCTTGCAGTAGTTTTAACCATAGCTTATTGCACAAATACAATATTTACATGTAAAGGATATCCTATGGCTACTTCCCATATACCATTTTTGTTGGGCTTTTCACAGGAACTCCCAGAAAACGCTTACAAGCCCATCAGAGTATGTTTTTCTAAAGATTCTAAATGATCTTAAACTCCAAACTTCAGATGCATATAGTAATATTGGTTTAATTTTTTTTATCAAGGACTATGAAAAAACCTGTAAGATATATCCTTGTTTTTTTGAAAAGCTCGAATTAGACTATTAGTGCTTTGTTCCCTTTTTACACTCAAATTCAGTATCCCAGCTAGGACTTAATCTTTTTTGAGAAAACATAGCCCCAAATAAACAATATTTATTTACGACTTCTAATTTTTGGATTTTCCCTAAAAACCATTCTCTCCCCTACCCAAGAACCCCTCCTTTTCTAAGGACCATCACTTTGGTTTTATCTGTATTGCTTTTTGATTTCATATCTTACACATCTGTTTGAAGTATATTCAACTGATTCTGCCAGACCTATAGGAGTCGAAGATCACAAAACAACATCATCTGCAAAAGCAAAATTAAACAGCTCTTCACACCTGTAACAGTTGTATACCATGTCTTCCCTTCTCAACATATGAGTTGCTAGCTGTTTGATAAATATTTTCAAAACGAGGTAGGACTCAAGACACACCCTTGGCGATACCCCTAGAGGGCAGTCAAAAATCTGATATTCCTTATTGGACTAACACAGATTTCAAACTACTATACCTTGCACAGAGGGAACAGAAAAATTTTCCTTTGATACCTGGATTTCCTAAGTAATTGTAGTAGCTTGTCAAGTCTTATTGAATCGAAGCTTGTTTTAAAACAACAAAAGCTACATATATTTTTTTTTATTCCTCTGAGAGAAGCATTTTTTTTTGAATAATCGAATATAGACAAAAAATATGATCAATTGTAGAATAATTTTTTCGAAAACCAGCCTTGACCTTCAAGATCATAAAATATCTCTAACCATGTATAAAAACGCCGCTTGTTTAGTACATTGCTATAGGCATTTTGAAATTTTATACTTAGTAGAGTGAGGTAGAGCGAGAAGAGAGAGAGTGAGAAGAGAGCGAGAGAGGAGAGAGTGTATAAGAAAACTCGAACTCGAACTCGAATATTTGAATGAGTAAGATGATAAGCCAGTGGCTTCTTTACCACCAGGGCCCGCAGTCAAAAGAGGATAAAAAAAGACAAGAACAAATAAGAAAACATTCAAATCAAAAAAAAGATAGTATAGACCTTACATAAATAAATAAATGCGTAATAATATTCATACAAAGATTTTGCTACATATTGTCAAGAGATAGAGAGAGAGAGAGAGAGAGAGAGAGAGAGAGAGAGGAGAGAGAGAGAGAAAATTCTTTCTTCTAATTCATTTATTCTTTTATATTCGAAGGATAGTGGAAATAAGCACTGATGTGTTTTTTGTGTTTTTACATCACCTCGTGTGTATGCAGTTTTTGAGTAAATTTTTGTTGTCCAGCCGTTTCCCGACCGTCACACAATGACCTACTCTTCCGAAAAGCAGAGAGAGAGGGGGGGGGAGCGAGAGAGAGAGAGGAGAGAGAAGAGAGAGAGAGAGAGAGAGAGAGAGAGGAGGGAGAGAGAGAGAGAGAGAGAGAGAGAGAGAGAGAGAGAGAGCGAGACAGAGAGAAGAGGGAGGAAGAGAGAGAGAGAGAGAGAGAGAGAGAGAGAGAGAGAGATAGAGAGAGGAGAGAGAGAGAGAGGGAGGGAGGAGAAAGAACTCGAACCTCGAATGATTTTAAATTCACAAAAAAGGCCAATTGGCCCATACATGAAGGGGTTGCCGAACTGCTTAGTATTTTGTGGTGGGGTAAAGCAATATTACTGACAAAATGTTTACCGAATAACAAAAAGTCAGTTACAAAAAATGACTTAGGATAGCAATATCCTCTTAATCTGAAAGCTTTACACAAACATAAAGTGAAGGCAAGAGAGAGAGAGAAGAGAGAGAGAGAGAGAGAGAGAGAGAGAGAGAAGAGGAGTGGTTTGGCGACCTGGAACAAAATGGCCAGGTGACATGAGCCTTGGGTAAAGAAAACACACACTGTCTTCCTTTCACTCCGCTGATGCTCGCTATTATACCTACTCCGCGCGCGCGCGCGCGCGCGCCGCGCTGTGGGGTGTGTGTGTGTGTGTGTGGTGTTGGTTTTGTCCGTGTGCCTGTGTTGGTCTGTGGCTTCGGTGGATGGATGAGGCATATAGTTATGTATGTCGGGACACAAAGAGCAAACATATCACCCCCACACACTCATACAACACGCAATATACTAACACGCCAAAACACACATGACACACACATGCATGCGCACACGCACATAACACACATGCGCAGCGCGCACAAAACGACACACATACACACACGTGCCGGCTTTTCCCTGTGTATCATCATTTCAATTTTACAAACAACTACACTTATTTTCCCTCTATCTCCATCTCCCCCCATTCCTGTCGAAAATCTCTTTTTAGTGGATAGACGATTAAAACGAAGACACACACTACAAGTGCGAACAAGTACACGTGCGCGCGCGCACTCCACCCATCCACACACACACACTGCCACACCCACACCCAACACAACACACACACACGCACACACACACACACAACACACACACACACTAATCTGCTGTCAAGCAGGCCTATCCCTTTTCTGCCCAATGGGAAAGCTTCGTTCGGGAGAACACTGTTTGTTGTTCAAGGTAATCGGTGTGGGAGGAACTGCTGTATGTGGATCTCTGCCTGTATTGTCTGTGCTGTCTGCACGCTTCCAACACAGGCAATCAACTTGTAAAGAGATCGTGTCCAGCGTAGTTGGGAAGTCCTTACGAGAGAGAGAGAGAAGAGGAAAGAGAGAGAGAGAGAGAGAGAGAGGGACAACAGACAGACAGACGGACAGACGGACAGACGGACAGACAGACATACAGACAAGAATAAAGGCAAACGTGATAGACTCAAGATCCAGAGAGATGAATAGAGACAAAAAGGCAGATAATAGATAATGGATGATGATGGATGGAAGGTTTATGGGTAAGAAGTTTAGAGGGATAGGAATGTATTTAATGTTATTATATAATTATATAATACATAGATATGATGTATCTATCAGTAAAAAAAAAATATATAAATATATAAAGAGAGAAGAGAGAGAGGAGGGGGGGGAGAGACAGACAGACAGACAACAGACAGAGAAAGTCTTCTGATACGAGTTTCCTACCTTCCCTAGCAAAGATACTTGAAAAGATCATACTGTACCGAATAATTATCATTCATGTTGTACCTACAGTTTCAAAGTGACTACACGTTAAAAAAAAAAAAACCCACCCCAGAATGCAATTCTCTGTTGTCCTAAAGGGTAAAGCTGGGAACGCGTAAACAGCAGCAGCAGCGCAACACAACAACGATGACAACGACGACGACGATGACACAACCAAAAGAAGCAGGTTCAGATATCGTGGACAGCTGTACTGTATGTCCCGGAAAGAGTTTTATCTCCGTAAAGCTCTACTAAGTAGGGACCACCATTTAGCCTTGATTAAATCTGGGGTCTCCGATGCCATCAGCCGAAGCACTAACTCAGTAGGATGGGGGTAGGGGGTGGGAGAAAAGGGACGAGACTAGTCAGAATTTACAGGCTGACAAGGCCACTCCAAAACATCTAGTGAGTTACTTACAGTGTGATTGGCTCAGGCACTTCCTGTTTTGACTTTGATTGAGAGTAATTAGAACACACTGAGGAAGCTGGATGAAAAATGGTCAGTGTTGCACCCAACTGTCCTACTAAGACTTCAGAATAAGGTGAAGGTAAAGGAAAGCCACGTTTACACCACAGCTTATAAGCAGATGGTAAAGTTAACCTTGCAGTCCCTGACAAGCATAATACTATCTTCTACTGATCCTTCCACAGAGTCCAGATTAACAAAAGAATTATATTAAGAAAAAAATGGCTTTTACCTGGGGAAAATAAAATATAAACAAAGACAAATAAAGAAGAAAATACAGCACAAAAAAAAACAGAGTAGGTAACATCTTGGAGGTCATTGTATTTTTTCATGTAAAGAAAAATACGTCAGTTTTTCACAATATGAACAAAAATAAATCGCAGGCCGCAAAGTATCGTGGGTAAGACATCAACACGGCAATAATCAAAGCCTTTCCTTATATCGGCAAGAAAAAGGGAGTCAGGCAGGACTCAGTCCCTCTTTGATCTGGAAAAAAACAACCCGGTTTAAATCCATCGAGAGGAATCAAAAGAACATGAAACACACGACGGCTGCTGTTGTCTATTCTGTGGAAGCAATACAGACGACGAGAAAACCAGAAGATGAGGAAGAAAGACAGGACCAGATCTTCGTAACAAAGCCAAAGCTCTTCCAATTTTCGGGACTCCTTTTTCCACACTTTGCCAAATACACGGAGGCTGGACAATCAGTATCTTGCCAGCACAGTGAGCATTAGCGGTTGTATGGCATGGTGCTGGTAGTCCAGACAGTCACTTCAAAGATGATGAAAATACAGCACGCAGACAGGTCCTAGGCTAGCGTTACAAAGATGTGGCCCAACCCTGGATGGAAAGTACAATGAGCAGACAGAGAGGATGAAGGAAAAAGGAAGAGGCGGTAGACAAAGAGCTGTCCTACTTTTGTAACGGTCCAATTCTAACCCCCCACCGCCCATCGCCCCCTCCCCTCTCCCCTCCCCTCCCCCCCCCCCCCCTTCCCCCCCCCCTCCCCCCCTCCTCCCACCCTCTCTCCTACCCCCCCACCTCCCCCCCCTCCCCCCTCCCCGTCCCCCTCCCTTCCCTCCGCCTCCCCTCCATCCACCTACCCCTCCCTTACTCCCCCCCCTCCCCTCCCTCCCCCCTCCCCCCCCCCCCCTCCCCCCCCCTCCTTCCTCCCTCCCTCCCTCCCTTCCTATCCCGCCTCCCCCTCACACCCTCCACACACCCTACCTCCCGCCACACAACCAAAAAAAACCAACAGTATTGCCAACTAAGGACAAACGTCTCCCCTTAATGCTATCTCCACACTGTATGATAGTAAAAACTTAGGTTGGCAATATTCAAAATCGTAAAAGGGTACTTGTGCCTGTCTATCTGTCAATCTGCCTAACTGTCTTCTGTCAGAACGTCATGCGTACACGTTAAAACCCGTTCCGCTTTTTGGAAGAGCAGGCCATTGCCTGACGATGGGAATGGATGACAAAATTGACAAAACTACGAACACACGGGGTATGGATGTAAAAAAGCATATGAGTACTTATTCCATTATCCTCGAAATAAAAAACTAACTAACTAAATAAAAATACATATCTCTTCTCTTTACAGTTTCTTTGAAGAAAAAGTTTGAAGATATTAATACTTAAAACATGTTATGATCCTGACTTATAATTTTGCACCGTTTTCAGGCCTCAAAGTCTAGTTACATCAAAAACGACAAAACTGCATGTCGAGCAGTTTGTATCTTTCCAGGTTTTGTTTTCGAAATTTTTTTTATAGATATCTTATCTCCAACAAAAAAAAAATCAAACAATATAGATTTTACTGAGAACTGGCGTTTAGGACACAACTTTTGCAGTGACTTGCACTTGCACAGGATCAGATTTTCTGAAAGACATAATTCTGTGCTCAATACCCAGACCATGATTCTGACCCAGCCTTTCGACATACTCTGGAGAAACAATCAACCCGATTTTGTCACACGCTTATTTTTCCAATCATCTAGACTGTGTGAATCGAGTAACAATTATCTTTCATTTTCACACGGACACAGCCAAGTCTATTCGACCTTATATGGCCATCTAAAAGCAACGCAGAAAGCTTTTAGGCCTTTCAGCTTGGAATTCAATACCGCACTGGAAGGTCAGGCTACCCCGATTACATTGACCCGAAGCAGTTTCTATGAGGGCATTAGGGGCGAAATAAGCAGACGTTGTTCTACAACCCGCTTCATCCAGGACTTGGAATGAATGACAGATCCTTGTTCGCAGACGGTGAAATCCATGAGAACTTTCTGATGAGTGCAGCTATGCCAATTATGGAACTAAGCTTCCTGCCTCCCTGCAATTTTCATCTGAATGATCTAGTAAGTGGGCTGAACATTGCAGCTGCCATAGTTTTTCTCTTTTTTGTATTTTTGCTTTTTTTTAGTTTTCCGTTCTTTTTTCTTTTGTTTTTACATTGATTTGTTTTCTTATTCTTTCTATCCTTGCCTTTTTGCATTCTTGTTTATATATATTTTTTAAAAAAATATCCTTTTGTTCTTTCTTTCTGTTTTTTTTCTTTGTACCACGCTTTTAGGGGAGAGGTTTTTTTGGTTGCGTTTAAACAAAAATTGGTGTTAGTTTCGTTTTCTTATCGTTTTTTTAGATTGCTTTTGGTGTCTCTCTCTCTCTCCCATTCTTTGAATGATTTCCGCCAACATTGGCAGTGGTAACACACACCAACACACACACACACACACAGCACACTCCCCAAAGTCCATTCGATGAGACTATAAACCGAGGCCCCGGTTGCAGATGCCCGCAGATTATCTTGCGCACACGTTAAATCCTGTCCGCTTTTTTCGAAAGAGTAAGGCCATTGTGTGGCCCGGTGGGAACAGATGAACATAATATACAATACCGCATACAACACACGGGGACTGGAGTAAAAAAGCACATGAGTGCTTATTCCATTATCCTCGATATAAAATAACAAAATAAAATAAAATAAATAAATAAATAAATAAATAAAACACATTCTTCCTTTCATTATGCATTTGACATTTTGAAAAGTGCATGAATAAAACGCTATGATGAAATCCGATATGACCCGTTTCTCATTTCTTCTTTAGTAAGTTCTTTTAGTTGAATATAATGATTTTCATTTTTAAGCAAGTTTAAAATCTTTGATAACAGCTAAACAAAATCAAACCAAAACCAATCCACAAAAACAAGGAAACGAACTACCAAAAATTAGAAGAAAAACGATCAGCATCGTTGCTACAGACCACATCCGTTTAAAATCATAGAGGATTATATGTAGCGCATTTTTCCTAAGGACACAATAAGCTCATTTTTGATACAGGTAACTAAAATTACAATGTGTTCTTCTGCACTGCACTGCACCGCACTGCACCGCACTACTCTACACTACACTACTCTACACGTCAGGGGGACGGGATAGCCTAGTAGTCAGAGCATTGCGCGCAATCTGACGACCCGGGTTCGATTCCCGTTCAAGGGGATATTTTCCTCTGGAGTTAACATCAGTGCAGACTCCGCTCTCCCGCAAAGTCCTTCGGATGAGATTATAAACCGAGGTCATGTGTGAACGCACGCAGAAGATCTTGCGCACACGTTAAATCCTGTTCCGCTTTTTGTAAGAGTAGGCCATTGTGTGCCGGTGGGAACCGATGACAGAATTCACATCCGCATACACACGGGGACTGGATGGAAAAAGCACATAAATGCTTATTGCATTATCCTCTATATAAAAGAATAAATAAATAAATAAATAAAAGACACTACATTTCACTGCTCTATACTACCATACACAGCACTAGACTACACTATAACACTACATTACAAAATTACCCTACACTATACACTACGCTTATACTATACCAACTATACTAAACTATGCTCACAATACTATATTATATTTTACTAACCATAACCAAACCAAACCAAACGATAATCTATACTATCTATGCTATACTACTCTTCACTACTCTACACTACACTTTCACGGCACCACACTACACTACACCACACCACCACTACCTCCAAACACACACCACACACACTACACACCACCACACTACACCACACTCCTAACCCCACCCCACCTCACACCACACTACACCCACCACACAACACCACACTAGTAAACATCACAACTACACCCCACCACACACACTACATACACACCACACCACAAACCACACCATCACTTCACCACTCCCACACAACATCACACCACACCACAACCCTACCTACCCCATCCAACACTACGCCACACCACAAACCACACTATACCAATCATACCACACCACACTAGTCTACAACCACAACACACCACACCACACTACACCACACTACACCACACCACACCACACTACAACCGCACCACACCACACTACAACAACCGCACTACACCACACCACACCACACTTCACCACACTACACCACCCCACACTACATGGACACCACACCACACCACAACACACACACCAAACTAACAACCAACATCACATGACACACACCACAATCAACCACACTACAACCACGCTACACCACACTACATGACCAACCACACTACACCACACCACACCACACAACACCACACTACACCACGCTAACACCACACTACATGAGACACCACACTACACCACACACATACCACACCACACCACACTACACCACGCTACACCACACCACACCACACCACACTACAACCACACCACAAAACACAACACTCACCACACCACCAACACCACAACCACACTAGTCCTGCACTGCACCACACCACACCTACACGACACTAGTCTGCACCACTCCACACTACACACAACACAACCACAACCACACAACACCACACTACACCACACCACACTACACCACATCACACTAAACTACACCACACTACACCACACTAACACCACACCACACCACAAACAGATGCTGACACAACAAAGGACAGAGAAGTAAGCCAAAAAAAAACAAAACAAAGAAACAGGTTTAAAAAAAGAAGAGGGCGCACACAAAACCAAAGACAAGAACCAAGAACCAAGAAAAAAAAGTCAATCAAAAGAAAGACCCGAAAGAAGGAAAAGAAAGACAGAAGGAAAAGAAAGGACAGAAGGAAAAGAAGAAAGAAGAAAAGAAAGAACAAACGAAAAGAAAGAAAAAAAACACAAAAGAAAAGAAACCTAGGACCCCCCCCCCAAAAAACCAAAGCAAACCCAAAAAAAAAGAAAAAAACCCAAAAAAGAATGAATAAAAAAGAAAAAGAAACAAAGAACCAGAACCCCCCCCCACCCCTCCATCCCCATCACACACACGCACGCACACACACACACACACACACACACACACACCACACACCACACACACACACACACACACACACACACACACACACACACACACACACACACAACACACACACACACAACCGAAAAGAAAAGAAGAAAACAAAGATCAAAAAGAAAAGAGCAGTAACAAAAGAAAAGAAAGGAAGGGAAGAAAAAAAACCCACCTGCGTAGTTTTCTCGCTGGCGAATCCCCCCTGTGACTGTGTACCCTCATTCTTCCCCGCTGAATTACCTTCAACAGCCCGCCGCGCCACCTGGCTGTCACACGGGAGCTCCCCCACAGGGGAGCAACAGAAAGCAGAAGATAACAGACGCGAGACAGAATGTATAATTATGCGAGAGAGAACGAGAGAGATAAGAGAGAACGAGAGAGAGAGAAGAGAGAGAAGAGAGAGAGAGAGCGAGAGACAGATCCAACAGAACAGACAGACCAAGATGAGAGGATACAACGAGAGACAGAGAGACAGACAGACCGGACAAACTGACTAGACAGGCAGAGAGATTGATAAATAGACTGATGATTGAATGTTGATTGATTGATTGGAAAATCATTATATCCCATGGGTTTACAGATAAGCATTGACTACTTGTTATCATCCGGCTCTTGCCTGAGAAGGGACTATCATAAGTAATTCAGAAAACGAGAGAGAGAAGGAGAGAGAGAGATAGAGCGGAGAGAGAGAGAGAGAGAGAGAGAGAGAGAGAGAGAGAAAGAGAGAGAAGAGAAAGAAGAGAGTAGGAGAGAGAAGCGAGAGAGAGAGAGCGAGCTAGAGAGAGAGAGAGAGAGAGAGAGAGAGAGAGAGAAGGAGAGAGAGAGTGAGAGAGAATGAATGAATGAATGAATGAATAAAAGAATGAAGAGAAGAGTGAGAGAAAAGAGAGAGAGAATTAATGGACTGCAGAGAGTGTGAAAAGAGAGAGAGAAAGAGAGATAGAGAGAGAAGAGAGAGAGAGAGAGAGAGAGAGGAGAGAGAGAGAGAGAGAGACACACACAGAGCAGAGACAGGCAGACAGACAGCCTGACAACAGACACACAAACACCCAGTACAGACACAACAGTACAGACCACACAGAATAGAGACAGGGAGAGACAGAGAGAGATAGAGACAGAGACCGAGTAACCGACAGACATACAGACAGACAGACAGAGGAAGGAGAGGAGAAGAGAGAAGAGAGAGAGAGAAGAGAGAGAGAGAGAGAAGAGAGAAGAGAGAGAGAGACAGACAGACAGACAGACCAGACAACAGAGACAGAGACAGAGATACCTAGAGAGAGACAGACAGAGAGACAAGACAGAGACCAGAGACAGCACCAGCAGGTGGTAAATCTGAAACATGGACCATGAACACGATAATCTCTGACATGTAGCACAAAGGGTTAAGATGGGGTAACTAAACCCTAGCTCAGCTCAATTGGGGGGTAGATCAGTAACACCCCTGTATAGAAAGAAACATGAGGTCCCAGAGTTAAACCCGCATCTATAACCGGATCACTTCTCCCCTACCTTCCCCTCTCCTATCCTCCATTGTACCAGACTACATATCATTCAGTGCAGCGGGTGTAGTTTTTGACGATCCGCAAGACCTAATTAACTTAGGTCTGTACGCAAGATGTGTGTTGGTATTAATGGTATGGGTGAGACTATTAACTGAGAAGACAACACTGGTTTTGGGTGGCACATAAAAGGAAAAAAAATAAGAAATTAAAATTCAGGTTCTTTATTTCTATAATAATCATTAGATATCGGGAATACTTGTACATCCTATTAAAAACCAAAATAATTTCATTTGCAACTTACTTTCCATGACCATTTTGCCAGATGCTTCGGAAAAAAATATCTCTTTAGAACATATTTAAAGAATGAAACAGGTTTTTGATGTTAGTCCTGTTAATTTAACATTATCAACATTTACAGAATCTTCCAGTTTAATGAAGAAAAATTGTTCTTCATCACAGTGAATGAAAGTTTAACGTAGTATTTTAGTACTATTGACCAGTTATTTCTCTTAGCCCAACTATTTCATTACCCTGTAAAGAGAAATGTATATTTTAGGAATAACAAAACATTTGCTTGTACTAAGTAGCTGTATCACACAGACTAATTTAAGTGCACGTTCTGGTTGACCCCCCAGGATGCGTAAGCTAGTAATGCTCAACCACAACAACAACAACCTACAATTGTTAGTATGAAAACAACAATAGCAACCACAACACCCCCCCCCACAGCAACCGTTGAAGCAGCAACAACAAGCATTCTTAATTTCTGGCCGCTATTTTCACACACCAATTGGTTTCACTTGACCTTCATTTCCCCTTTTATTCATTTTTGAACTCGGCTATTCCATTCAGTAAACAGACACAGTCCACACAAAGACCACAGTTTTCCTTATTCTGGTCCAGCTGATAAAAGTCGATCACTCTGCCAGACCAGCTGCTCTTGATGTCAGCCAGTGCTCTCCCACATTCCCACAACAGGCGTGCAATGGCTTCATTAGGCTGTGCCGGCCTGTGTCTGTCCTGCTGGGGCCTAGGGCAACTGACCTGCAGACGAGTGGCAGTGATGGGGTGAGGTGTAGTGCTTTTCCTGAATGGGGTAAGAGATGTACTAGGAAGCAGATCAGCTTTAATCAAGAAAGTGCATACCCGAGCTTCAATAGAGCTTTGCTTAAGGTAATTAGTTGCAATTCCTTTTGTTTTGGGTTTGGTTTTACCATTCGTATTTTATCATAGTTATTTGAGACCCTTCCCTCTTTTCCATCTTAGTTCAGCTCATTCTGTAATTGCAAACATACAGACCCCAATTTTCATCCATGTATGTATTCATTTTCTAGTCTTGATTGTTTGATTTTGTTGGTTTGTTTTTGATTGGCTAATATTAGCTCAGATATTTTCCTTATGAAGTAAACAAAGACATTGCATCCAAAAGGAACAAAGACATTAAATTTGCTTGCTGTACTCACTGGCAAGACTCATACTGTCCAAACAGCTCGTCCGCCAGTCAGTGAGTGCTCACAACATTCCCACAACAGGCGAACATGACTTCACCAAAGATCTGTACCAAGCCGTGTCTGTGGCTTTAGGGCAACGGATAACAGATGAGTGAGGGATGATAAGGATGAGGTGTAGTTAGTTGTCCTTAAAGAGGCAAGGGTTAGGTATGAAGCCTAATATACTTTTGTATCATGAAGGCGCACTAATAATGCTTCAGTACACATTTTCTTTGTGTAAGTATGGAAGCACGATTTTATTTTTTGGGGGATATGCTTCCTTTTTCGTATTACATTACCGTTATCAGGATCCTGTCTCCTTCTTTTATCATTCTTAGTTTCAACATTTTTATACAGAGCATTTCATACATACCCCAATTGTAACCCATGTTCATCTATGTATTCTTGGTTCGCGACTGGTAGATTGATAGTTTTAATTTTAAGCTCACCTATTCCTTCAAGTAAACAGAGACAGTTTTGTCAAAAGAAAGAAACTAATTTGCTTGCTTGACTCACTGACAAAGAGTCATTCTATCAAACAGCTGGTCTTCAGTCCAGTGAGTGCTCACACATTCACAGAGCAGGCTACATGGCTTCATTAAGATCTGTACCAGCCTGTGTCTGTCTGTGGCCTTAGGGGCAACGGACAGACAAGTGAGAGATGATAAAGGACGAGGTTAAAGTTTATGTTATCTAAAGGGGCAAGGTGGATAGTGAAGCCCGATCATTTTTATTTTATCAAGGTGCATCCATCCAATGCTTCATTTTCACTTTTTCCTTTGATTAAATCTGGCTGCAAAGTTTTTGGCTGTTATTTTGTTGTTTTTCACCGTTTTCATATCTCAGTAACAGTTATAAAGATCCCGTCCTCCTCTTTACTTCATACTCAACTATTTTAAAAATCACAATTATTCTACAGACCCGATTTCTTATTCATGTCTATATGTATATATCTATCTAACTTCGGTGCATGATTTTTATTTTTAGTGATTGATTATATTTAGCTCAGTCTATACCCTACAGGTAAACAAGCCACGTTCTGTACCAAAGCGAACATGAGTTGTTGTTGCTGTTGAGTCCTCACTGGTTAGAGTGCTTTTAGTGGTGCTTACACCGAGCTGCTTGCTGTCAGCAAAGTGCTGACACAACATCACAGGACATGGGTACATTGGCTTCCATTTACATTCTGTTCAAATCTGTGTTTGATTTTGTGGCCCTCCCGGGTGAACTGATGATGACAGGCATCCTGTGCATACAGTCGTGATTGTGCGTGTGTGTGTGTGTAAGAGAGAGAGAAAGAGGCAGAGAGCGACAGAGAGAGAGACAGAGGGAGACACAGAGAGAAGAGAGAGAGAGAGAGAGAGAGAGAGAGAGAGAGAGAGAGAGAGAGAGACAGACAGACAGACAGACAGACAGAGAGAGACAGAGACAGAGAGAGACAGAGACGGAGAGAGACAGAGAGAGAGCAATGTAAGAGGCAGTCTTAAACAGACACATACAAGAAAGGCAAAAATGTTTAGTCTGACAGACAGGCAGACAGACAGACACACTTTCACACACACGCACTGACACACACACACACACACACACACACACCCCACACCACACACACACACACACACACACACACACACACCACGCAGCACGCACGCACGCACGCACGCACTCACAACACACACATACACACACAAATTACAGTGACGAGCAACGTGTGTGGTCTGTTCCCTGTCATAAGCATTACACCATTTCTTCACGCAATGGCCATGAACTTTATTTTTAATTCCTAACCTCACTAAAAAAAAACCCCAAAACACCCTCTTTGTTTGCAGTCGGCAAGAAAACTGATCACCAAGGCATAAATAAATTGTGATGGGAATCTACCTACTTCTTGGCTTGTTTGCTCTTTTGTCTGTCTGTCTGTCTGTCTGTCTGTCTGTCTGTCTGTCTGTCTGTGTCAGTGTGCCTTGTGTGTCTCCAGTGTTCTGTCTCGTTCTATCCAGATCTGTCTGTGTATGTCTAACTTCATTTGTTATCTCTGTTTGTCTGTCGTTTCTTTTTCCTCTCTTGTCTGTCTGTCTGTCTGTCTGTCTGTCTGTGTGTGTGTGTGTGTCAGTGTGCCTCGTGTTTCTCCCTTCAGCTTTCTGTCTCGATCTATCCAGATCTGTCTGTGGATGTCTAACTACATTTGTTATATATCTTTTTGTCTGTCGTTCCTTTTCCTCCATCTGTCTGGCTAGGCTGTCTCTTTGTCTAACCCTCTTTGTCTGTCTGTCACTCTTCTCTCTCTCTCTCTCTCTCTCTCTCTCTCTCTCTCTCTCTCTCTCTCTCTCTCTCTCCCCTCCCTCCCTCTCTCTCTCTCTTGCATCTCCCCCTCTATTTCTTTCTGTATGTGTTTGTTATGTGTGCGTGTTTATGTGTGCACGTGTGTGTGTATGTGTGTGTGCGCACGTACGTGCGTGCATGTGTGTGTGTGTGAATCTGTTTATTTTGTTTATTTCATTTATTCGTTTATATCGAGGATGAATGAATTAGAACTCGTGTACTTTTTTACATCTAGTCCCCGTGTGTATGTGCTTTTGTAAATGTTTCTCATCCGTTCCCACCGGTACACAAGGGACTACTCTTTTGAAAAGCGGAACAGGGTTTAACTTGTGCGCAAGATGCTCTGCATGTGTGTGTGCGCGCGCGTGCGCGTGCGTACGTGTGTGTGTGCGCATGCGTGTGTGAGTGGTGTATGTGTGCATCATACGCAAGCGAGAGAGAGAGAGAGAGAGAGAGAGAGAGAGAGG
>CM054141.1:55413200-55440700 GCA_028751875.1 Rapana venosa
CACACCATTAAGGTAGCCGCATTCCGACTTCGGAGATGATGTCTAAACACGGCAGCAGTGTGCATGCGTTGTTCTTCTTAAATTGTAATCTGATTCTACTGGCACGCAATGACCTACTCTTCCGGAAGGCGGAATAGGTCTTTAACGTGTGGGCAATATGTTCTGCATGTGTTCGCACACGGGGCCTCGGTTACAAGTGATGTAAAATTATGCAAACTTTTTGCCTGCAGGGACAGCAGAGGCAAGAACAAAACCTGTGACAGCACGGCGTCAAAGGATTTATAACTATCGAAGTACATACTTGAATGGTTTAATGAACTTACTCTGTGCTTATAATTGTTTCAATAGACAATTCAACAGTGTATAAATCATAGATCATTTAACACATACACATACACAGACACAGACACAGACAGACACACACACACACACACACATACACACACACAAACACACACACACACACACACACACACACACACAAACACACACACACACACACAAAACACACACAGAAAGAAAGAAAGACAGAAATCATATCGCCATCAGTGAACACATTTCGAGAAAATGATGAGTATGACATAACCATAACGTTATGCAATTACGCATCAAATATGCACAAATATTACGTATGGGAGGTGGGTAGACCTTTAATGAAAGGGCAGAGGAAACATTTATAAGGAGTTGTCTCTGTCAACACACGGCACTCTCACAGATCTCTTGGTGACTGATAGTCTGCAATCACTGAAGGTACATTCAGTATGTCTTCTGTTCGTGGCAGAAAAGATTAGACATACTTTACAGTCATTCTGGCCAGGTTAAGTTTTCTAATTTTTCAGAGCTCTACAGAAACTTTCAAGTCTACAAGATTAAATGAACAAGTCTTAGACAGCAAAATGAAGTCAATAATGATTTAAGCATAAAATGTCAAAAAGAGGCGGAACGTTTTTTCAACTTGATGAATAGCCATTACACAGTTTGGAAAAATCATCTAAATACATTTTCTATAGAGAAAGTACTGTTTTAAATCTTAGTACAATATGTTCATGTGGCAGGTTGTCTTTTGTGATGTAGGTAATCTTAAAAGAAAACCATTTTCCCCAGCTTAATACTTCCAGGTGTCAAGCAACCTTCTTTAATGCGGGACTAGTTGAAGTAACAGTAAATGCAGGGGTAAAAGGTAAATGTGAAGGTGTCTCATAACCTAAGTGGTGGTAGGGGAGTGAGGCATCAGAAACCTCAGCTTCTCTAGGGGCCAGCACATCGAGGGCGGCGCCCATCTCCTCTCTCTCGCTGCTTTACCTCCATGACACTAAAGAGGCAGGTATCCATTTACAACTGGGTGAACTGGGAGACTGTATTGAAGCCAAAACGCGCAAACGGTGACCCATCCACTTGGTAGCCACGCTCGATGCTGCTTAAACTTGGCTGGGGGAAAGCGAGTGCTCTGATCACTGAGCTATCCCGTCCCCAATCCATGGGTACAAAAGGAGAAACAGATTGCTTGTACGACACCATTATGGTGTCATGCCATAATTTTCCAACACCCAAGCACGATTTTTAAAGGAAGTTGCTAAAAATGTAACTCATGTTCCCTAAAAGAATTGTTAGTGAGCAAGGGAGTTAGGTGACAAGTCTATACAGAGTAAACAGTTAAAGGCGTCCCATAACCTATTAAGTCGTAGAGGAGCGAGGCGTCAGTGACCTCACTTCTCTAGGGGCCAGCATATTGAGGGCAAACGGTCACCCATCCAACTTGTAACCACGCTCGATGTTGTTTAAAATTGACTGGGGGAAAGCGAGTGCTCTAACCACTGAGCTATCCCGTCCCAACACAAAAAGTAGGTGTGGAAAAACAACAACATTGGTATCATTCTAGATGATTAGTATTTGCATTGTTATTGCATAGAAAACAGGGGGGTATTGATGAAGTAAAACATGTAAATATTTCTACAAAAATAATGTGCATTTAACTCCAGCCGGCCAAAAGAATAAACTGCTTTGTAACAAGCATATTTGCTAACCAGAATACCAGATGTCCGAATGACAAGACACGAGACTTTTCATTCTTTCAGGGCACAAGAACATTATTCTGAATAATATAAGGAGACAACAAGGAGATTCATACTTTTGCTGAAGTACGTCTCTGAAACAAAGATGGTCCGGCTTTTTTTTTAAAAAAGTCAAATATATTTTCGAAAAAGACGAACCAAAGCTTCATTACTTGCATTTGATTATAACCATTTCAGAAACATTAAAGATACCAAAGCCTACAAGACAGCATGTTAAGTAATAAAGGAATGTGGTGATCAAACATTTAAAGAGAACTAAATGAAGTTCCGAAGACAAATGTGCTATACGCCAATCCTTTTGCAGCAGTCGTTTTTTTAAAGGTAAGAAACATTACTTACAAAGATGGATAACACGGATGCTGTTTTGAATACTAAAGTGATCACAAGCTAGTTGCAATTGAAAGCTGTAGATAAATGTAAAGGTTTTAAAGAAGTTAAACCCTCAATAATCTCTAGGAAAGTGTAAAATGAGCACATAGCACACCAATTAGATTCACACAATTTGATGAACAGTTTTAGGTACCTTATTATATTGTGTGAAAAATAATTACATATGAACAATAGCCAAATGAACAGAAAGATGTATAAACAGAAAGTAAAACACAATCCTAAACAGGAAGTTGAAAAATGTATAAGAAAACAATGGGATATATAAAAGTTTAAAATAGAACAAAACAGAACAATTTTTTTTGCCAAATTGTACCCTCTCAAGATTGACTAACAAATAAATCAACCACACACACAAATTCCAACTTTAGAGAACGCGCTAGTTTTGAATTTGTTATTATGTCTGTCTGCCCATCTGTCTGTCTGTCTGCCTGCCTGTCTGCCTGTCCGTCCGTCTGTCTCTCTTTATGTCTGTCTCTCACTCACTCACTCACTCTGCCTATAATTATGTCAATGTACTGTGCAGCTAGCTCAAGGAGAGGCTTTAACATGAAGGCAGAGGGCATCCTGTGGCTGTCTCTAGCACTGTGCTGCGGCCTGGTCTCTGGAAGAAAACGGCCACATATTCTCTTTATCCTGGCTGACGACTTGGGCTGGAATGACGTGGGCTGGACGAAATACCCTGAAATCCCCACCCCCAACCTGAACAAACTGAGAGAAGAAGGTTTGGAATTGACGCAGTTTTACGCTCAACCCAAATGTACACCGACACGAGCTGCTCTGATGACTGGAAGGTAAAAAATGTGTGTGTCTGTGTGTGTGTGTGGGTGGGTGGGAGAGGTGTGTGTGTGTGTGTGTGTGTGTGTGTGTGTGTGTGTGTGTGTGTGTGTGTGTGTGGTGTGTGTGTGTGTGGGTGTGTGGGTGGGAGGGTGTGTGTGTGTGTGGGGGGGGAGGTGTGTGTGTGTGTGTGTGTGTGTGTGTGTGTGTGTGTGGGTGTGGGTGTGGGTGTGTGTGTGGGTGGGAGGTGTGTATGTGGGGTGGGTGGAGGTGTGTGTGTGTGTGTGTGGTGTGTGTGTGTGTGTGTGTGTGTGTGTGTGTGTGTGTGTGTGTGTGTTGTGTGTGTGTGTGTGTGTGCTCTCTCTCTCTCTCTCTCTCTCTCTCTCTCACAAAATTGATGCTACTTTGTTGTAATGTTGTTCGTTTCTCAGCTAGAGCTCCGAGTTCCTGAAACAAAGTCTGTAACAAGGTCTGACACATAGGGTGGACGCATGATCAAACAATGTTCTGTCTGTCTTGTCCTTTTTTCGAGAGTAAAGGAGCCTGGGTCTTTACATAATTTTCCTTTGCTGGTCCCACAGACAATTTCAACAATAGTTCTTAAAGATTCCTGGTGAAGTATTTCTAAAGAAATGGCTTGATATTTGGTAGAATTATCCCAAATACCATCAACAAAGTCAAAAGGAGGGAATGTAAATGGTTTGTTACAGAGATGTACGAGATCTTCTGTGAAAAGTGCTACTCATAGTTCTTTTATCTTTCATCCTTGTATAGCTATGTAGACAGGCAAGCATCACTGTCAGTGTTCATTATGCTTTTCACATGTTCACCCCATTTACAATTGTCCTGAAGTGTAAGTCCTATAAAGCTATGAAAGGTCAAGGAGCTATAAGTAGAAATTTAACAGAAACCATCTTATGTATATGCACAAATCATTTATATTCCCTCATTTTGACTTTGTTGGTGTTAATATTGCATTATTGTCATTGTTGATTATGGTTTTCACAAGTTCATTCCATTTGCAATTGTCTTGGAGGTCCCAAGTGTTCATGTTACAACATTCTCAGTTATCATTCCATTTGAAAATTGTCTTGAAGTGTAAGTCCAAAATGTTTTCGTTGCCACATTGTCGAGTTCATTCCATTTGCAATTGTCCTAGAGTGCAAATTCCAATTATTTGTTGCAACATCTTCAGTGTTCATTTCATTTGCAATTATCCTAGAGTGCAAGTTCCAATTATTTGTTGCAACATCGTCAGTGTTCATTTCATTTGCAATTGTCCTAGAGTGCAATTCCATTTATTTGTTGCAACATCGTCAGTGTTCATTCCATTTGCATTTACATAAAGTGCAGGTCCCAAATGTTTATGTTGCAACATTGTCTGTGTTTATTATGCTTTTCATATATTCATTGCACTTGAAATTGTCTGGAACTGTAAATCTCAAGTGTTTATGTTGGTCAGGGCTTTGTAAAATAACGTAACTAGATGTTAAAGGTAATGCTAGGCTATTGTCTCGTACCAACTTTAATACATCTAGTATTTCTCATTTTGTTTTAACAATCCTTTTACACATACACGACACACACACACAAACTACAACACACACACACACACACACACCACAACACACACACGATAGGCACACACACAGATGGCACACACGCCAAACACAACAACACACACAGAACACAGAGAATAGGCACACAACTCACACACACACGCACAACACACAACACACACCACCACACACACCACACCACACATCACGAGGAGAGAAAGGAAGAGAGAGAGAGATGGAGAGAGATGTAGAGAGAGAGATGAGTGAGAAGGAGATGAGAGAGAGAGACAGACAGACAGACAGACAGACATCAGCAAGGCAAGTCTGGGCAACAATACTGACTGTTAACTAGACAACAAGTTGACTTACTAAAGAACAAGTCACTGCTTGTCTCATCAACAACATCGGAAACACTGTGGCAGATACCCATACAAGATGGGCTTGCAAACAGAGAAGGTCTTCACTCGCGTGTTGAACAACACCCTGGATGACAACATAAAGCTCCTTCCCGCCTACATGGCAGACCTTGGCTACCGCACTCACATGTCGGGCAAATGGCATCTGGAATTGTAAATACAGCGCTACCCCTCTTGGAAAAGGGTGAGAAGATGCTCTCTCTCTCTATATATATCTCTGTCTATCTGTCTGTCTGTCTCTCTCTGCATCAGAAAAAAATATAAATTTTCAGGGTTTTTTGTCTTGGTTTTATAAAGGCCTTTGACCCTGTTGTTTACTCTACCCTGAGAAAATTATCGCTATATTTAGATAACCTCTTAATGAGGCACTTCTGATTTCTCAAACTTAAGTAGAGGAGCACAGTATTCACTTTACGAGGGGAAAAGCTCAATTAAAGATTTCTTTAAATACGGAGTCCCACAGGGTACCGCTTGTGACCCACTCCTCTTTTTTGCATCTACATCAATGGCCCACCATCTTTTTATTGAGCGAAAGATCAAACTTAATGGTGGCTTTCCTTGTTTCTATTTCTTTTTCCCTAAGGACTGGGTGAAAAGCGTTCATGTATGTTCTTAGTTTTTCCTTGCAATAAAAAAAGTCTGCTTGTTCATTCCAACACCGACTCCAATTCCCTTTACAAAACGAACTGTTGAGTACATAAAGGAGTCATGGACTATTTTGTGAAATGCGAGGCACTACACACTGAGTTTTACCAGTGTGTCTTGGACAAGTTCAGTCCAACAAAGGCTCGCTTTCTCAGATCGCAGATTGCAAACTGCATGTTAGATATACATGTTTTCCAAACAATGGCTAAGCTGGCCTTTCTTCAACAAAATAACTGTGTGTTTTATAGTCATGAAGATGTTTTGCGTGTAGTTTCAGACCACATCTTGTTTAACTTTATTGACCCCTAAACCTTCACAATGACAATCAGAACAATGTTTCTTCCAGAAAATCTCCAATGGACACTCAATGAGACACAAACCTGTGCCCTCAGAGTCGGACAGCTATCCTGACCTCTGACCACGGCCTTTCTGTCCTGTTCATCAAGATCTTCTCAAACTAAACCTTGTCACTGAACTGGACAAGAAAACAGACCATTGAAAAATGTCCAGCTTGACAAGAAAAAAATAGCATCCTGTATATGCTGAGATTGGGGTTTGCAGCTTTAAGGATTTCTTCTGCATTTCAAAATGCTCATACGAACAAATTAAACACTATCTTGAAACATTTATATAGTGGTCACTCCTCCTTTCTCCCACTCTTCCTCTCTCTTCTCCTCCTCTTCCTCCATCCTCTCATCATTATAATCATCATCATCAGCATCATCATCATCATCATCATCATCATCATCATCATCATATATCATTATACATCATCATGGAGAAGAAGAAAGTAAGTAGTAGTAGTAGTTTAGATAGTAGTAGTAGTAGTAAGTATGTATGTAGTAGTAGTAAGTAGTAGTAGTAGTAGTAGTAGTAAGTAGTAGTAGTAGTAGTAGTAGTAGTAGTAGTAGTTGTAGTAGTAGTAGTAAGTAGTAGTAGTTGCAGTACAGTAGTAAGTAGCAGCAGTAGTTGTAGTAGTAGTAGTAAGTATAAGTAGTAGTAGTTTCTCGCACAGATTGTAAAAATGAAGTACTACAACTGACTGATCCTCTTTTTCTTTGCACATGTTGAAGGATTCAAGAACTACATTTACAGAAAGAAACAAAAAACAAACAAAAAACCCCAAACACCTTCTCTGTAGACCCATCGTGATAACACATGATACATTTTTTATTTTCTATGCAGATTCCACACCCACTTTGGACCGTGGAATAACCTGGATGACCGCTACAACCTGACGACCACTGCAGGGATTTATGATTGGAACTGGAACAACAAGCCCTACTGGCCAGCTCAAGGCCAGTACAGCGTGCATCTGCTCACCAACCACACCCAGCATATCCTGAAGGAGCACTTCACCAATGCCAAGACCCAAAAGAAACCCGTCTTCATGTATCTGCCGTTTACTGTCCCACATACTCATACAGCTGTAAGAATTGTGCATTGTATCTGCCGTTTATTGTCCCACATACTCATACAGTTGTGAGAATTGTGCACTGTATCTGGGGTTTATTGTCCCACATACTCATACAGCTGTGAGAATTGTGCACTGTATCTGCCGCTTACTGTCCCACATACTCAAACAGTTGTGAGAATTGTGCACTGTATCTGCAGTTTATTGTCCCACATACTCATACAGCTGTGAGAATTGTGCACTGTATCTGCCGTTTACTGTCCCACATACTCAGACAGCTGTGAGAATTGTGCACTGTATTTGCCGTTTATTGTCCCACATACTCATACAGCTGTGAGAATTGTGCACTGTATCTGCCGTTTATTGTCCCCACATACTCATACGGCTGTAAGAACTGTGCACTGTATCTGCAGTTTATGGTCCCACATACTCATACGGCTGTGCGAATTGTGCACTGTATCTGCCGTTTACTGTCCCCACATACTCATACAGCTGTAAGAATTGTGCACTTCCAGTTGTTTTCGGTTCTTCTTTGTCAGTAACCGGCAAAGTCTCAATTCTAAAGAAAAAGTTCTGGCGTCTCATGCACTAGTACATGTAGAGCCTACGTCATATTAGTTTGAATCAAGCAAACAAAAGATAACAAAAATATCACGTCAACTATAGCATTATTTTTAAGTGCCTCACAGAGTAGTTGGGGAATGTGTGTGTGTGTGTTTATTTATTTATTATTCTATATCGAGGATAATGGAATAAGCACTCATGTGCTTTTTTACATCTAGTCCCACCGGCACACAATGGCCTACTCTTTCGAAAAGCGGAACAGGATTTAACGAGTGCCCAGGATGTGTGTGCGTGCGTGCGTGCGTGCGTGTGTGTATGTGTGTGTATGTGTGTGTGTGTGCTTTAGGGGTGGGTGGTGTGTTGTTGTTCCTCAACTAAAGCTCCAAGGTTCACCCATGGTGATATTTTTATGTATGCGGCTATTTTCCCCCCGACCATTAAAGTAGCTGTATTTTTTTTTCAGGGAATACGGATGGGAATTGAACCTTTCGATTTTCAACTGTAGTGGGTTTTGTTGAAGTGCATAAATCTGTAAGCTCACGGGCCCAACTGGTTGAACGTTGTACTCGAAAGACTTGGCATTCAGTTCGATTTTACCGCCAAACGGAGGAACAAAACAGAAGAGTGGAAATTGAACCCAGAACCTCAGGTTTTTCTTGTGAGACAGAAGAACGACTAAACTGTCCCGCCACATTCTTTCCTATTGTTTGAATGTGTGCGTATGCTCACATGTACATGCATGCAAATGCGTATTTGCTGAGTTTTGTGTGTGTGTGAGAAGACACGGTTAGACAAACCACAGCTTCGATAGGAGTTGCTTTCTTCTCCAGGTACCGGCAGAATACATCACAAACACCGAGTGCAACAAGCTGCCCGACACGATCAACGGCAAGAAAAGCAACCGTCCCATTCTCTGCGGCATGGTGAACGCCATGGATGAAGGGATTGGCAACATCACCCAGACACTGAAGGACCTGGGTGTCCTGGAAGACTTCATCATCTTCTTCACCAGTGATAACGGCTGTGTGCCCAGAGATGGTGGCAGCTGCTGGCCTCTCCGAGGTCGTAAACAGTCGGTGTACGAGGTAGGTAGGCGGTTGCCTGTATGACAGCGTGTGAAGTGGTCGATGCATGTTGTAGTGAAACAGCATGGGCGTACTATGCTCCCAGATTTCATGACATTCCTGGCAATTTTTAAGGATGCAGCTTTCACTAGCGTATATTCATGAGAGTATTATGAACTCACTAGATTTCCATCGGCAAACTACGATGTATATTTTAATGCTTTGAATTCAACGCAAAAACTTAAATACAGTTAACAACATGTGGTCTCTCTCTATCTTTCTCTCTCTCTCTCTCTCTCTCTCTCTCTCTCTCTCTCTCTCTCTCTCTCTCTCTCTTCACGCACGCACGCACACACACACACACACACAGCGCGCGCGCGCGCGCGCACGCGCGCATGATATTGTAACTAGTGAAGTGAATCATATGAAGGATTCTTGGAATAGGTGTTTTTCAATAATTCATTGATGTAGTAAATTAAATAATATCGCAGGGGAGCAGTTTAAAAAAACAAGCTTTAATGCACAAATAGCTGGTCTTCTCTACTCGTTGAATGGCCTGATGTAGGTTGAGACCCTCAGTGTTTAGAGCGGAATGTCTTCCAGTTATTTTTCTTGCGTCATACTGTGATGTGTTACGATTATTTGGAATTTAGAGACACTGAAAGAACACGTCCCAATTTTATTAAAAGTAAAACAAAAGCTATTGAAAACAGCTTAAGTTCTAAAACTGTTACATCTACCCACTTAATGACTGATTTGGAATGTCCTCCCTATCTCTCCTCGCCAAAGGCCTTCTTGTGACACTTTAAAATCCGGCCTCAAGACACATGTGTTTAAAACCTAAGATTTTCCTCTCCTGTTTCATTTCATCGCTATCCCTGCTTTTCAACAGTCAAAAATCCCATTACCCTGCCAAAGTGTATAACGTGTGTGTGTTGTGTGTGTGTGTGTGTGTGTGTGTGTGTGTGTGTGTGTGCATTTGGACTTGTTAGAACAATTACTTGCTATTGGCTGCATGACTGTGTAAGAATGAGTTGAGTGCAAGCGCTTTGATTTGTCTGTGCAAGATACAGCGCTATATAAATTCCATTTATTATTATTATCATTATTATTATTATTATTATTATTATTATTATTATTATTATTATTATTATTATTATTATTATTATCATTATTATTATTATTATTATCATCATCCATCATCATCATCATATTATTTATTATTATTATTAATAATAATAATTTTATATATTATTATTATTATAATATGAGCATGGTATTACCAACAGCGTTGAGGGATAATGAAAGGAAAGAGGTTGGGGAAGACAGGATCTGGAAGAGATATCAAGGGGACGAGTGGCTGGCTGAGTGCATACGCCAAGAGATGACCTGGGAGCTGTGTTCACTCAGCCTTGGAGCTCTGATCAAATCATGGTTATTGAAGGAAGTTTAGTGTAAAGTGAAGATATCAGGATTTTTAACAGTGTACTTGTGATGGTGTGTGTGTGTGGTGTGTGTGTGTGTGTGGTGTGCTGTGCGTGTGTGTGTGGTGGTGGTGTGTAGTTGTGGGTGGTTGATATTTTGATAGTGGATAAATTGCCGAAGTAATGATTAAGGAGGACAGTGAGAATCAAGTGATAAAGATTTAGCTTAATGAATTGCCTGCACTTGTGTGTGTGTGTGTGTGTGTGTGTGTGTGTGTGTGTGTGTGTGTGTGTGTGTGTGTGTGTGTGTGTGTGTGTGTGTGTGTGTGTGTGTGTGTGATGTGTAGGAGTACCGAGCCAGAACTTGCTGTGGCGCCCAAAGTATTGAACCAAGCAAAACTAAAGGCAGTACAGGCTGATTCATGTCACCGACCTGCCCCCTTATACAGTGTTCGGGGCATGTGTCGTTCTTAGTAGGTGTTTCCTTCAATTGTGCTGTCTTACTTATTCAAGCAGGATCTGTGTTATGCAAATGTGTGTGTTGTGGAGGTAGGGCACACGGTAAAGTTCACCACAAACTAAATGGGTCGTTGAGGAGTCAGTGTCACGAGACCTCATTTTCTCTAAGGCCGCGTCAAGAGGGCGGTTCCCATCTGCTCTCCATGACTGCTTTACCCACTGTCCCTAAGAAGGGACAGGCACTCATATTCAAACTGTGAACGTTGGGGAATGTACTGAAGCCAAGGGCACGAACAGATTGCCTATCTACGAGGTTAACCACACTCAATGCTGCTTATCAGCGCTTTGATTTGTTGCTTTACAAGATTCAGCGCTATATAAATTCCATACATTATTATTATTATTATCATCATTATTATTTATCATAAGCTTGTGGAGTGTGAGTGCTTTGACTACTGAGCTATCCCATCCCCATGTTTTGGTTTAGTATTGTCCATTAACATGGCTAAACAGCATTCAGCCTACAGATACACCTGTCAGGTTTAAATGTGCAGAAATTGGATTCTTCTTGTTATCTGTTTGAAACTGGTCAAGAAATACTTTATATAATACCCAAACTGAAAATTGTCTATTATGCGTTACAAAGCAATCTTTCATCGAGGCTAGTACGCGCCATTTGGAAGCAAAGCGGACAGTTACAGAGGCTGTCAATACTTCTCCTTACTCGCAAACAAGCAGCGTGCAGATGATTGGAAAGGATGTGACTGGGACAGTTCACGTTCATTTAACAGTTTTTTCAGCATCTACTGCGCTAAAGTTTGTTGACTTTATACGTCATGCCTGCCTCTCAGTGGTTGATATGCTGGGAATGAAAAAGGGGTAGTTTAACAACCCAGACATGTGAGAAAACTGGGCAGAGATGCCATAAACAAAGTAGCAGAAAGAGACAGCGAAGCTACACAGTGAGCAAACATTATTGCTGTTTTTCAATGTCATGGGTCGGTTACAACTGATGATTTCAGAGGACATAGACGGCAAGGGAGTTTGGCTGAATATCAAGAGGAACACGACCACAAGCCGAGAGTGGATGGTGTACAACATTGACAGCAGCAGAAAGCTGGGCGCCCTCCGATTTCGGAACGCCACTCACGACTTCAAACTAGTCTACAGCAATGGCACAGAGAAGTAAGTTCTATCTACTGTTTGTTGAATTCTTAGTTAATAACTCTATCACCCCCCAAAAAAAACCCCACCTAAAAACGTTTGCAATTATAGAACAAAAAAAGACGTGTGAAATATTGAGATCTTGTTCGAAATTGGGAAGTACTTGTTGTGATACGGTAAAAATGACACAATCTAAGTAACAAAAAAACTTGTTTTATATCAATGAAAATAAAACGCAATTGAAGATCAGGGGAATATCACTAAAATCGAATAGGAAGATTTCTGGGAAAAACGACTAGTTATGATTTCAATGAAACAGTTTTCAACAATCATACTACTATGAAAAAACATTTAACAAAGTTTGCAGAACAGAATCAGAGAATTTAATAAACCTACTTGATGAAAGCAGTTGACAGATTTCAAGATGGAAAACATTTAGATAAGAATAACTAGGAAGTCACTGTTGCCACAATGTCCTAAAGCCTTTGCAGCAGAATCCCCAGATTGAATAGCCTGTATAAACAGGTCAAAGGTCCCACGGAGTCATACCACTTAGTGGGCAGCATGAGGGATGGCGACCAACTCCTCTCCTTCGGACTTTCCTTCTGACCCTAAAGAGCGCGTAACATGTTCGCTAGGGTGCAGGATGCTGAGCCAACGCGTTAAAACGGTAACTCAAACTTGTACCATGTCTCGTCTGCTTTAATTGCTTGGACCAATGGCGAGATGGGATCACTGAGCTACCAGTCACTAAGCCGGGGGTTCAATCAAATATCTGAATCAATGGTCAACATTTTAAATGACGTATCGGAGAGATGCTAGAGGATGAACTACTATTGCTGTAGCACTGAGAACACCATGCTATTTGTCGTAAAGTTAGACGTCTCTCGTTTGGGATTAGTCCAGAGAATTAGGTTCTGCAGTTACATTGTGATGTCCCTCGCTCTTTCTTATGCTCATGTCTTTATGTTCTTTTCGTGTCTCTTGTCTCTCTCTCTCTCTCCTGGTATGTCTATGCGTGCAGTGATGTGTGAGTAGTGCTGTGATGTTAGGTTCGAGTGTGTGTGTGTGTGTGTAGTGCGCGCGGTGCAGCGCGGTGTGTGTCCCTTTATGTGCTGCATCCTACAAAACCATGCACAATATGCATGTTTATGAGTTTGTTATTGGCGTTATGATGTATGTAAAGTGTTTACCCATCTGTCCAGAGAACCTGGCTACTACCCCTGTCCCAGCCACCAAAGTAGCTAAACAGCGCACCAGAACAATAGCTACAGATTACGCAGACGCTTACGTTCTTGTACGACTTGATGGAGAACCCGATGAGATTCCCCCGGGAAATCGTTCTGCGATTCTACAAACCATCCCAAGATGCTCAGACTAATGAAAAGAAGCTGAAGGCCGTTGATGGAGAAGGAGTGCCTGTCCAAGTATAGACTGAACGAAACATAAGCAATGGCCATTGTTGTTGATGGCTGTTAATTTCTGCACAAAGAGCTGTTATCCACAACAATCTGTCAGCTTCGTATTCTGTTGCTTCAGCTCTGATGCTCTGTAATTTCTGTCGCAATTAATCCTCGCCATGAAAATTTAGTAAATACTTTTCTGATCTCAGTCATTAGTGCTTGATTGTTCTGCCAGCCTTTTGCTTAGCAAAACGGACACTCTAAGAAACACTTCACTAGACAAATTCATTATAACACAATAATCGTCAACAGCATAGTGCAAGAAGTTTCTTTACAAAAACTAAGTGACACCCATTAAAAACAAGACAAAGTATACCTAATAACAGCTGTATTTTTTGGATTTCTCAAACATAGTCACGACTAGAAGATTAAAGTCACATGACAAATGGGTAGATAAAAACCACCGAACCCGCACCCCATTTTCCTGTCGGTTAACCACAATGGTTTGTCAGGGCGCTGACTGTTGAGCCACCTCTGCTAGTGTCGTGCTGCAAAGCTGTCTCTGGCCAACTCAGTAATGTGCCCAGTTTTCTCTCGCTTCCTTTGTCTTTGCATCTGATCTCACAAATTGTTCCTTGGAGATTTCTTTAAGCGTTTGATGTTGTATCATGATCATCCTTTCAGTTCATTTACTTCTTGCACAGAGTTTGTTGACTGATCTGTCGTTAGTGCGTTCTTCCTTCTTCCACGTAGAACCCATGCAGCCATTTTTTTTATGGGCTTTTTCAATTTATGGCTTTAGTAGTTGATTTATGACTGTAGCTTCACTTTTAATAGTTCTGCTTGATGCTGTGATGTTCTGTGGTTCAGTCAAAGTCCAGGTTACTGGGAAGGCAGGCTAACTGACTGATCTCTTCTATGCTGTTGAAGACTAGGAGGCACATTATTTGCGTTAATTGCGGTTGTCCACTGTAATAAATGAGACCTTTTCTAACTGGTGTTTGACAAGGCTCCTACTCTGTCCATTCAGGCTTTAAACACCCACACGCAGTTGGGGATCACGATTAGCTTCTATTTCCGTTTCGCCAATGTTCTTTTATTCATGCGTGGATGTGACGTTGCCTAAACAAATCATATACATCTTTATCAACATTCAAGACTTTTCTTCAGAACCCCCCCCCCTCCCTCAAAAAGTTAATGGAATAAACAAACCCAATCTTGCAATTGGTTTGAAAAACTCACAACACGAATTCATTTTACAAGCAGATAAATTATGGATTTGAAAAAATGAAGCATATGTCCATCTCGCCTTACAAACTGCAGAAGGTGGGCAATGGTACAAACTTGGTGATGACGGTGTTGTACGAGTTGGGGTGGGGGTGGGTGGCTTCTTTGTCTTTGCAACATCGTTTTTTTGCATGCAAGATCCAGCTGAGAACCATCTCAGCCTAAAACACAATAAAACTACCTCTTTTGATTCATTTATTCATCGTGACGAGCCGATCATCCAGACGTCACAAAACTTCAATAATGCTATAACTGGAACCATTATCTATTTCATGGTATAGTTTAACTTTCAAGACAGTTGTAAAAGAATTTGACAAGTGTCCTGAAAGTGAAAAGATTACTTTTACAAATGCCAGCATCTTTGTTAATGTTGCTGCAAGCTGTCATGATGTCAAAAAATGTTAAGAACGAATTTACTTTTGTTCTTTATTGAATCTGCATTTACATACCTTTAGAAAAAAAGTCTATCGAGCTGGATATCTAGGCTTTACTGAATAAACCATCTCTTGTGTCTGTTCATTTGTCTGTCTGTCTGTCTGATCGCTCCTGTTTCTGTGTGTCTGTCTGTTCTTTTTCTTTTTCTCCCCTTTCTGTTCTTTTTTCTTTCTTCCTCGTTTTGCTACATTATGCGCTTGCTATTCTATTTTATTTATCTGTTTTATTTCTAGCAGCCTCTGAAAAGTCATTTCACTTCATTCATTACCCAAACAAATCATCTATCTCTTTTGATGTTGCCTCCTGGAATTGTTGTTGTATGAAGTAGCTTCATGAGAAATGAAGAGGTCATTTGTTGTATTGCTTAATACTTAAAAAAACACACAACAACAAGCTCTTCTGTCCCTCTCCCCCTTGGTGATGTGCTATGTATATTAAACAGTTTATTCTGCATCATTGCGTGTGTGTCTTGACTTACGATTCTTCTTTATGTCTGGCATACTACACCTGTTTGCTTGCGCGCGCTGTGTGTACACACACACAACGCAGCGCACGCACACATGTATGAAGCTCTTATCATTCCTACTCCGACTTATACAGCTAACTGTCTGTCTCTCTCTTTAGTCTATTAGGTATGTCTGTATGCTATGTATGTATTATTAAGTATGTATGTATGTATGTATTATGTGTTGTGTTGTATGTATGTATGTTATGTATTGTATGTGTCTATCTATTATCTATCTATCTATTATATTATGTATTATTACTGTGTGTATGTGTGGTTCGTGAAGCGTTGCGTGAGATGGTCTTCGTTTAAGTGTTTTGATTGACTTGCTGTAAGTGGCTGCTGCTGCTTTTATGTTCAGCTAAAACTGCTTCTGACTTCTTCTAACCCAATCCTTCTCTCCTTCTGCATGTGAGGTAGTGTGACTGTATCCTAAATTCCTCCGTTTTTTTCTCTCTAAGTTTTTTCCATCTTGTTCTTGTTCCTTTGATTCTTGTTTTTGCTTTGTTCATCGTCGTCGTCAATTCATCGTCTGTCGTCGTCGTCGTCCCTTGCGTCGTCCTTGTCCTCGTGATAGCTCGTCCCATTATCATATATCATCACAATTACCCTCGCCATACGAATCACCAATCAATACATCCTCATATCTCAATCATTCTTCTTCTTCCCCTTTTTTCAGACTCTTTGATCAAGTTATAAGTTTACGAAGCGATGTTCACTCAGCAAAGTCAGCATGAATCCTTCATTTTATGTGCCCCACTTCCCACCAACCCCACAATTTTCCGCTTCAAGGTTTTTTGCATAGTCCCCTTTTAAGAAATAATATACCATTGTAAATGTTTCTTCAACCGTAACTATTTGAAATTTTTTAAAACACAAAGAACATCATAACCATTAATCATCTTTAAAGAGAGTCAGTCTGAAAAGTCTTCTTTGTGCCTCTTCATAATGTCACTATGTGTAAGAGGCGGGTACCTAGGTCAGAAAAACTGCAATTAATCGAGCTGGATGGAACCACCACTGAGGCACTCTTCAGGGATTTTTTCCCCTGGAGTTAGCATCATGTAACGACTCTCTTCCCCGGATCTACAGATGGACACAAAGCGAGGATTTTAGAGCAACAAATGGATGTATGTTTACCTTTTTGGAAAAATTACATCTTAGGTAGGAATGATAAAACAAATTTAAAAACCTTGCACTTTACGGACTTTTTTAACATCATTCGTAATCAGTGCGTTTTTTGATGGTTGGTTAAAAACTGTCACAGCATAATACATGCAATTCATAATTGTAACCTAGGAGACAGCCAGGAAATGACATTACATATAGTCCTAAAAAACATCAGCACGCACAGCAAATGTGCAGCATCCTGGATGGCTTGTTCCGTTTTCTTAGCAAGTCACTCTCCTTCTCTTACACCAAGATAAAGACTCCCATTCTGACACAACTCCTTTCCAAACAATCCACCCTCTGTGAACCCTTTAGGAGTCATTGCAGCGCTGCTCAGATGTGCAGACCGTGTTCTCCGGCGCTACTGAGCGCGAGGTTAACCTTTCCTGTACCGATTGCATGCTGGGCATGTTTGCGTTTCGTTCACCCGAATTGATGACATGATGTAGGAGTTTTTTAACACCGACTCAAATCGATGCAGGAGTATTTACACCAGAACACATATGGGGGAGCGGAGATAGTGAGTTGTGTACAAACTCATGCCATGGTGCTATAGTTTTATATCTTTATATCTATCTTTTATCTATTATTATGCTATTATTGTGATATATATTTTATATAAAATTTTCTATTATATTATATATATATTATTATTTTATGTGTTGTATTATGTATGTATATATGTTGTGTGTCTGTCTGTTGTACCTTTAAATCCAGCCTCAAAACACACTTATTTTACCTGAGACTTTCCTCATAATATCTCCCAATTTTCAACAGTATCGTTCACCTTCTAGTGTTGTTCCGAGTACGTGTGTGTTTCGTGTGTGTGTGTGTGTGTTGTGTGTGTGTGTGTGTGTAGTGTGTGTGCGCGTTTTTGTTCGATGCGTGACATACGTGCCGCGCTGTCTTGCATCTCGTTGTTCATTTATGTTTAGGTAGTTGCTGCCTGTAATATTCTAGTGCAACGCTTCGATTTGTTTGTTTTTTTGATTAGCTATATAAATTCATATATTATTTTATTTTTTATTATTATTATTATTATTATTATTATGTATTATTATTATTATTATTATTCTCGTCTGTATTTATGTCATGTGTGTATCTGTTTTTTCAGGTATATGGCATGTGCATGCATTGTATGTATGTATCTGTACATGAATAATTACAAAAAATCCAAAAAAATCTACAAAAAAAATATGTAACGAGCTTTTACTTTTTCGGCACTTGTTTAAAGATAGATCACAAGGCCAAATGCTGAGGACGTCTTATCCAGCCATGCCAGCAAGCCCTCAGTGTCTGTGTCGCATGACATTTCTGTAGCTATCTTCATTCAGGGTAAATTCCCATGGCCCTCGTTAGTGAAAGAGAACACAGGGGTGGCGGCAGTGAGCAGTGATCCTTCAGAGCCATTCATCAAGCAGGATCCCTGTCCCTAGGGGAACAATGGCTTCAACAGACAGGTTCCAGGGGTGTAAGCGTACATCCATTTTTATGAATGATAGATAAAATTTTGTATCTTTACTGTCTTCTCATTCTCCATCTCTCTCTCTCTGTTTCTCTCTCCTCTCTCTCTCTCTCTCTCCCCTCTCTCTCTCTCTCTCTCTCTCTTCTCTTCTTTCTCTCGCTGTCTCTGTCTCCATCTCCATCTCTGTCTCTGTCTGTCTGTCTTTCCTTTTTATGTCACAGCTAAAGGACAGTCCACAGGGAAAATGTTTTTATTCTCACAGCAATAAAATCTGTTTGTTTTTTAAATTTGCTTTTGAGATGAATATATTACCCCTAAACCATCAATTCATGTGTTTTCTTTTTCATTTCTTTATTTCGAGATAATGGAATAAGTACTTATGTGACTTTTTATTTTTTTACATCAAACCCCATGGACATGCGGTTTTGGAAATTGTTGTTTTCTGTCTCCTCTGGCACACAGAGTGCAACGCTTCTGAACGGCAGAAGAGGTTTGAAGGTATGTGCAAGATGTTCCGCGTGTATTTGTATACTGGAGCTTAGTAAATAGCTCTGGATCCGGACTATCATGAATCTGGCCTATCACGAATCTGGCCTATCACGAATCTGGACTATCATGAATCTGGACTATCATGAATCTGGCCTATCATGGCACTAATGTTAACTTCAGGGAAAAACTCCCCTTGAACGGGTGTCTTAAGTGGTGGCTCAAAACTGGGTTGTCAGACTGCAAAAGTAAGTGTTCTAACAGCTATGCTACTCTGTCCTGGTTTGTGTGTGTGTGTGTAGTGTGGGTGCGTTCGTGCTGTGCGTGCGTGCTGTTGTGTTGTGTGTGTTGTTGGTGCGCGCGTTGGTTCGTGTGTGCTTGTGTGTGTTGTGCTGTGTGTGTGTGTGTGTGTTGTGTGTTGTGTGTTTGCGTTTCTGAATGCTTTGTTTCTGAATGTCTATGTGTTAAATGTAGTGAGTGAGCGTGTGTGTGCGTAAGTGTGTAGCATACCCACGCACACACACGTGTATGTGCATGCGTGTTTGTATGTAAAAGTGTGTGTGTGTGCATGTGTAACAGACACATGCATGCATGTGCATGTGTGTGTGGGGGGCATGTGCGTGTGTGCGTGTATGCATGCATATGCATCTGTGTGCACGCATATGAACTGCTTATTAGCAAAAATACCAACCCTGAAAACGTTAAAAACTAATTAAACACTAACATTTTATTCAGCACTGTCAGATTGATAGATCACAGAGAAAAAATGCCGAGATCCTCTCTGTGGGCCATCAAAGCTCTCAGACACAAATGCGCGCGCACACACACACACACACACACACACACACACGCACATGCACACACTCACGCACAACTTCGCTTATTAAGAAGTAAAACACTGCCACTGAAAGGCATTCCACATCATAGGAAAATGCCTGTAAATCAGCATTGTGTTCAGTGTGATGGTTCTGCCATTGAAGATTTGTGTCACTTGTTTCCTCGTATGCCGAAGATATACAGCATTGTGTAAACGTTATATCATTCCTGTATTATGACAGGTTTCCATCAGGCAGTAAGATTCAGATGCTGTGTTCAAATCTTTCTGACAAACTGATTGTGAACCTGGGAGTTTGTGTAATTGAATGTCTAAAGATCAGAAACGTGTAGCTCTTTCCCTGCCTGCAACAAAGACTACGCGCTTACTGTATTATATCACCTCGACTGCTCCATAGCTGCTTTTTCATGTTCTGTGTTCATATGGGTCTTATGGCCTGCAAAAACTGAATAAATTTGACTAATTGACACTCACACACACAAACACACATGCACAAAACAGTACTCCTGCCCACACACCGACACTCAATCTACATAGACCAACTTACTTTTAATTCGAAAAGAAAATTTTCGTACAAAGACACATTATGGATTTTAGACATAAAATGGCAACGCTGATAGCACAACTCAAGAAAAAAGTTACTCGCAGACTTAAAATTTAAATAATTCTCACCGTGAATATATACCCACCAATGACATTGCATATTGTATAATCCAGTGACTGTTTCATTTGTCTTTTATGTTCTTTCACTTCAGGTTTACAGGAAAGGTGGATGACCAGTGGATTAGTTTGGAGACAGACAGATAACTGGGGCAAAGTAAAATGACAGAAGATTAGTAGAAAATAAGTTTGAATGAATCCCCCTGTGCCTTTTAACCCTTGAGATCTTTTATTCCTTTCTTTCGTAGGCTGATGTGTCATGTGCTGTCTATTTCTGGGGTCAGTGTCCAGGGAGGGTAGATTTCGAAAGTAGTTCTTTAATTTCTGATAGTTGCGTGCGTGCGTGCGTGCGTGCGTGTGTGTGTGTGTGTGTGTGTGTGTCTTCAATTTTACGTCTGTTCACTTAAAGGGATATTAGACGAAAACGTGTGTGTGTGTGTGTGGTGTGTGTGTGTGTGTGTGTGTGTGTGTGCGTGCGTGCTTGTGTGTGTGTATGTATGTATGTGTGTGTGTGTGTGTGTGTGTGTGTGTGTGTGTGTGTGTGTGGTGGTAGTTAGTAGTCTTTCTTCAATACAACGTCTATTCAATTATAGTAATATCAGACTTTGTATGTATGTATGCATGTATGTATGTATGTATGTATGTATGTATGTGATGTGTGTTTTTTGTGTGTGTGTGAATTTGTGTGTGTGCTCGCGTGCGCGCGTTCATGCGTATGTTTCTGCGCGCGCGCGCGTGTGTGTGTGTGTTGGGGGGGGGGGGAGGAGTGCACGTGCGCGCGCGTATGTATGTATGTGCTTCGTTCGTTTTTGCACTTCTAGAACGCTGTAAGGGTTTGTCAATGTTACATATCTCTCTCATATTATGGTTGTACCTCTGTCCTTACTTCTTAAGTCTGTCTGTCATAATGACTAACTCTTTGTTTGTCTTTCGGAATATATCTGTCTGTTACTATGTCTGTCTGCCTACCTATGTGTCCAGCTCACCACTCGCTTGCTTGTTGTTGTTTTTTCTCTCAAGAAGATTAAAAGCTAAACAAGAGAAACCTCCAAACAAGCAAACAAACATCTAAAAGAGCCCCACCCCTTCCCCCACCAAACACACACACAAAATCAATTATCAAAACTTCCTAGCAAAACCTAGGGAGCAAGTAGATCGGCAGTTGGAACGGAAATTGCATTCAGTACTGATGGACGAAAATTACTTTGAGGCATTTTGTGTAGAGTTAAGCAAGTTCCAGGATTGTGGAGTCAAGGGGCGAGAAGCCGTTCGCCAACCTGTTAGTTTTTGATTGTATTTGCTTCCCTTTTCTCAGTGTTATGTATTTTCTTCAGCGCTTAGTTTAAAAAGGTAAAGGTAAAGGAGTCCCATAACCTATAAGGTCGTAGGGGAGCGAGGCGTCAGAGACCTCACTTCTCTAGGGCCAGCATATTAAGGGCGGCGCCCATCTCCTCTCCCTCGCTGCTTTACCTTCCCTGACCCTAAAGAGGGCAGGTATCCATTTACAGCTGGGTGAACTGGGGGAACTGTACTGAAGCCAAGGCGCACAAACGGTCACCCATCCAACTGGTAACCACGCTAAACGCTGCTTAACTTGGCTGGGGGAAAGCGAGTGCTCCGACCACTGAGCTATCCCGTCCCCGCTTAGTTTATCGTGTGTTTAATTTTCTTTGAACGCTTTTTTTTTAATTGTTGTTATTATATATCATCAGGAAGTTTACAATGTATCTAGGGGGGACAGGATAGTCTAGTGGTTAGAGTGTTGCGCTGGTGATATGACGCCCCCACCCCCTCCCCCGTATCAAGACACCACCTGTTTTCGGGAATTTTACTTTGGAGTTGACATTAGTACTGACTGACTCCATTCCCCTAACAAAAGGCCTAAGAACTAAAGCGGCAATGTAACTCGAGCAGGATGTAAGATCGAAAGCAGCTGACGGATAATGTCTCTCGCCTGCAGGTCTGCAAGTCTGTACACGGAAGGTGATCAGTGTCTCATAACCTATCCGGTCATTGGGGAACAAGGTATTAGAAACCCCCAGCTTCTCTAGGAGCCAGCATCTTGAGGGCGGCGCCCATCTCCTCTCCCTCGCTGTATGCTTTACCTTTCTTATCCATTAAAACGGGCAGGTACCCATTAACAGCTGGGTGAACTGGGGAGGGGGTGGGGTGGGGTGGGGGTGGGGGGGGGGGGGGAGGACTGAAAATGAAGCCAAGGCGCGCGAACGGTTACTCCTCCAAGAGACAGCCACGCTCAACGCTGCTTCATTCAAGTTCACCTTAGCTTGCGGAAAGCCGGGTGCTTGTGGCCCGTGTTGTGACCGCTAGGCTATCCCGTGCCATAGCATACACCCTCTGCATACCCTCCCATCATTCAGCGCTATATAAATTCCATACATTATTATTATTATTATTATTATTATTATTATTCTCCCGTGACTGGAGGCCAGCCTAAGGGCGAATTAAACCAGGTGTCACTTCGTTACTCAGCAAGAGTCTACTAGATGACTGAAAACCTTAAGTGCTGGGTAGACGGGATCCAGACTGCTTCATTTATGTACAGCTATCCCTAGAGAGTAATGACTATCGCAAGTAATGATCTTCTCCCCTTTCCTTCACTTCCTCCCTCTTCTTCCCCGATCCCAAGTCTTCTGAATTTTTAATGTACGAAAGTGGAGGAGGTATGGCATGAACCTGCCTGCTTCAAAGGGGGAAAAAAACCAGACAGGGGTTTTATTTTTTTTCCCACTTCAATATAACATTGTTATCTCATGAAGTGGTACTGTAAAAACAGACAAAGTAAAAAGCACACAACCCAAGTGTTTGGCAGAGCAAATTTTCGGTTTACATGCGCACAGAGAGAGAGAGAGAGAGAGGAGAGAGAGAGAGAGAGAGAGAGAGAGAGAGAGAGAGAGAGAGAGAGAGAGTGTGTGTGTTTGTGAAACGGATTTACGTTCTGCGGGTTTACAAACATCTGATCCCATTTCCAAGGTGCAATTTTCTTTGTTTATTTGTTTGTTTGTTTGCTAGTTTGTTTGTTTTTGTCTTTAACACTGTGTCCACACCGTGAACTTCTCTATTGCAGGGTAATCGAAGGTAAACAGGATGCTTTTTAATGTTTTCTTGACAAACATTTTGGTTCTACACTAATGGACAAACATGCTGTTTTGCCATAATTATTGCATGTCTGTTTGGTCTTTGTCTATATCTCCATGTCCCTCTGTCTGTCTGTCTGCCTGTCTCTCTGTCTGTCTGTCTGTCTTTCTTTATGTCTCTCTCTCTCTGTCTCTCTCTTTCTTTCTCTCTTTCTCTCTCTCTCTCCTCACCACCTTCTCGCCCCCCACTCTCTTTCGGGATAGCCTAGTGGGTAGAACATTGCGCTCGCAATCTGAAGACCCGAGTTCGATTCCCGTTCAAGGGCATATTTTCCCCTAGAGTTAACATCAGTGCCGACTCCACTCTCCCGAAAAGTACCTCAGATGAGACTATAAACCGAGGCCCCGTGTGCGAAAGCACGCAAGAACATCTTGCGCACACGTTAAATCCTGTTCCCGCTTTTTCGTAAGAGTAGGCCAGCCATTGTGTGCCGGTGGGAACAGATGACAGAATTTACAAAACCGCATACACACGGGGACTGGATGTTTAAAAACCCACATAAGTGCTTATTCCAGTATACTCGATATAAAAGAATAAAATACAAAATATAAGTAAATAAATGAATGAAAACATCTCTCTCCCTGTTCTCCATCCTATAATTATGTTCCCGCATGTCTGTCATCACGGTGCGGCCACTGACCACACGCATCACGGTACGCTGCACATCTATCTTTCTGACCAGTGTTTTTGCCCACTGCTCCTTGGCTGCCTGTCGCCTGGCTGACTGTCCACAGCACAAATGGACCCTTACCCGCGGACAAGGGGGCTTACGGCTGCACCCCCTTTGTTTCACGCTCACCGGGCTGCTGGCTAGCTAGCTAGCTACCTGTTGTGTGGTGGAGAGGACCCCAGGGGTGGGTATTTAAGGGGTGTGTGTAAGTGTGAGTGAGTGTGTGTGTGTGTGTGTGTGTGTGTGTGTGTGAGGCAGAGAGAGAGAGAGAGAGAGAAGATGAGAGAGAGAGAGAGAGAGAGAGAGAGAGAGAACTCTGAACTCTGAACTCTGAAATTGTTTAATGTACATCGGCCTTTGGCCACAATGCACATCGAGGGGCAAAATATTGAAGATGAAAAGTTGAAGATGAAAAAAATTCACATAAGTTTGGTAAGACTTTGGCATAATACCCTGGAGTGCACTCATAACTGTATACTCTTGCATAAACATATTCCAACATCATGACTAAATAAAGACTGTCGTATGCCAATAAATCAAAACTAAACACAGCTAAAAACGAAAACTCAGTTCACCTTAACCACTTCCCAGGGTACCACAAAAAGACAGTAGACCTATTAAGAAAGTTATTGATGAAACTATACCTGATATGTTAACACCTTCTCACATACAAAATACAAACATCAAGCACATCATAAATCATAACATTTGAAATCATTAATGCTCATTAGGTTTTCTTGCATTTTCATAATAGTTACTATACTCACAAGTTATTGCATTCTCAAAACATTCACCACTCTATAAAAAAAAATGTATACATCAAATACAACCATGTCAGCTCTAGGCTACTGCAATGTTAACACAATGCTGTATGGGAAAAAACAAAACAAAAAAAACACACACCCCCTAAAAAAACAACAACAAAAACCCACACACTGTGTTCTTTCATGTCATGTAGCGTTTTACGTCATAAAAGGAGAAAATGGGGTGTTAATCAAAACATTGCAAGATATCACTTCAGAAAAAATATTCACTCATCACATGTCCAGAGAGAGCGAGAGAGAGAGAGAGTGTGTGTGTGTAAGAAGAGAGAAGAGAGAGGAGAGAGAGAGAGGAGAGAGAGAGAGAGAGAGAGAGAGAGAGAGAGAGGGAGAGAGAGAGAGAGAGGTGTGTGATAGAGGCAGAGCGAGAGAGAGAGTGTGTGTAAGAGAGAGAGAGAGAGAGAGAGAGAGAGAGAGAGAGAGAGAGGGAGAGAGAGAGAGAGAGAGAGAAATTGAAAATGTTTTATTGAACATCAGCCTTGGGCCACAATTCAAATGCAGAGGAGATGGGGATAGTGTATGTGCGTGTATACAACAAATTTGTACAAAATTTCAAAGTAAAGCAAAAATACACGTTAGACACAAATCTGCCTTTACACTGAAAGCATTGATATCTATCACTAAGATGAAATAAGTTCTGCCATTATCTTTCTTCTTTGAACCGCATGGAACAAAAACTTTGCTAGCTGCATTGCACGATGTTTACTATGTGCCTGAAGAAGAAAAGGAATAGGCACGTGAATAAAATCTTTCAGGTAAATTGTTCGGAGATCTGCATATAATGAACAAATGTTTATGAGATGGTACTCATCTTTAATAACATTTCTGCACAAAAAACAGTTTTTATCTTGATAGTTGTTGCTGTATCTATTAAGATTATTATTCAAGGGAAGAACATTCAGTCTGGCCTGTGACAGCGCAACTCTGAAACAATAAATTTCGATGTTATCAAGATACAATTCTTTTTCAAAAATAGTCTTAAAAGATCTATATGTCTCATATCTATTACTCTCTCTCATGACACCAGACCACTCCTGAATAAACATATCAATTAATCTTTGCTTGAAAACTCTAAAGAATCCCTGAATATTACCAACATCCTGTTGTAGCCAAACAATATTAAGCCCTGAACTACACAACAGTTCCCTTATACCTGTTACCCAACATTTCTTACCATTTTGATCTAGAGTTAATTGCATTTCATAAGCCTGTCGAGGCAACCTGTGATGGTTCATCTGCAGTAGTTTTAACCAATATCTTATTGCACAAATACAAGAATTTACATGTAAAGGATATCTTGCTACTTCCCCATATACCATTTTGTTGGGCGTTTTCACAGGAACTCCCAGAAAACGCTTACAAGCCATCAGATGTATTTTTTCTAAAGATTCTAAATGATTTAAACTCCAAACTTCAGATGCATATAGTAATATTGGTTTAATTTTTTTATCAAAGACTTTGAAATAAACCTGGTAAGATATATCCTTGTTTTTTTGAAAAGCTCGAATTAGACTTATTAGTGCTTTTTTCCCTTTTACACTCAAATGTTCAGTACCCAGCCTAGGACTAAGCTTTTTTGAGAAAACATACCCCAAATAACAATATTTATTTACGACTTCTAATTTTTGATTTCCTAAAAACCATTCCTCTCCCCTACCCAAGATCCCTCCTTTTCTAAGGACCATCACTTTGGTTTTATCTTTATTGATTTTTAATTTCATATCTACACAACAGGTTTGAAGTATATTCAACTGATTCTGCAGACCTATAGGAGTCGAAGATAACAAAACAACATCATCTGCAAAAAGCAAAATAAACAGCTCTTCAACACCTGGTAACAGTTGTATACCATGTCTTCCCTTCTCAGACATATGATTTGCTAGTTGATTGATAAATATTTCAAACAAGGTAGGACTCAAGACACACCCTTGGCGAACCCCTAGAGGGCAGTCAAAAAATCTGAATATTCATTATTTGATCTAACACGTGATATCAAACTACTATACCTTGCACATAGGGAACAGAAAAATTTTCCTTTGATACCTTGATTTCTAAGTAATTGTAGTAGCTTGTCATGTCTTATTGAATCGAAAGCTTTTTTAAAATCAACAAAAGCTACATATATTTTTTTTTATTCCTCTGAGAGAAGCATTTTTGAATAATCGAATATAGACAAAAAATATGATCAATTGTAGAATAATTTTTTCGAAAACCAGCTTGACCTTCAGAGATCATATAATTATCTTCTAACCATGTATAAAGCCGCTTGTTTAGTACTGTGCTATAGCATTTTGAAATTATACTTAGTAGAGAGAGAGAGAGAGAGAGAGAGAGAGAGAGAGAGAGAGAGAGAGAGAGAGAGAGTGTATAAGAAAACTCGAACTCGAACTCGAATATTTGAATGAGGGTATATGGATAAGCCAGTGGCTTCTTTACACCAGGCCCTCGTCAAAAGAGGATAAAAAAAGACAATGAACAAATAAGAAAACATTCAAATCAAAAAAAAGATAGTATAGACTCTTACATAAATAAATAAATGCATAATAATATTCAAACAAAGATTTGCTACATATTGTCAAGAGAGAGAGAGAGAGAGAGAGAGAGAGAGAGAGAGAGAGAGGAGAGAGAGAGAGAAATTTCTTTCTTTCTTTATTCATTTATT
>CM054141.1:55443200-55475700 GCA_028751875.1 Rapana venosa
TTCTACTTATCCCTTCACAGAGTCCCAAGATTAACAAAAGAATTAATAATAAGAAAAAAATGGCTTTACTGGGGAAAATAAAATATGAACAAAGACAAATAAGAAGAAAATACAGCACAAAAACAGGAGTGGTAACATCTTGGGAAGTCATTGTATTTTTTCATGTAAAGAAAAATACGTCAGTTTTTCACATATGAACAAAAATAATCGCAGGCAGCAAAGTATCGTGGTAAGACATCAACAAGGCAATAATCAATGCCTTTCCTTAATATCGGCAAGACAAAAGGAGTCAGGCAGGACGTCAGTCCTCTCTTTGATCTGGAAAAAAACAACCCGGTTTAAATCCAGCGAGAGGAATCAAAAGAACATGAAACACACGACGGCTGCTGTTGTCTATAGTCTGTGGAAGCAATAAAGACGACGAGAAAAACCAGAAGATGAGGAAGAAAAGACAGGACCAGATCTTCGTAACAAAGCAAGCTCTTCCAATTTCGGGACTCATTCCACACTTTGCCAAATGACACGGAGGCTGGACAATCAGTTTCTTGCCAGCACAGTGAGCATTAGCGGTGTATGGCATTGTGCTGGTAGTCCAGACAGTCACTTCAAAGGATGATGAAAATACAGCACGCAGACAGGGTCCTGAGGCTAGCGTTACAAGATGTGGCCAACCCTGGATGGAAAGTACAAGGAGCAGACAGAGAGGATGAAGGAAAAAGGAAGAGGCTGTAGACAAAGAGCTGTCTACTTTGTAACGGTCCAATTCTAACCCCCCACCGCCCATCCCCCACCCACACCCTACCTCCCGCCCACACCAAAAAAAACCAACAGTATTGCCAACTAAGGACAAACGTCTCCCTTAATGCTATCATCCACACTGTATGATAGTAATAACTTAGGTTGGCAATTCAAAATCGTAAAGGGTACTTGTGCCTGTCTATCTGTCTATCTGCCTAACTGTCTGTCTGTCAGAACGTCATGCGTACACGTTAAAACCCGTTCCGCTTTTTGGAAGAGCAGGCCATTGTGTGACGATGGGAACGGATGACAAAATTGACAAAACTACGAACACACGGGGTATGGATGTAAAAAAGCATATGAGTACTTATTCCATTATCCTCGAAAAAAAAAAAAAACTAACTAAATAAAAATACATATCTCTTCTCTTTACAGTTTCTTTGAAGAAAAAGTTTGAAGATATTAATACTTAAAACATGTTATGATCCTGACTTATAATTTTGCACCGTTTTCTGGCCTCAAAGTCTAGTTATATCAAAAACTACAAAACTGCATGTCGAGCAGTTTGTATCTTTCCAGGTTTTGTTTTCGAAATTTTTTTTTTAGATATCTTATCTCCAACAAAAAAAAATCAAACAATCTAGATTTTACTGAGAACTGGCGTTTAGGACACAACTTTTGCAGTGACTTGCACTTGCACAGGATCAGATTTTCTGAAAGACATAATTCTGTGCTCAATACCCAGACCATGATTCTGACCCAGCCTTTCGACATACGCTCGAGAAACAATCAACCCGGTTTTGTCACACGCTTATTTTTCCAATCATCTAGACTGTGTGAATCTAGTAACAATTATCTTTCATTTTCACACGGACACAGCCAAGTCTATTCGACCTTATATGGCCATCTAAAAGCAACGCAGAAAGCTTTTAGGCCTTTCAGCTTGGAATTCAATACCGCACTGGAAAGGTCAGGCTATCTCCGATTACATTGACACGAAGCAGTTTCTATGAGGGCATTAGGGGGCGGAAATAAGCAGACGTTTGTTCTACACCGCTTCACAGGACTTGGAATGAGAGTGACAGATCTTGTTCATAGGCCGTGAAATCATTGAGACTTTCTGATGAGTGCAGCAGTATGCCAATTATGGAACTAAGCCCCTGCCCCTGCAATTTTCATCTGAATGATCTGCTTCTAGTAGCGGGCTGACATTTGCAGCTGCCTATTTTTTCTCTTTTTTTGTATTTTTGCTTTTTTTAGTTTCCGTTTTTTTCTTTGTTTTTATATTGATTTTTTTCTTGTTCTTTTCTTTGATTTTGCATTCTTGTTTCTACTACTTCTCTCTCTTCTGCTCTCTCTCATCTCTCCTCTCTTCTCTGCTCACTCACTCTTCTCTCTCCCTTCTCTCTCTAAACTATTTTATATATATATATTTATATATATAATTAATAATCCTTTTTTCTTTCCTTTCTGTTTTTTTTCTTTGTTGACCTCGCTTTTAGGGGATGGTTTTTTTGGTTGCGTTTAAAAAAAAATTGGTGTTAGTTTCGTTTTCTTTCGTTTTTAGATTGCGTTTTGGTGTCTCTCTCTCCTTTCTTTGAATGATTTTTCCCACATTGGCAGTGAGTAACACACACACACACACACACACACACACACACTCTCTTCCTTTCATTATGGTCTTAACATTTTGAACAGTGCATGAATAAAGTGTAATGATGAAATACGATATGGCCCGTTTCTCATTTCTTCTTTAGTAAGTTTATTGGTTGAATATGTATGATTTTCATGTTTATGCAACTACAAAATCTTTGAGTAACAAGCGAAAGCAAAACCAAACCAAACCAAATCCACAAAAACAAGGAAACGAAGTAACAGATTTAGGAAGAAAAAAGGATGAGTATCATTGCTACAGACCACATCGGTTTAAAATAACAGAGGGTTTTATGTAGCGCATTTTCCTAAGACACAATAAACTAATTTCTTTTTTTACAAGTCACTAAATTACAGTGTACTGCACTGCACTGAACTGCACTCCACTACAGTACACTAGACTTCACTACACTACACTACTCTAAACTACTCTACACTACACTTCACCGCACTATACTACTCTACACAGCACTACACAATACTATAACCTACTATACAAAATACATACGACTAAACTACACTACGCTACATACTCTTCATACTCTACACTACACGTCCCTGCACCACACTACACTACAAACAACCACACCATAACCCTACACCTTACCCACCACACTCACACCACACCACACTCATCACACTTACATTAACCCCACCAGCACACCATACCACACTGCACCATACCCACCACACCACACCACACTACACCACACCACACCACACTACACCACACCACACCACACTACACCACCATACACACCACACTACACCACACCACACCACATTACACCACACTACACCACACCACACTACACACACTACACACACCACACCACACCACACTACACCACACTACTTAAAAACCTCCACCACACTACACACACACCCACCCACACACACACACACCACACCTCAACACACTACACCACACCACACCACACTACACCACATACACCACACTACACCACCCACACCACATTACACCACACAACACCACACCACACTACACCACACTACACCAACTACACCCACCACACTACACCACACTACACCACACTACACCACACAACACCACACCACACTACACCACACTACACCACACTACACCACACACACACACTACACCACACTACACCACACTACACCGCACCACACCACATTACACCACACAACACCACACCACACTACACCACACTACACCACACCACACCACACTACACCACACTACACCACACTACACCACACCACACCACAAACTGATGCTGACACCAACAAAAACAGACAAGAAAGCAACACAACAAAGAAAACAAGTAAAAACAAAAAAGAGAGCGCACACAAAACCAAGACAAGAAACCAAGACCAAGAGAAGAAAAGCCAAATCAAAAATAAACAAAGAAGGAAAAAAAGACAGAGGAAAGAAAGACAGAAGGAAAAGAAGAAGAAGGAAAAAAAAGAAAAAACGAAAGAAAGAAAAAAAACACAAAAGAAAAAAGCCCATGACCAAAAAACCAAACACAAACCCAAAACAAAAACAAAGAAAGAACAAAAAGAAAGAATAAAGAAAAGAAAAGAAACAAAGAACCAAGATAACCCCCCCCCCCATCCCATCAAACAGCACACACACACACACACACAACACACACACACACACACACACACACACCACACACACACACACACACACACACACACAACCAGAAAAAGAAAAAGAAAACAAAGATCAAAAAGAAAAGAGCAGTAACAAAAGGAAAAAAAGGAGGAGAAAAAAAACCCACCTGCTGAGTTATCTCTGGCTGATCACACCTGTGACATGTGACCCTCATGGCTGTCCACGCGAATTACCTTACAATACAGCCCGCCAAGCTCGACTGTCATACATGATGCTCCAAACGAGGGGGTGCAACAGAAAGCAGAAGATAACAGACGAGAAGACAGAATGCTATAATATGCGAGAGAGAAACGAGAGAGAGAGAGAGAGAACGAAGAAGAGAGAGAGAGAAGATAGAGAGAGGAGAGAAGACAGACAGACAGACAAAGACAGACAGACAACAGAGAGGAGACAACGAGAGACAGAGAGACAGACAGACAGACAGACAAACTGACAGAAGGCAGAGAGATGTATAAATAGACTGGAATTGATTGATTGATGATTGATTGAAAAACTCTGTTATCCAAGGGTACAGATAAGCATTGACATACTTGTTTTCATCCGGCTATTCCTTGTAGAAGGGACTTCATAAGTAATCAGAAAACGAGAGAAGACGAGAGAGAGAATGCGAGAGAAGAGAGGAGAGAGAGAGAGGACGAGAGAGAGAGAGAGAGAGAGAGAGAGAGAGAGAGAGAGAAGAGAGAGAGAAGAGAGAGGAAGGAGAGAGAGAAGAAGCGAGAGAGAGAGAGAGTAGAGAGAGAGAGAGTGAGATGAGAGAGTGAGAGGTAGAGAGAGAGAGAGATGAGAGAGGAGAGAGAGAGGAGAGAGAGAGAGAGAGAGTGAGAGAGAATGAATGAATGAATGAATGAATAAATGAATGAGAGAGAGAGAGAGAGAGAAAAAGAGAGAGAGAATGAATGACTGAGAGAGTGTGAAAAGAGAGAGAGAAAGAGGAGAAGGAGAGAGAGAGAGAGAGAGAGAGAGAGAGAGAGAGAGAGAGAGAGAAGAGAGAGAGAGAGAGAGGACAACACACACAGAGACAGAGACAGGCAGACAGACAGCCTGACAGACAGACACACAAACACACAGTACGACACACAGTATAGACACAGATAGAGACAGGGAGAGACAGAGAGAGATAGAGACAGAGACGAGACCGACAGACATACAGGGACAGGACAGACAGAGAAGGGAGAGAAGAGGAGAGAGAGAGAGAGAGAGGAAGAGAGGAGAGAGGAGAGAGAGAGAGGAGAGAGAGAGAGAGAGAGAGACAGACAGACAGGACAGACAGACACAGACAGACAGACAGACAGAGACAGAGACAGAGATACATAGAGAGAGACAGACAGAGAGACAGACAGAGACAGAGACAGCACCAGCAGTGGTATATCTGAAACATGGACATGTACACGATAATCTCTGACATGTAGCACAAGGGGTTAAGATGGGGTAGCTACCCTTAGCTCAGCTCATTTGGGGGGTAGATCAGTAACACCCCTGTATAGAAAGAAAACAAGAGGTCCCAGGTTAAACCGCATCTATAACCGGATCACTTCTCCCCTACCTTCCCCTCTCCTATCTCCAATGTACCAGACTACATACATTCAGTGCTGCGGGTGGTAGTCTTTTGGACGATCCGCAAGACTATTAACTTAGGTCTGGTATGCAAGATGTGTGTTGGTATTAATGGTATGGGTGAGACTATTAACTGAGATGACAACATGTTTTGGTGGCACATAAAGGGAAAAAAAATAAGAATTTAAAATTCAGGTTCTTTATTTCTTATCATATCTTTAGATATAGGGAATACTTGTACATCCTATTAAAAACCAAAATAATTTCTTTGCAACTTACTTTCCATGACCATTTTGCCAGATGCTTCGACAAAAATCTCTCTTTTACATATTTTAAGATATTGAAACAGGTTTTTGATGTTATTCCTGGTAATTTTAATCATTTCAACATTTAGCAGAATCTTCCAGTTTATTGAAGAAAAAGTTGTTCGTTCTTCACAGTGATTGAAAGTTTAACGTAGTATTTTGGTACTATTGACCAGTTATTTTTCTTAGCCCAACTATTCATTACATGTAAATAGAAATGTATTATTAGGAATAACAAAACATTTGCTTGTACTAATTAGATGATCACACAGACTAATTATGTGCACGTTCTGGTTGACCCCCAGGATGCGTAAGCTGATTAATGCTCAACAACAACGACAACAACTACAATGTTAGTAATGAAAACAACAATAGCAACCACACCACTACCCACAGCAACCGTTGCAGCAGCAGCAGCATTTTTAAGCTGGCCGCTATTTCACACATCATTATTTCACAGACCTTCATCTCCTCTTTATTCTTTTTGAACTTGGCTATTCCATTCAAGTAAGCAGACACATTCCATCACAAAGGACCAGCAGTTTCCTTATTCTGGTCAGCTGATAAAAGTCAATCACTGCCAGACCAGCTGCTCTGATGTCAGCCAGTGCTCACACATTCCCACAACAGGCGTGCATGGCTTCATTAAGGTCTGTGCCGGCCTGTGTCTGTGTCTGGGGCCTTAGGGGCAACTGACCTGCAGACGAGTGGCAGGTGATGGGGTGAGGTGTAGTGCATTTTCTGAATGGGGTAAGAGATGAATAGGAAGCCAGATCAGCTTTTGATCAAGAAAGTGCATAACCGAGGCTTCAATAGACCTTTGCTTAAGGTAATTAGGTTTGCATATTCCTTTTGTTTTGGGTTTGGTTTTACCATTCGTATTTTATCAGAGTTATTGAGACCTGTCTCTTTTTCCATTCTTAGTTCAGCTCTTCTGTAATTGCAAACATACAGACCCCAATTTTCATCCATGTATGTATTCATTTATCTAGTCTTGATTGGTTGATTTTGTTGGTTTGTTGATTGGCTAATATTTAGCTCAGATATTCCTTATGAGTAAACAAAGACATTGCATCAAAAGGAACAAGACATTAATTTTGCTTGCTGTACTCAACTGGCAAGACTCATTCTGTCGAACCAGCTCGTCCGCAGTCAGTGAGTGCTCACACATTCCCACAACAGGCGAACATGGCTTCACCAAGATCTGTACCAGCCTGTGTCTGTGGCTTTAGGGCAACGGACAGATGAGTGAGGGATGATAAGGATGAGGTGTAGTTAGTTATCTGAAAGAGGCAAGGGTTGGGTAGGAAGCCCTATTCATAATTTTGTATCAAGAAGGCGCACAAATAATGCTTCAGTACACATTTTCTTTGAGTAATTATGGATGCAACGTTTTTATTTTGGTGGATTTGCTTCCTTTATTCGTATTACATTACAGTTATCAGTATCCTGTCTCTTCTTTTTCATTCTTAGTTCAACAGTTTTATACAGAGCAATCATACATACCCCAATTGTAACCCATGTGTTCATCTATGTATTCTTGGTTCTCGACTGGTAGATTGATTGTTTAATATTTAGCTCACCTATTCCTTACAAGTAAACAGAGACAGTTTGTCAAAAGAAAGAAGACATTAATTTTGCTTGCTTGACTCATCTGACAAAGAGTCATTCTATCAAACCAGCTGGTCTTCAGTCAGTGAGTGCTCACACATTCACAGAGCAGGCGTACATGGCTTCATTAAGATCTGTACCAGCCTGTGTCTGTCTGTGGCCTTAGGGGCAACGGACAGACAAGTGAGAGATGATAAGGACGAGGTATAGTTAGTTATCTAAAGGGGGCAAGGGTTGGATAGGAAGCCCGATCATTTTATTTTATCAAGGTGCATCACCAATGCTTCATTACACTTTTTCTTTGAGTAAATATGGCTGCAAAGTTTTTGGCTGTTTTTTGTTGTTTTCACCGTTCATATCACATCACAGTTATCAAGATCCCGTCTCTCCTTTTACGTTCTTAGCTCATATATTTTAAACATCACAATTATTATACAGACCCGATTTCTTATTCATGTCTATATGTATATATCTATCTATCTTCGGTTGCTTGATTTTTATTTAGTGATTGGTTAATATTTAGCTCAGCTATTCCCTACAAGTAAACAGCCACGTTCTGTACAAAAGCGAACAAGAGTTGTTGTTGCTGTTGTCCTCAGCTGGTTAGAGTGGCTTTTAGTGGTGCTACACCAGCTGCTGTGCTGTCAGCAAGTGCTGACACACATCCACAGGACATGGGTACTTGGCTTCATTACATTCTGTTCAAATCTGTGTTTGAGTTTGTGGCCCTCCGGGTGAACTGAATGACAGGCATCTGTGCATACAGTCGTGATTGTGCGTGTGTGTGTGTGTAAGAGAGAGAGAAAGAGGCAGAGAGCGACAGAGAGAGAGACAGAGGGAGACACAGAGAGAAGGAGAGAGAGAGAGAGAGAGAGAGAGAGAGAGAGAGAGAGAGACAGACAGACAGACAGACAGACAGACAGAGAGAGACAGAGACAGAGAGAGACAGAGACGGAGAGAGACAGAGAGAGAGACAATGTAAGAGGCAGTCTTAAACAGACACATACAAGAAAGGCAAAAATGTTTAGTCTGACAGACAGGCAGACAGACAGACACACTTTCACACACACGCACTGACACACACACACACACACACACACACACACACACACACACCACACACACACACACACACACACACACACACACACGCACGCACGCACGCACGCACGCACGCACTCACAACACACACATACACACACAAATTACAGTGACGAGCAACGTGTGTGGTCTGTTCCCTGTCATAAGCATTACACCATTTCTTCACGCAATGGCCATGAACTTTATTTTTAATTCCTAACCTCACTAAAAAAAACCCAAAAACACCCTCTTTGTTTGCAGTCGGCAAGAAAACTGATCACCAAGGCATAAATAAATTGTGATGGGAATCTACCTACTTCTTGGCTTGTTTGCTCTTTTGTCTGTCTGTCTGTCTGTCTGTCTGTCTGTCTGTCTGTGTCAGTGTGCCTTGTGTGTCTCCAGTGTTCTGTCTCGTTCTATCCAGATCTGTCTGTGTATGTCTAACTTCATTTGTTATCTCTGTTTGTCTGTCGTTTCTTTTTCCTCTCTTGTCTGTCTGTCTGTCTGTCTGTCTGTCTGTTGTGTGTGTGTGTCAGTGTGCCTCGTGTTTCTCCCTTCAGCTTTCTGTCTCGATCTATCCAGATCTGTCTGTGGATGTCTAACTACATTTGTTATATATCTTTTTGTCTGTCGTTCCTTTTCCTCCATCTGTCTGGCTAGGCTGTCTCTTTGTCTAACCCTCTTTGTCTGTCTGTCATCTTCTCTCTCTCTCTCTCTCTCTCTCTCTCTCTCTCTCTCTCTCTCTCTCTCTCTCTCTCCCCCTCCCTCCCTCTCTCTCTCTCTGTGCATCTCCCCCTCTATTTCTTTCTGTATGTGTTTGTTATGTGTGCGTGTTTATGTGTGCACGTGTGTGTGTATGTGTGTGTGCGCACGTACGTGCGTGCATGTGTGTGTGTGTGAATCTGTTTATTTTGTTTATTTCATTTATTCGTTTATATCGAGGATGAATGAATTAGCACTCGTGTACTTTTTTACATCTAGTCCCCGTGTGTATGTGCTTTTGTAAATGTTTCTCATCCGTTCCCACCGGTACACAAGGGACTACTCTTTTGAAAAGCGGAACAGGGTTTAACTTGTGCGCAAGATGCTCTGCATGTGTGTGTGCGCGCGCGTGCGCGTGCGTACGTGTGTGTGTGCGCATGCGTGTGTGAGTGGTGTATGTGTGCATCATACGCAAGCGAGAGAGAGAGAGAGAGAGAGAGAGAGAGAGAGAGAGAGAGAGAGACAAATGACAATGACAATGACAATGACAAATTCTTTTATTTCGAGGATAATGAATAAGCACAATGTGCTTTTTTACATCCAGTCCCGCCGTTAGGGATACATCTTAATAATAATAACCCAATACTTATACAGTCTCACAATAAAACAAGGGGAAATAACCTTTTCAAAACAGCTCCCCCCAACAACCCTCCCCCCCCACAACCCCTCCCCCCCCCCCAAAGCAAGCAATTAAAAGAAAATCCTAAAAATACCCACCCCTACCCCCACCCCCAAAAAACCGTAACCAAAACAAACAAACAAACAAAGAGAAGAAAAAACAAACCAACAAAAGATGATAAAAAAGGAAAAACAGACAAACAACACAACAAGAACAAGAACAACAACAAAGCCAAGAAAAAATAACACAACCAAACTTAATAAGTCATAAAGTAAACATCTACACATTGTCAAATGGTACACATACTTGTTATACATAATTATAAGATATTGAAATAGGGCACTCATTAAAATTAAGTACAGAGGCAAGTCCAATAAAGTATTGAAAATATAAAATATGATCCTTCATCAGGATATACTATGACTATAGCAGGACGATAAAAGGTGAGAGAGAGAGAGACAGAGACAGAGAGACAGAGAGTGTGTGTGTGTATTTCAGAGATAATATCCAATATATAAATCCCAAAACAGTATGCCATCCCATCAACACTCATTTTAGATTATACTCGTTTCAAATTATATGTCATGATAAAAATAAATTTAATACCCATACATCCACACAATAAAAACAAGAAACAAACCAAGAAGAAATTTAAAACTATACAGTCCTATACAGAGAGAGAGAGAGAGGGAGAGAGAGGGGGACAGACAGACAGACAGACAGACAGGCAGACAAAGATACAGGCAAGCCAGACAAAGCATGAAGGCAAATAGAGACTATAAAACATCAACTACCCAAAAGACACAGACAGAAGAACAGACACACAAATCAGGACCAAGCCCGCAGAAAGGACAGTTTTGGAGAGACTGTAACTCTTAAACCAATAGATATACAGACGACTTGCTGTAACACCAAGCAGATAGAAAACATACTTTTGGTATTATTTTTTTTATACAGACCCAGACACATAACTTTACACAATGCCAAATAATGTCATCACTAGGTCTCCCAGTCCCAGTCTTACTGTGTCAAGGATATGGCTGTTTGTCTCTTGGTTTGTGTGCTTACCAGGCTGAAGCATTGTGTCAGAAGTATAGCCCTAAGCGTGAGAGAGTGGGACATCTTGTGTTTGGTTAGCTGGACATGAACTTCGCTGGACAGACGGAGAAATATTTCGCGTAGAAAATCAGTCGTTTCTGTAGGAGACAGTTTATAGCACTGATTTATTTTTGGTGCGTGCATACTCAACTACAAGCTGAAGGCTGATCCGAACAAACTTCACGAGCAAGATCCCAGACCATCAGATCCTGAAAGCACACAGGTGCTGGAGGAAGAGGTAGAAGAAGCAGTAAGATCCCTGAAAGGAGGCAAGTCACCAGGGATTGACAACATCCCGGCTGAGCTCATCAAGAACGGAGGCCCAGAGATGATCAAGGCATTAACAATCATCTGCCAACGCATCTGGACCAGCAAAGAGTGGCCCTGAACAGTGGACCCAATCCATCATAGTTCCACTTCCAAAGAAGGGAGACCTGAAGAAGTGCCAAAATTACAGAACAATCAGTCTGATAGCCATCCAAGCAAAGTTATGCTACGCATTGCCTTGAACAGACTGAAACCACAAGCAGAGAAATCCTATCAGAAGAACAGGCAGGATTCAGACCAGGTCGAAGCACTGTCGAGCAGATCTTGACATCAGAATGCTCATAGAGAAGCATCTCCAACATCAGCTACAGCTCTACAACAACTTCATTGACTTCAAGTAAGGCCTTCGACCGAGTGTGGCAAGAAGCTCTGTGGCAAGTCATGAGAGACTATAACTTCGACGAAGACCTGATTCAAGTCATCCAGGCGCTGTATGACAGCTCCCACAGTGCAGTCCTCATGGGTGGAGAAATCGGGGAGTTCTTCCGGACTCAGTTGGAGTTCGACAAGGCTGCCCGCTATCCCCGTTCTTTTCAACGTGTTCCTGAAGAACATCATGCAGGAGGCCTCCTTGACTTCAAGACCACAATCACAATAGGAGGAAGGCAGTCTGCAATCTTCGATTCGCAGACGATATTGATCTCATGGGCCGCAGTGAAGAAGAACTCCAGGATCTCACCACCTGACTGGAAAATCAGCCAATGCCCACGGTATGGAGATCAGCACGGAAAAGAGCAGTCCTAGTGAACAGTACCACACCGACCACTCCCACCAGCATCAAGATGAGTGGCGAGACACTAGAGGATGTGGAAACTTTCAAATACCTTGGAGCAGTCATCACCAAAGAAGGCACGAGCACACAAGAGGTGAAGGACCAGACTTGCTGTGGCACTCTCCTCCAGACTAAGCTGGCGAAAAGTGTGGAGAAACCACACTCGAACCCACTAAGGTCAGACTCTACAGGCACTCGTCAATCCATTGCCTTGTACAGCTGTGAAGCATGGACGCTTACTGCCGATTTAGAACGTCGCATTCAAGCCTTTGAGATGAAGTGCCTCAGGCGGATCCTGAACATCACCTACAGAGACCGCAAAACCAATGACTACGTCTGGCAGCAGATCGAGGCACTGGCTGGCAAACAAGAACCATTGCTAGATACAGTCAAACGGAGGAAACTGAAATGGTTTGGCCACACAACAAGGCATAACAAAGACAGTCCTGCAGGGAATGGTGGAAGGAGCAAGGAGGCAGGGACGACCACGCAAAAGCTGGATATCCAACATCAAGGAGTGGACCGGCCTCACTGTACCAGACCTCCTGAAAGCAGCCCAGGACAGAACCATTTGGCGGTCCACTTGCAGCGTCCGTGCGGGTACCCCAACGGTCGTCCCGACCAAGGGATGAGTGAGTGAGTGAGAGTGAGCATACTCATCATGGGCGTCTGTCTCTGTCATTCTGTCTCTGTCATTCTATCTCTGTCATTCTATCTCTGTCATTCTATCTCTGTCATGTCATTCTATCTCTGTCATTCTATCTCTGTCGTTCTATCTATGTCTCTGTTTGTCTATCATCTGTTATTTTGTTTGGATCCATTTCTATTGTTTACTGGGCCTATCTTTTCCACTTGCAGCGTCCGTGCGGGTACCCCAACGGTCGTCCCGACCAAGGGATGAGTGAGTGAGTGAGTGATCTTTTAAATGCTGATATGTCTTAGTTTTACCACATGTCTAAAGCATTCCTGTGGAGAGACGATATTTAAAGAAAAACTGCAGGGCATAAGCGCTGTTCCTCTTGACGTTTGAATGTAGAAAACTATGGAATATATCTGGCTAAACAATTCTTTAGTCTACATGTCAAAACGTTAACACTTTGCAATCACATGTCATGAACCGATATTGAAATGAAAGTTCGATCCTAGGGGAATGAAAAAAAGTTAAACTGCGTGTATTTTGTATGCGCTCTTCCATTTTGATGATGACAGGAATGGCCAACTTTTGGCACGCCGACACATTTTCCCAACTTTATGGACTTAACACACATACACACCATATTAAACCATACCTTTTAAATAACCCCAAAAAAGTCCTCCCTTCTTAAGCTGACAAGCACACCCATGCATGCATCTGTACCCTACCAAGCGGATCATTCTTCACAATAAACAAATGGAAAGACATATTAAAACCTAACTCTTTTACCTTCCTGTCAAATCATGGCGCTTTCCCCGTCCCTGCCTCTCCTTAATCTGTTTTCCATCAGTCGGGATGGAACCTTTCATTGCGGGCCTAAAGCCTGATGCCGTACGGGGATTTCCTTTATGCCCCCCATGAACTGCGCTGTCAGCTGCAGGGGCACGGAGGCAGCATCGGCGGAGGCAAGCCCCGGGGTCAGCATTGATGCTTTATTCATGGAGGCAGGCAGGACAGCAGGGCTTATCGGCAAAAGCCCATGCCAATGGCCGTGGTTTGGCTGAGGTCAGTGTTCGGGATGGCCATCGTGATATTGGACAAGAAAGGGCAGCGTTCTGGCTTGGATTTCTGTTTGTGAAAGAAGGGTAGGGAGGAGGGGGGAGGGGGGGGCGGTTGTTTGAAGATGGTGGGTCATAATTTGTTGTTGTTGTTGTTGTTGTTGGGTTGGGGGAATGAGTCGCTACGGTTTGATATAACGTCTGTATACTATCATGCACTATTTACGCTTCATTATGCTTGTTATTCCAGTGCTCTTACTCTCTCTCTCTCTCTTCTCTCTCTCTCTCTTCTCTCTCTCCTCTCTCTCTCTCTCTCCCTCTCTCTCTCTCTCTCTCTCTCCTCTCTCTCTCTCTCTCTCTCACTCTCTCTCTTCACTCTATGTCCATCTGTCTGTCTGTCTGTCTCTTTCTGTTTTTCATTGATGCAGTGTTTGTTTCATTTTGGATAGGACTGTCTGCCCTCAACGTGGCAGAGAAGGGAGTGGGTTATGGTGATGTGTGTACAGAGAGAGGCATTATACGGATTATGGACATAAGCTGTCCCATTCTAAGCTGCTAACATATTGTCATATGGTGTGTATATTACTTCAGTGTGTGACACAGCACTGCCCAAATGTTGCCAGTTGATGTTGATGTTACCATGTGATGTTTTGTAGAGTAAAAGTGCTTGTAATCATCGGTGCTTTTTTTCTTTCCTTGTGTATTTCTTTTATTCTCAATGTTTGATTGGTCTGTGACTTGTTTCTGTCTAGGTTTGCATTAGTTTGAAGCTTTCATTTGATAAAAGGAGAAAAAAGTGCACTCCAGCACATCTCAGTGGTGTTGTGTGTGTGTATGGTGTTGTGTGTGTGTGTGTGTGTGTGTGTGTGTTGTGTGTGTGTGTGTGTGTGTGCGTGGTGTAGAGATGAGAGAGAGTGTGTATGTGTGTGTGCGGTGTGCGGTCTGTGTCTGTGTGTCTGTGTGTGTTGGTGTGTGCGTGCGTGACTGCATGAGTGCTTGCGTGCGTGCGTGTGTGTTGTGTGGTTTGTGTGTGTTGTGTGTGTGTGCGTGCGTGACTGCAAGAGAGCGTGCGTGCGTGTTGTGTGTGTGTGTTTGTGTGTGTGTTGTCTTGTGTGTGCATGCGTGACTGCATGAGTGGCGTGGCTGGTGCGTTGATGTTGTGTGTGTGTTTGTGTATGTGTGTGTGTTGTGTCTGTGTGTGCATGCGTGACTGCATGAGTGCGTGCGTGCGTGCATGTTGTGTGTGTGTTTGTGTGTGTGTGTGCTCTTAGTGCATGTGTCGCCAAAGTACAGACCAACTCATTTTTCATGTGCAGAGATATATGGTTTTGCCTTTCAGGAGACATTTTTTCAGCAGGGTTTTGCTCTTTTATATATACATACATACATACACACATACATACATATATATATATATATATATATATATATATATATATATATATATATATATATATATATATATATATATATATATATATATGCGGCTTACATCGCTTTGCCTCTTAGATAAAAAAAACAACCATACGAGTGTTTCTGCAGGGTTTTACTAAACAGCAGCTATCTTGCAGCACTGACTATCTATTGAATACGCCGGCTCGACCAGTCATCTCATCCAGAAGACAGCCACTCAGCTATTTAGTCTCTGTCCAGAGACCACAGAAAAAAACCCTTTCAGATAACATTCCGACCATAGATCTTTCACTTAGTAACTAGATGCGCTATTCTTTAGGCAAGTGAAACTGTCATTGTCGGATATTCTGAATATTTAGACATCATATAGGATAAGAGTAATCATGCATGTAAAATGCGAGATAGGTGGGAAGCGTAGATCCAATCTTTCTCTACAAACTTAGAATTCTGACAACGCCTTTTCACCTTGGGCTGACATCCCTTTTGTCACATACAATGTATATCCATATCAATGATGCATGCTTTCACATGTGCGCGAAACAGGCAATCAGAAATGGCCAGAGCTATGAATAATAACAAGGTCCATGTCACTTTGATAACAGGAAATCATGACGATGATTATTCCCCTCGTCTGCTGACAGTTCTATCACCCATGCAGGGCCCCTTCACCTCCAGTTTCTCTCTGTCTCTGCCCCCAACGCTTTTTGGCCTCCATCATCTATGCATGTCTGAAGGCACTTTTTGTGGCAGTACATTGGTGGTTGGGGACGGGATAGCTCAGTGGTCGGAGCGCTCGCTTTCCCCCAGCCAAGTTAAGCAGCGTCGAGCGTGGCTACCACTTGGATGGGTGACCGTTTACGCACCTTGGCTTCGGTACAGTTCCCCCAGTTCACCCAGCTGTAAATGGGTTCCTGCCCTCTTTAGGGTCAGGGAAGGTAAAGCAGCGAGGGAGAAGAGATGGGCGCCGCCCTCAATATGCTGGCCCCTTGAGAAGTGAGGTCTCCAACGCCTTGCTCCCCTACGATCACTTAGGTTGGGACACCTTTACCTTGACCTTTACATTGGTGGTGGTGGACTGGTCATATCGTCAAATCCTTCTTTAATGTTTCTTTTCTAACCTGTCTCCAGATCTGGAGGATTGTTCGTGGCTTACTCCTCCGAACTTCAATGCTATATGTTGCTTGTTCTTCTTCTTGTTTCTTCTTCTCCTTTTCATGTTTACTTCTGTGGTTTTTGTTTTCATGGTTTGTATTTGGTAGTGGAGCTAATACGCGCATACATACATATATACATACATACATATAGACACACACATACACACACATACACACATACATACACAAACGCTTACATATAATGCATACATACATATATACGTGCGTACGTACATAGATACATACAGACAGACAGACAGGACACGAGACATACAGACAGATACAAGTCAGGAAGCAGAAAGAAAGAAGAGAAGAAAGAAAGAAAATTAAAAGAAAGAAAAAAGACAGAAAGACAGACAGACAGAAAGACAAAAAGAAAAGAACGAAACAGAAAGATAGAAAAAAGAAAGAAACAAGCAGAAATACACACAAAAAGAAACACAGGCAGAACATGACTGAAACAGAAAGAAAAGCGGTAATAAAAGAACACAATCCTTCAGATGAAGACCAACAGAACCAACACGTCTTTTAATATGCATTGCACCTTCTCAAGACAAATCAGAGGCAATATTCATAGAAAGCCTGCTGGATATCATCAGTGACACTTGTATATATACATACATTATCATATATTTCACGCATATTTGAAAACCAGTTTAACAGAAACAGCTCGTTAGCATTTTCAAACTCAAACAAACCAAACCAAACCTTTAGCGAGGCTATAAACAGAAACAGACGAAAAAAAAGTGTTGTTTGTCAGTCACAGGGCTTACACAATTATAGTTATGTACACGAGACCTACACTTAGTCAGTTCCGCTAGTTGCAACTGGAATTTAACACAGCGTTGGCTATCAGGATGGCAACCTCAGTACAATGACGATGACAGACAACGATGATGGCGAGGATAACAATAGCAGCGGGAAAAATAGCACTGATCATGCTGATATTAAAGCAGAAATGCTGCTGCTGTTGATAATAATGATAAGGACTACGATGACAGCAACAACGGCAACGGTGACGATGGCGGCGACGACGATTGGACGACGACGACGATGATGATGATGGTGACGACGACGACGACGACGACGATGATGATGACGACGACGACGACGACGACGATGATGATGATGATGATGATGATGATGATGATGATGATGATGATGATGATGAAGGAGAGAAGGAGGAGGAGGAGGAAGAGGAGGAGGAGGAGGAGGAGGCGAAGGAGGAGGAAGAGGAGGCGAAGGAGGAGGAGAAGGAGGAGGAAGAGGAGGAGGAGGAGAATGCGGAGGAGGAGGAAGAGAATGGTGTGGGGGTGGAAGTAGTGCTAGTGGTAATCTTTTTTTTTTCATTCTTTGGCTAGAACTCCCAAGGTTCACCGATGTTGAGATTTTGCGCATGTCACCATTCTTGCACACCGCTAAGGCAGCCGCATTCAAACTTCAGGGAGGATGTCTGAACACAGCACCAGTGTGCACGCGGTTTTCTGTTTACCTCGTTCCTCCGTTCCTACCGGCACGCAATGGCCTACTCTTTCGAAAAGCAGAACAGGTTGTAACGTTTGTGCAAACATGTTCTTCGAGCGTTTACCCATGGCACTTCAGTTCTTTAGTCTCATCCGAAGGAATTTCATGGGAATGGAGTCGGTACTGATGTTTACTCCAGGGGGGAAATCCTCATTGAACTGGTGTCTTGGTGGTGGTTCGATCCCGGGCCGTCAGATCAGAAGCGCAACACTCTAATAATAATAATAATAATAATAATAAAAATAAATGGAACTTATATAGCGCTGTATCTTACAAAGACAAATCAAAGCGCATGCATTCAACCTAATCTTACACAGTCGTGCAATCAATGATAAATAATCAATAGTTTAAATAAGCAGATATTTACAAACATGGTGCGCTGCAGACAAAATCTATGAAATAAAATTTCAATAGTCAAATGTTTTTCAAACACACACACACACACACACACACTCTCTCTCTCTCTCTCACACAGGTCGTATACTTTAGCAGGGTGATAGGACATGGGTTAGTGAAGGTGGGATAGCTCTGATATGAAACATGAGTGGGGACATCTTAGGCTTGAAATAAATATGTCTTGAGGCTGGATTTAAAAGTGTCATAACTAGATTTCTGGCGAAGAGAGAGAGGGAGCTCATTCCAGGTCAATGGACCCGAAATAGAGAAAGAGCGGCGGCCAACGGTGGATTGGTTGAATCTAGGTATTCGTAAGGACAAGGTATCCCATCCCCTAGTAGTGATGATGATGTTGGACATGACAGTGTTGACGACAGTAGCGATGGCAGAGATGATGATTGTTGAAAATGATGAGGACTATTACACTTGTCATTGTTTCTTTAATGGTGGTGATGATGATGACAATGAAGAAGAAGAAGAAGGAGGAGGAGGAGGAGGAGGAGGAGGAGGAGGAGGAGGGGAGGAGGAGGAGGAGGCGTAGAGGAGGAGAAAAGAGAATAAAAAGCACGCGTGTGCATGCATAAAAGAATATGTGTGTGGTTGTGTGTTCTCGCGCACGCGTGTGCCAACGTGCGTGCGTGTGTGCATGAATAAACGCACGTATGTGTGTGGGCACCTATGTTTTCTTGTGTTTTGAGTGATTGAGAGACAGAGACAGACAGAGAAAGAGAGACAGAGAGAGACAGAGAGAGACAGAGAGAGATACAGAGAGAGAGAGAGACAGAGAGAGATACAGAGAGAGAGAGAGAAAGAGAGAGAGAGAGAGAGAGAGAGAGAGAGAGAGATACGAGAGAGAGAGAGAGAGAGAGAGAGAGAGAGAGAGAGAGAGAGAGAGAGAGAGAGAGAGAGAGAAGAGAGAGAGAGAGAGAGAGAGAGAGAGAGAGGATAAACAAACAAATGAACGAATTGAGTTTTGACAAAAGCCACAATCCCACCAGTCAAAGACGGCTGATTATAAACGTCATATTATCATATTTCTGCATATGAAAAAGACATGGCTAACAATACAAAATCCAGAGCCAACAAACATGTTGGTTTGCTGTTTTTAAGCATATGGATTCCATCTGGTTAATGCTGCTTTTGCATTTTATCTAGGCCCTGCGTTAAATCATACATCTTTGCTATGTGTGTGTGCGCTATGTCAAAGTATTCTTTGCTCATTTCAATGTACCGTCAGTTTAGTATCATGTTGTTATGATTTTGCGTGTATTGCTACAAACGTGTTTTTTATGTACAGTGCTTTAGGCTATCTTAGCACAAGGGAAGGAAAGAGATCTAAATGTGTCTGTTTTCTTCTTCTTCTTCTTCTTCATCTTCTTCTATCATAATCATCATCATCCTCATCGTCGTCGTCGTCGTCGTTATTTCTATCATGATCATAGCAAACTCTTTCTAAGTAGTCCAACAAAAAAAAAAAACCCATATCTTTTTATAGGATTTGAACCTGCGACCTTATAGCCAGTAACCCGACCTTCTAACCACCGCACCATAGTGACTAGTCAACATTTACCAAGAACTACACTACATTATCTGTTCATAATGAACATTGGGTTATTTTTGTCTTTTGCCTCCTTTCGTTCATCGCTGATCAAAGGTGAGTGGAATAATTTCTAGTCTTTCTTCTCTGAAAAACTATTGAATTAAAAAGACAACAAAGAAGATAAAGTAGGTTATCAACGTTAATAAAAACGAAACGGTACACTTGAAACAAGGAAATTCAGATATAGATATTTGGTAGAATGTAAAATGAATGAATGAATAAATGAATGCATGAATGAATGAATGAATGAATGAATGAATGAATGAATGAATGAATGAATGATCTTTCATGCGAAAGGAGGACGATTTTAGACCAAGCCTTGACTGACAATCTGTCCTATCTGTGTACTACCCCCGACAAGATTATACAGCTCCAATCTTGTTGACTATATTCCTGTCCATTTCCTTCCTTCACCTTCGCCTATCCTGTAGTCCCGTGGACCGTGGGGGCACCAATGAAGATTTCGCAACCAGCTTCCTCCACTCTCCACGGTCCTCTGCTTTCCGTAGCAAATCGTTCCACTCAAGGCCAGTCCACTCTCTGATGTTGTCTTTCCATCGTTTTCTCTGTTTGCCTCTTCGTCTCCATCCCTGTAGGACAGTCTTGGCCAGTCCAGTCGAGTTCAGACACTGTTTTCAGTTTCAGAACATGCGTATTGTCTATGCTTTGGCTTGGTTTAGAAGGTGGTGGTTGGTTTTTGTTTGATTTTTTTGGTTTTTCTTTCTTTCTTTGTTTGATTGATTCTATTTGTTTGTCTAGTTTCAGAGAGCAGCGCTAACAAATAAACAAAGTTTCAGAGAGCAGCGCTAAGAAACAAACAAAAATCACAATAGTGAGCAAACATCTTCTACTCAATATGCTATTTTGACAAACCATACGCACACTAGTCTTCACATCACACGGGTCACATAACATTATGGAGTTATCACACACTGCCTGACACCCTTCACTGTCTTTGTTATCACTTCACTTCTGAATCGAAACAAATTCGTCTTCTGCTTCTTTTGGGCGTTCCCCAGCTTAACATCCTCAGGGTCAACTAGAATGTGCATTCTGTCCCACACTTCACACTTCTTCAATCCTGCAGGTGAGCCTACAAGCCAAGGCCCCGTGTGCGAACGCACGAAGAACATCTTGCGCACACGTAAAACCTGCTCCACCTTTCAGAAGAGTAGGTCATTTGTGTTAATGGAAACGGGTGACAAAATTTACAAAATTTCATGCACACGGAGACTGGACGTGAAAAAAGCATATAAGTGCTTATCATATCATCCTCGAAAAAAATAGATCCAATAAATAAGTAAAAATTAGAATGCGAATCAATGTGAGATTATGAAAACACACTGGATGAGAAGGTTACGTGTAGGGCTGTTTCTAAATACCTAACGATAAAGGCAGCCATACACCATCTTCATTCATTTAAAGGAGAGTGGAGGTTGTTATGCTAAGAACTTGTCATGGCTATAGACATGTTAATACAATAATAAAAAATAAGCATAACAATATTTCAATGCAGACCCTGGAACTTTGATGACACCGATGGTTGACAGAGCTGTTAGTCTTGGCCAAAAAGCAAAGCATGACACGACACTGATGGATTTTGCACAGGTCAACAAATAATATTCTTTGGGTGAATGGTAAGGATAAATCTGTATGTGATGTATAATTATGGGCTAGTAGGAAATGTTCGGCACACCACTTCACTCGAAAATGACAGAGAATTCAGTTTTGCGACACCGAAAGCTGATAGATAAGACAAAAACAACGTTTAAACCAGTGTCGTGGTTGATACTCGACGCTGGAAGCTTAACATTTTACCTACGTACGATACACCTTTAGCAGAAGCGTTAGAACTACAAAAAAAATACCTGATTTTTATATTGTCAACTCAGCATTGCCTAATTTCATCTATAATTCTCTCCAAACTGTGGATGCAAAACATTGAAAAGACGCAAACAATCAAATTCTAAAAAGCAGATCCAAACTGTAGAGTCGTTTTAATCTCCGCTTCAGCTTATTGTCATTATAGAGTATTCAACATTCATTCCAAAAGAAGCTTGATCATTTTACAACTAGTAGCACGTATTCACATCTTAGCAAGCATGCAGACTTTCTCTATCACAAAGGCAGCACGTTTCATTCAGTCATGTGTACCACCTGTCTTCACAAACCTATGCAGAAAGAATGAAGCTCAACCATCGAAACATCCCAGACAGGGATATCGCTCTGGACGAAGCAACAAACCGTTATGTGGCACCATGTCTTGTTGCCAGCCAACACAGCAGATGCTTTTACACAGGAGTCATTCATGTTGTGAGTAATACCGTATCCTACACTGGGAATTTGTGTATGGCAAAATGGTTAATATGTTGTTATTCTCACTGTGTTTAAATACAAGTCAACTACAGAACAAAAGAAGGAACATACGAAATAAATCAAAATAGCCTTCGTGGTAAAATCAAACGTAATTGATTTTTTTCAGTCCGGGAAATCGTGTAGTCCATGAAATCTTATCACACTCGTATATCCTCATTCCCCGCTGTCATCCGTGTGAAGATTACAACAGAAAAGGCTTGACAACAGCTGTCTCCTCAACAGTGCTTTGTCTAATCAAGAATTCCGTGATAACACACACTGACGCCATGCTAAAAAGAGTGCATCAATCTTTCTACATACAGAGCTCCTGTCATATCAATTACTAACACAACCATGACAGTCTCGGTGAAACATAAACAATTCCCTTCACAGCTTCCACAGCATCCATCACAAAGATCAGAAACTGGCACGGGTTTCGGTTTTACACCGCGGAGATTCCTAACGCAAGACTCTAACACGACCCAGAAGAAGACAGGAGTCATCTCCTTCAGCACCTCACCCGGTGTCTCTTCCCCTCCTCGCGCCCTCCACCCCCACTCCCCTGCCTGTGCCCAGGCCACATCGCGCGCATCTGCGACGTCGTCAGAACGACTTCTCCGAGATTTCGTCCGAGTCTCGAATCTGGTCGTAGTTCGTGTTGGCGCTGCTGACTCCGGTGCGGGTAGAGGCGGTATGTCCGGAAAAAGAAAACTCACTGCGGCGACTGGCGTACACGTGGCGTCGCCTGAAACAGCGGAAGGCGGCCAGAAAGCCTTGGCGAAAGTTCTTGTTCATGAAGCAGTAGGTGATGGGGTTACAGCAGGCCGACACGTACGACAGCAGGTGGAAGAAGAGCTTGACCATGGAACTCACGTTGCGGTTGGCGCTCTCCCTGTCGAAGACGATCCAGGTCATGATGACGTAGCTGGGCGTCCAGAAGATGAAGAACTCGATGACGATCATGAAGAGCATCTTGATGACGCGCTTCTTGGCCGCGCGGGACTTCTCGCTGTTGCTCTGGCGCATGGCGCGGTGAGCTTCAAAGCGGCGGAAGGGGCGGCTGACGGTGCTGGAGACGCCGTGAGCGGGGTAGGAGTGGTTGTCCAGCAGGGAAGGGGAGGTGGCGGGCAAGGCGGGGAGGGGGGAGGGGTTGTTGAGGCGTCTGCTCTCCATGGTGAGGGAGACGCCGTTGTGGCTGCTGTAGTTGGCCGTGCCCCCGCTCTCGTTGGTTTGTTGGCGTTCTGGGGGGAAAAGCAGAAAGCAGGTTATGCAAGTGAAAATCAAGCTTTCTTTTAACTTTTACCCATTATTACAAGCAAATGCCATTGCTTCCACGCCACTCATTCCTCTCTCACTACAGTCACACCCAAGCTGGTTGTATCACATTCTCAAAGCCTGAAGTCTCCATAAACATTCATTATGTGTTCATCGGGAGGTTGGTCTCCAGAAAAGACCTCGTACTGCCGCTTGTTGATTTCAATGGTGTTCTATGATGCTTGTTTTGATCACTTACACAGGAAACCACCCACTGAAGGCACTCATTGTTTTCAGTGAGTCACCAAATCTGGGTAACGACGACCACCAGGTCTACTCAACGAGGATTTCCAATACATGTTCAGACACCAAAGTCTTGGACATAAGCAGGCTTCAGAATTTAAAGTAGAAGAGTTAACCCAAGAACTAAGCAACAAGGACTATTAGAGTATATACCCTTTTCTGTTATACAGCTACGACTGATGATTAAAAAACACCACAATAATGCTGATGCTTTAAAGTCTGACTATTGTATTACACTTTTTTCTATAATCAGCAAAACCCAACAGATTCAGCATTGATCAGATAGTTTTTTTCAAGGACTCAAATATTTGTATCAGCACAACAGCAACACCGCCACCACCACCACCGCCACCGCCACCACCACCAACAACAAAACAAAAATTAGCAATGACGTTAACAACGACGACGACGATGAAAACAGCATTAAGAAAATCTTGTTGACTGGTCTTCAGTTCACCATCTCACACCCAGGAGTTGTGTGCGCTTGTCATTGCGCCAAGATAGCTTGTAAGACTTGCAGTTTCAATTTATTCATTCATTTGCGCATTTACCACATATGCCTTACATGCTTTGTGTCCACCACATTCAATTATCGACTCAATCTGTTCGCAACTTATTATTTTATTTATCCACAATCCAAATGGTCTCTTCCTAGAATTTAAGTTTTAATCACCCATTTATTCAACTATCCATACCGTTATCCATTTACTAATCCCTTCATATACTCATACTTTCAAACCTATCCATTCATCCATCCATCAACCCATTCATCTATCCACCCACCCACTTACCCACCCATCCACCCATCATCTATCCATCCATCCATCCACATAACCAATCCATCCAATCCATCCACCTACCCCTCGATCCACCCACCCATCCATCCATCACCCACCCATCCATCCATCACCCACCCATCCATCCATCACCCCCCATCCATCCATCACCCACCCATCCATCCATCCAACACACCACCCACCCACCCATCCATCCATCCATCCATCCATCCATCCATCCATCCATCCACCCGTCCATACATCCATCCATCCGTCTGTCCATCCATCCATCCACTCACCCACCCATTCATCCATATATCCATCCATCCACCCGTCCATCCATTCATCACTGTTGTTGTTGTTGCTGTTATTATGTGCTGTGTGTGCATGTGTATAGATGCGCATGGTATGAAAGCGCATTGAGTCATTGCTTTGAGAAATGTGCTATATAAATGCTATTCATTATTATTATTATTATTATTCATCCACCCGTCCATCCATCCACCATCCATCCACCCACTAACCCACCTATCCATCCATCCATCCATACCCATCCATCCTTCAATCACTCCGAACCCCATCATCGATCCACCCACCCACCTACCCACTCGCACACCTACCCACCCATCCACCCATCCATCCACCCACCCATCCACCCATCCATCCATCCAACAAAGTGACTGACCCCTCTCAGACTGGGCCTCCAGCTTGATGCCTATCCAGAGGGTGTAGCAGACGTTGCCATAGGCCACCGACATGAGGATGAGGGGCAGCACCAGCAGCATCAGGTTGATCAGCAGCGTGTACGCCTTCTCCCACACCTTGTCCCTCCAGATTTCCACACACCTGCCGATCGGCCCTGTCTGTACACACACACACACACACACACACACAAAGAAACTAACTACATTAGAATGCAGTCTAACTGTAGTTTGCGGCCGTCAGTCGAGGGAGATAAAGCGGTTTTCATCCTGTTTGAGTTATAGTCCCTGAATCAGTGTGTACGCCTTCTCCCACACCTTGTCCTTCCAGATCTCCACTTCCGATCGGCCCTGTCTGTACACACAACACACACACACACAACACACACACACACACACACACACACACACACACACACACACACACACACAAAGAAACTAACTACATTAGGATGCAGTCCAACTGTAGTTTGCGGCCGTCAGTCGAGGGAGATAAAGCGGTTTTCATCCTGTTTTGAGTTATAGTTCCTGAATCAAGAATACCCACTAGGGATTTTATCCTTGCGTTTAGTCCTTAATTCGAAACTCTCCGCAGGGATTTTTTAACCTTTGAGTTTGAGCGATGGTCCCTCAATGTAAAATCTACGCTGGGATTTTCCTATAATGTCAATTACAGTTAAATGATGTAGTCAAAGAGATACAGAAAAAAACCTAGTATAGAAAAGAACGGCGGGGCAGAAATGGAAATGGTGAAAATAATTCTTTCTGTTATTTGACATTTTTTCAGGCTTGTGAAGAATGGTCTGTGCCTCCCAATTTATTGTTTTTCCTAGGCTTAAACCTCTGTCACTTATTTATTACAAGCAAAGTGTCAAAGCCTACATTAACACTTTTCCAAGCTTTAAACGTAATAATGTGATTGTTGTGGTCCATAACAAGCCTCTAGCATAACACCCGTAAAACGCTTCTGAAGACGAAGTGCGTACATAAACTCTCAACACGTGAACTGGATGAAAAGGGGAAACGCACACACACACACACACACACACAAACACAAACACACCCACACAATATGCCGTGGGAACAGATGACAGAATTCACAAATCCGCATACACACGGGGACTGGAGGTAAAAAAGCACATACGTGCTTATTCCATTATCCTCGATATAAGAGAATGAAATAAAAGTAAATAAATAAAAATAAATAATAAATCCTCTCTCTCTCTCTCTCTCTCTCTCTCTCTCTCTCTCTTCTCTCTCTCTCTCTCTCTCTCTTACACAAAACACAAACACACACACAACACCCGCCACCCCACCTTACCCCACCCCACCCCTACACACAACACACACACACACACACACACACACACACACACACACACACAACACACACACACACAAACAACACACAATAAACACACACACAAACTACAGTTGAACTGCACTAATGTAGTTAGTTTCTTTGTGTGTGTGTGCGTGTGTGTCTAGTGTGTGTGTGTGTGTGTGTGTTGAGTGCTGGGGTGTACAGACAGGGCCGATCGGCAGGTGTGTGGAGATCTGGAAGGACAAGGTGTGAGAGAAGGAGTACACACTGATTCAGGGACTATAACTCAAACAGGATGAAAACCGCTTTATCTCCCTCGACTGACGGCCGCAAACTACAGTTGGACTGCATCCTAATCATATTTTTCTGGGTTTTTTGTTTTATTTTAATTCCACATATGCATATGTTATTGGTTTTTTTGTTTGATTTGTATGGTTTACCATAGATTAGGTGTTTTTTTTTTTTATTCTATGTCTGCATATACATTATCTTTTTTTTCTCGCTTTTTTTCTTTCTTTAGATAGATGGCTTGATGAAAAAAAGCAAATGCACTGCTTATTCAATGTACCATCTGAAAATAAAAGTTTGACTTTGACTTTGACCTTGACTTTGACACACAAACACACACACACACACATACAGAGGAGTTCAAGACTCTAGCTCTTCCCACACACTCAGCAGCAAAACCAGCAGCACGCTACCTCAATCAGCTGGTGGTAGACCGCCAGGGGGATCATGAAGACAGCGGCCAGGGTCCAGCAGACAGCGATGCAGCGGTAGGCGTGGTTCAGCGTCTGCCAGGAGCGGGACTGTAGAGGTCTGCAGATGGCGAAGTACCTCTCCAGAGAAATGGCCACCAGCGTGAAGCAGCTGACAGACACCGACACTCCTGCAAAGGAAGAAGAAACAAGAACACCGTTAAAAAATCATCTTCTGATCACCTTCGGGATATATGTTAGGAGAGTCGTTTGGTTGTTGTTGCTTTGTATATGCAACCGTTTCAGTACAGTGCGTTTCATATTCTGGCAGAAAGTTTATTTCTTGTAGGCAGGACTGAATAAAAAGTGTTTTGACATAAGGGAAATATTTGGAAATAGATAAACGTTAACAGCAGTAGAAACTACAAACAAAAACAACAGCAAGATTGAACGATAGTACCTTTTTTAAATGGAAAAAATGACATGATTTCTAAGGAAAGGCTATGATTCACATAATGCAGTAATTTGCCAAAGGGAAGAAGGTCTAACTTTAAACAGACATAATATGAACGAGTTTTATTTGACGCTTTGGCTTCAGTACAGCTCCCCCAGTTCACCCAGCTGTAAAATGGATATCTGCCTCTTTAGGGTCAGGGATGGTAAAGCAGCGAGGGAGAGGAGATGGGCACCGCCCTCAATATGCTTGTCACTAGAGAACTGAGGTCTCTGACGCCTCGCTCACCTACGACCTGGGACACCTTTACCTTTTAAAAAAACCAATTTGATTTAAACAAACAGATAATTAAACTAAACATTTTCACTTTTAGTTCTGTGTAGTGTACTTTTTCCAGATATAGCCATTCTTTTTCTGCAATTGAATTTGTTTCAAATAGGCATTCCCTCGGGAGTTGAAAAAACTCTCCTACTCTAAAATGCCATCTAGAACAACTCACATATATACGTATTAACATTTACAGGGAGTCTTTGGTTTCAATACAAGAACATCTGATTTTCTGCTCCAGTTTTACTCCACCTTCAGTGACTGTTGGAAAACTAGTCTCTCTGATTAAAAAAACCCATAGAGCTACTTTGCCTCACGCAATAGCAACACAGAAAGAACCCACAACAAAAAGAGCTGTCCATTCCGAAAAGAAAGTTGCGCTCATCCACAGTGATATCCATAACTACACCCGCACAAAAAAATGAATGCTGCAAGTGTGGCAAAGCTTTCATGAGTGGTTATGGGGAAGAGCAGCCCAAAATCTAATTCAGGAAAAAAACCTGTTCTGACAAGAATTGATGTTGCAGAACTATGGGGTCTATGAAAGGAGGTCAAGTGCCCCTCTTTCTCCCTCTTAGGGGAAGGGATGCTGAAGACAGCCACGATTGGACAGGGCAGCAGAAATACATGGTATCCCGGCCGAAAGGTCAGTGACCTGCGGGGCCAAAGCGAAATTGCTGCTCCTCAAATTGCTGGAAAAAATTTACACGTGTTGACAACTAGCAAAGTACAATATGTCAAACGAGTGAAATGTATGCTATGAAGCAGCGTGGTGCTAACTCCCCAAACACAGCACATTCAGACATAGATGTGACGCAGAAAGCCAGAATTACCACAATATTCAAAGAAGTTCAGCTCGAAAACATTTTGACAGGTGATGAACGGGAAGAAAATGATAAAGTGGCAGGGACATTTGAGATGCTAGAAATATGTATTTGGAAGTTCCTTGTATAGAACGAGAGATTAAAAAATGAAAGAAAAACAACAACAACAACAAAAACATCAAGAACAACACAAACGAACAACAATCAAGACAACCCACCCCCCACCCCTAAAAAAATCCAAGACCATACAAAAAAGTTTAAAAATTGTCTAAACGGTGGTAAAAAATATACAAAAGCCAGTAAAATGTGTTTGTTGCCCTGTATATCTTTCTCAAATATATCTGGACGAATACAAATAATTTATTCGTAATTCATGTACGTGTTTCGGAACATCTTTCTAAACTCTTCACCTGTTAAGAGAATTGCAAATTTGTTTGATTGAAACAACTACAGTGCCACTCTTCCACTCTTCCACTCTCTCTCTCAGTCTCTGTCTGTCTCTCTCTGTCTACGTCTCTGTCTCTGTCTTTCTGTCTCCCCCTCTCTCTCTCTCACACACATCCACCACAACACACACACACACACACACACACACACACACACACACACACACACACACACCACACACACACACACACACACAAATATAAGAAAGAGGCAAAGAGTGAAAAATCAAGGGTAGGCAGAAACGAATCACCGTAACATGCTCACAGTTTTTAGGCAAACTTGTGGATATTCGTCTTTTTTCTTCTACAAACCAGAACTCAGACATCACTGTCAAGCTCGTTTGCAATGAGCATCATCATTCTATTCCTCTCCCAGAAGACAGTCCTTGACCTTTCTGGAGAGCAATGATGGAACTGCCGAGAAAAGCAGCTGGAGTGTTCCGGACAGAAGCTGAAGGAGGAGGACAGAGTTACAGATGGTGGCTGGGGTGGCAGGATGAATCGACAGCAGCAGAGCAATCATAGACATTTCTGTCAAGTCAGACCTCACACTCTTTTTCTGGGGCTCGTCCCGCATAGACACCGTAGCATTATAGACACTGGAGCAGCGTTATGTGGATGATTTCTGTTGAGAGAGAGAGAGAGAGAGAGAGAGAGAGAGAGAGAGAGAGAGAGAGAGAGAGAGAGAGAGAGAGATGTGATAATGGATGTGGTTTAGCACAGAGACAGTAAGCATTATAGAACTGGAGTAGCAGTATGTAGAGGATTTCTGTGAGAGTGGCTGAGAGAGAAAGAGAGAGAGAGAGGAGGGGGGGGGGCGATATGTGATAATGGATGTAGTCTAGCATAGACACCGTAGCATTATATATACTGGAGCAGCGTTATGAAGATGATTTCTGTTGAGAGAGAGAGAGAAAGAGAGGAAGGAGAGAGAGAGAGAGAGAGAGAGAGAGAGAGAGAGAGAGAGAGAGAGAGAGAGAGAGAGAGAGAGAGAGAGGGATGTAATAATGGATATGGTCAGCATAGACATCGTAGCATTATATGTGCTGAAGCAGTGTTATGTAGAGGATTTCTGTTGAGAGAGAGAGAGAGGCAGACAGAGAGAGAGAGAGAGAGAGAGAGAGAGAGAGAGAGAGAGAGAGAGAGAGAGAGAGAGAGAGAGAGAGAGAGAGAGAGAGAAGAGAGAGAGAGAGAGAGAGAGAGAGAGAGAGAGAGAGGGAGGGAGAGAGAGAGAGAGGGATGTGATAATGGATATGGTTCAGCATAGACATCGTAGCACTATATATACTGGAGCAGTGTTATGTAGAGGATTTTTGTTGAGAGAGAGAGAGGCAGACAGAGAGAGAGGCAGACAGAGAGAGAGAGAGAGAGACAGACAGACAGACAGACAGAGAGACAGACAGAGAGAGAGACAGACAGACAGACAGACAGACAGACAGACAGAGGATGTGGTTCAGGAACTCTCTGGAACGACTCTCCAGGAGCTACCCTTGACATGGAAGAGAAAAAAGTATGGGGAGGAAAAAGAGAGAAAATTGAAGTGAGAGGAAAAGAGATAAGAGAGAAGTGAAATGAAGAAAACAAAACCTTAGTGGTTTGCAGCGAAGAGAAGGCATAAAGCATCCATACAGCTGCATGTAGCCTTCCGTGACTTCATTCATCTGAATCTTTCTGATGAAGCATAAACCTTAGCCTTTCAACATTTGGTTAATGTATACAAAGAGTTAAGCAAATAACCTTAGAAAAATAAGGTTTTTTAAATCAAATTTATTTCAAACCCTCTTTCACAGCTACACACACAACACACACACACACACACACACACACACACACACACACACACACACACACACACACACACACACACACACACACACACACACAAGTATGCATGCACAAAGATAATGCGCTGCAAGTTGACAATGCCTTATTAACATGGACAGCATCTCCAAGTTTGGCACGCATCTAAAATGGTAGTGACAAGAAGATAGATTGCAAGCATTACGACTGGGCAATGGGCTAAAGGAGAAAGGTGGGCATGGGACCACAAGGGAGAAGATAAGCGGGTAAATTGTATACAGGGCGGCTGCAATCCATAATTAGGAAGCTGAACGGTCAATGCCCTGATGGGCCAAATCAAGCAGTCGCTCCTCTATGTGCTCGATATAACGAGTATTGGACACCAACCAGCCAGAATATGCAAACAGGGTTACGATACTTGAATCAGCAGGGGTTTGGGGTTGGTTTTTATAGCTCAAAGGAAAACGAACACATTCACCTGAAGAAAACCTTTAAAGCTGCGATGCTGCAGTGGTTCAGTTCTGGCAATATTTCGCTAGTGATGAGTAGAAGGAAGACGATACAATGTTAAGAGATTCCAGTTCTTAGAAAAGATGGATAAATCTGCTGCATAGAATAAACGATTCATAAATATGTAAAAAGTGTTACTCAGCGCTGTTAGAAAAAACAACAACACACAACTCCAAGCAACAACATTTTTAATTGGTTTCTTCTAAAACCTTTCTCAAGAAGAGGAAGAAAACTAAATCTATTCAACAAAAATCTGCATACAGAAATAAAGATTCCTTGGTAGATCCAACAAAGAGACTTTTTTTGGTTTTCATTTCAGAGGAAAATGTATTACCAGAACATCTCTCTCTCTCTCTCTCACACACACATACTCACTCACAAACACACACGCGTGCGCACGCACGCACGTACACACACAAAAATGCATATATTGTTGAAATAAAGAAATATATTAAAGCGGATAAACACAGTCAGGATACTAAAAATTTGCACCAAAAAATTTAAAAGTTGTTTTTTTCAAACCAAACTCTGACTTCGCTGTCAAACCCGCAGGCAATAAACATTTCTCTGCCACCAGTTCATCCTTGACCTTTCCTGAGAAGAGTTATGGAACCTTTACGAAAAATGGAAGGGATGGGGGCAATTCCAAGAAAGAAGGTAAAGAGACAAGAAAGTGAGGCCAAAAACTGACAGCACAGAGAGACAGAAACACAGAGAGACAGAGACATAGACAGAGAGACAGAGACAGAGAGAGAAACAGT